>OU015503.1:123759055-123784055 GCA_907164885.2 Dolomedes plantarius | reverse complement strand
GCCCGCCTATCCGAGACGAGGGAGATGGGTTGCCCCCCCCCCTCCTAGAGGGTGCTCCCAGAACAAAGAGGCCAACACATCCGCGGTGGGGAAGAGAGTCATACACAAAGTGCCTTCGAGACTAAATGAAGTCTCTCTATTCTAAAAAAAACTAACTGCCGCTGCAGCAGCCGCCGCCGTCAAAAGCTTGTCACGCTATCTCCTCCGAAACCGCTGGGGGTATGGGGTCGAGACCGATACCAATCGATGCAGAATAATGTGGGGAAGAAAGTAAGACATGTCTCATATTCGTCGGACTTTTATTTTATGTTTTGTGGGAAAATATTGACTTTTTCATGTTCAGATTACGATAACTCGCCAAAAAAGGATAGTAGAATTTTTTATTTTTTTTTACAATCTAAGACTACAGACATTTCTCCTTCAAACAAGACCTCATTTGTTTAAAAATAATTTAAAACAGACTGATATTTTTATTAAAATTGAAAACCCACTTTTTGGAAAAATTTGTGCGTTTCGAGATATATAAATTCGATGCTCTCAGACTTATTATGTTACAAAGAAAATATTTATATCAACTGGAAGATGAAAGCTTTCTCATTCATATAAACTTCATTTCAAGTCTCTATCTTAAAATTTCGATTTTTAATTGAATTTTAAAGAAATACTTCAAAAAAAATCTTCTCATTCGCTTGCTTTGCAGAAGGATTGAAAGAAGATCCGATTTTTCACCCATCTTCATCTGGGCTTATACCCCCCCCCATCTACCCGGGCTTCATCCATTTCGCCGGGAGGGGGGGGAAGCTTCAACTGTAAACAAATGAATGACTCAATCGCTGTAAACAAGTATTGAGTCATTCATTCACTTGATTCACCAGAGGAGCGAGCGTAGCGAGCCTAGGGGCGAAGCCCCTAGTATGGGAAAAAAACTCAATAGGTCTGTTTCAAAATCGAAAAGCGGTTCAATGGTAAAACAAAAAGTCGACCTTGATCGGACGAAGAGGAATGATTATTTTTGTTGGTGGTGCTACTTCATGGGGACAATAGCCTCGGTCTCAATACAGATGGAATGAACGCAGTTTTAAGGGGACAGTGGACTTTCAAAATTGTGAAATGTGTCCAAAAATTCGATTTTTTGTATTTTATTGAATTATGAAACTACGGACGAGTAGGAATGTGTTGCAAAAAGAATTTTTAATTTCTGGGATTACTTTCCTAGTTATAGGCATTTGTATTTAATTTAGATATTATGTGATTACTAATAGCAATAACTTTAAATCTGTTTTTCTCAAAATAAAAATTTTCATGTAATACGAATATTCAAACTGCTCTAGGCGCATTTCTAACTATCGTATTGCTTTGAAATTTAAGCTTTATATACTTATCTGTATATCAAATAAATCTTATTGAAAAAAATTATGCTTCGTAGCTCAGAATTTCTAAATTTTGTACTCGAAAAGATGATTTATAGGTATTTCGCGTCATAAAAAGGGTGTTTTCGCTGTTATTATTTTTTTCTCTTTATATTTTTAACTAGCATTATTGCCCGGCGTTGCCCGGGTAGATATATAGATATAAAATTTTTCATGCATTCCATCAAAAAAATACTGGGCTGCATCCCCCGCTCTTCATGTTCATCTGGCCAGACAGAATGCGCTTAGCGCGTTTCTACTGAAATGATATACCCAGTATTCTTTTGATGGAAAGCATGAAAAATTTTATATCTATATATCTACCCGGGCAATCATTCTTTAAAAATAATTTCATTAATTTTCTTATGCCTTAATATAACTAATGGACTAATAGTTCGGAATGAAAGTTATGTGTCGTTATGTTTCTCTATTTAAAGAGCTTTTCCTCCTACTGCTTAAAAAGCCCCAAAACTCTAAAAGATTTATCTTATGGTTTCACGGAATAAGTAATTCAAATACATATCGTATGTTAACTCTGTTTCGCGAACTTAGGGGAAAAAACCTGTAGAACTCTTAAACTTCTTCCCATTTTATGATCCTCAAACAATTAATATATTTAGATCAACAGAAGGCTTCCAAAAACTGGCCATGGGACAAACTTAATTTTTCTTTATTTTTTCTTCCTTTTTTCCCAAATTTTATTAAATTCTATTAGTTTGAGCGCCATTGTCTAAAATTGTCTAAAACAGCGGTTCTCAACCTTTTTAGACTCACGATTCCACTAAACGTAAGAAAAATAAATACCTCGTCCTCCCCCCCCCCCGTTACCCCCAGACCAACTCTCAAACCACCCCAGATCACCCCTCAGAATAAACCGCTTTTCCCCCGCGTATCGAATTTGAAGGGTCGTGGTAAAGGGGCTGTATCCACATTTAAGATGTGCGGTTAGGGGCACAAAAATCGTTAAAAAATTAATTAAAAAAACTAATTGAGCCCCAAATTTCGTTTTTTCTGATTGAAGTTTCTAGGGTCCAAAACATTAACTGTGCCGAATTTGGTCCCGGTGGGTGAAACAGTCTATGATTCTATAGCGGACAAACAAATAGACAAGCTCTTTTATATATATAGATGAATGCTTAAAATAAGTAATAAGTTTCCTTGTCAGTTCTATAAGCTATCCTGTAAATAAAAATTACCATATTATATGCAAAAGAAATGCGCATGGAATATTTTTAATTGGGCCAATTTTTTATATAATTAATAATTCATAATTCATAAATTTTAATATTTCATCTTTAAATTTTAACCACTTTTACATATGTACGGTACTAATCACATATTCAAATTTCAAGCAAATCCATTCGAAACAAAAAAAAGTTAGGTTTGAAGGTCCACTGTCCCCTTAAGGCTATTTCGGGGCAGTACCCCTCTATTTTAGATTTTTGAGTATCAGTGGCATACTTAGTATTTGGGCACGAAGGGGGCTTAGAGATAACAGACTTCTGGCGGACATGCCATTGTTCACATATTATCTTCAATGTATTGGCTATTTTTTTCTCTCGCGTGCCCTGGACAACTGAGTGGTAAGCGCGTCCGGATTCGCTTTTGACAGAGCTCGAATCGTGTCTACGCGGGGTATGGGCATGTTAAATCTGTATACCGGATAGTCCCTCCGTGTGGTTTGTAGGGGTGGAGGGTGCGAGTCCCTGTAACGCGTTGATCGAGGTAGCAATCGACTCAACAAAAAATCACAGCCAAATAAATTAAAATCGACGAATTTATTTCTATTCGGAGGAGAAAATTTGGAGATTGAAGATCCGTTACATAGTCAATGAAAGTCCTCTAAAATGACGACTGAGTCCGTTAGGAGGAGTTACCACTTGGAGTTTCGCTAATTCAATATCATCGAATAGTTCGTTGAAATTAGAGCAAGTCCCTCGATTTTCACTCCCTGCAGGGCGGATGACTGCGAGGCACTTTATAGGATCAGGATGGTCCGGCTTTGATGATCTCGTCGAACTGTACCCAAGCTTCCTAGCCGAAGCTAAAAGTTCTCTTCGTGAGAAATAAGCCGCCGACTACGCAAGTCCGCGTATAGCCGTTTTCTTTCGACCCTGGATGGTCGGAGGAGTCTACCACAGCTTAGCCGGTCGCTAACTGACTTTTTCTCGCCCCGTCTAATTTTGGACTCCCTCGCTCCGTCCAGAGAACTCGTCTCCTATTGGCTCTGCTAATCGTGATGTCATTCTAGACTTTTCGATTTGCTGGCAGGCAAGGTTGAAATTCTAGTGATTTCATGGTGGTCCCGCGTCATTAATCTGGAGCACCGTGGCGAATTTCTGTTCCTCCAAGCTGTCACGTTTTTCCAACCGCTTTGTGTTCCTTTCGTTCTAGCTCGCTGTCACCTGCTATACGTTAAAGGAGGGGCGTGTCGGTCAGTTGCGACAAATTCCAGCCATGTGCTGCGTATATTTTAATTGTGAGAATTATTTTAATTCGTCACATCCCCCAAATGTCATTCTAAATCAGGGATTCCCAACGGGGTCGATGGAAGTTTAAAAAGGGTTTATAGTATTCCAGGGGTCTATTAGGGGGTCTTGATAAATTTTTCTGTTTCAAAATTTAATTTAATATTTTAAGAATGTAATTAATAGATAATAATATTCGTTTTAAAATGTAGGAAAACAGTTTTGCATAGGGCGGAGTGATCCACGCATCTAAAGTCGAATGTCATGATACTTTTGTATCTGCCTCGAATGCCGCCGTCGGCTTTTATTACACTAGGCAGCACTGGGGAAATCCACTGGACCTTAAACAGCACATGGGTCCTCCCGATTCAACCGATCGGAAGCAGTTCCGTTTTTCTCTTGGCGATTTTTGTGCAATTACAATCCGTTCAATTCCTGAAATCTTGTTCATATTTGTGAAATTCAAAATGAAAACGGCACAAAAATAATAAAACATAAACCTAATAAACCACTTTTTCTGATTTTTTGTTCCTATTCTTAGCCAAACTGTTATCATTAAGTGTTTTGTGGGCAATCATTAGTAGTATAATTACGTTGCATGCTGTATATTATAGAGCAAATTGTGAGGGGGTCGATGAAGAAAATCATTCTTCCGAAAGGGATCGATGTATGGAAAAGGTTGGGAACCCCTGCTCTAAATGGAGGTGGCACCAGGGGGCTACACGACACTCCCGTGAAAAGAAACCAACAATATCGCGGAGTAGTAGAGGCGATGTGCCAGTCGTCTTGAGGAAGAAAAAAAAATCTTTTCTCCCATTTTCCTGAAAGTCTCCTCTGCATGTCTCTAGATTAAGGAGCTAAAAAACTACAGATAGCATTCACCTTCTTCATTGCACCACGGGATTTAAACCCCGCCGCACACGGTTGCAGCTAAGAACGATAACCGTTATGATATCGTGAAGAAATATGTATTTTTTTGTATGGATCCGATACTATTCCAGGTAAGCGTCCCGAAGGAAGAAATTAAGTCCAATGTTCACTCATTGGGTCCCCATGGCCGGGGAAGATGTGGATGCAACCTCGTTGTTTCATGTTCACGCCAATTGATGGCGTTACGGTCGCGTGAATTTTTGTTTCTTTTTATGAGTTTTATTCTGTCAGAGTTGGAATGTCTTCTTGTGCGAGAAGTGGCATCCGATGCTTGTTTTGGAGGGATGTCCTAATCTGTTTCAGTCAAATGTATAGATCAACGAATTGAGCATATGAATAAACTGGTGTTTAGAAGAGAAGTATGTTTAATTAGTGTTTGATCACGACACTCGTGATAATGGAGCCAAGGCTGTTAACCAGATGTGGCCTAATTACGGACTTCCCGCTGATGAAAGCTGACGATCCAACGTTTCCTGCTAACTGGGCCAGATGACTGAGCCCCCGAGAAACACAATTTTCCAGTTTTCGGCTGGAGAGATAAAGGGCGGTTTCTCGGAGAAGAAGGACAGACCTTTTTCGAATGTTGAGCGAGCTGCTACATTCGATGCAGAGACACTGTTGCAGAGACACTGTTTGCAACAGTGTCTGCAGCTGTTGCAGCTGTTGCAGCTGTTTGCAGCTGTTTGCATCAGCTGCTCAGACAGCTGATGCAGAGACACTGTTTGTTTAAGCTGCCGTTTGCTAGAAAATGTACTACGATGTAAATAGTTTGTAAACAATTGTACATACTGTAAGATAAGCAAGGGGGTCTTAATAAAGATTTGTGTATATTTTAAATTATGCCTCTGTCCTCGTATATAAGAATGAATACATCATCGAGATTCTTGGTTGCTGTGGGCAACGCTACCATATCATCCTGTATCGTGGCTACCAATCGCGAATCTACACTGGAAAAATAATCATTTATTCAATTCCTACTATTAGTTCACACTTTCCCTTTATATATCTTGTTCAAATTTTCAATCGTTAATAAAATACTTTTTATTCATCCACTCAAGTTCAAATACATTTTTCAAAACTTGTAGTGGATGACACTTGATGTTAATACAGTTTTTTCAAATATTAATTCATTAATTAAATTTCATTAATCAATTTTAGTTCTATAGGGCCGTGGCGCGGCCTTGTGGTACAGAGCGCTGGTTTTCGGTGCTGAGGGTGCTCAGATCGAATCCTGGCGAAGCGCCACTAAAACGCCTCCGTTTGTGTCGTCCCTTCATAGGGGGCAATGCTGGTCTGCCTATATGGCGCCCCCATAATAAAATGGCCAGCAAAACTGCGGTGAATTATAGGTGAATGTGTTCGCGACAAGTGCCTCCGCATTTAAAAAAAATTAGTATTATATGGGAGCCCTTTCAATAGGAAGAGACCTAGAGCGTCTCTTGCTCTTGAATGGCAATTTCCCTCTTACTGTGTAAACGGTAGCACTGCGGTAGCGCTCGCTCCTCCCGACCTGTAGGTTGCGGGATCGAATCCCCAACCTGACAAACTTTTTCTCTCTCTTTCTCCCTCTCCTAATCTCGCACAGTAGGCAAGGTTCTGGCAGGCAATCCTTTTTTTCAATACCTACTATTAGTTCACACTCAGATTTTTCTTTGTTGACCTAAGTAGGAACTGCCTTTCAAAATGTTTTTTTTCTTATATTACTTGTTCTCCGACCGATTTGTGAAGTTAAGATTCGGAAAGTGACAGAGTCCTAGACTGAAGAAGTCTTGGTAGGGCATCGGTCTTTATGATTAGATCATTTGAACGTTGCAAAGGAATAGGTGGTGAGGCGTGAATGGGAGTAGACAACTTGAAAAATGAAGGAAGCCACGAGAGTTTTTAAAGAGCTATATTTCTGGTATTCGGTAAGAGACTATTACAGGAATGACTCCTCGACATCACTCGTTGTCTTCGCTGAACTGACGGCGCCTGGCGAAATCTTCGAACACGAGGTCCGCGCTCATCTCTCTGGACAGCTGCTTTCGGACCTTCCTCTGCATGTCTCGGACGTCTTTTTCCTTGTCGGGGGTGGGGCTCGTCAGCTTGAAAGGGACGTCTGCCACCAGCTCGCCGCCGATAGCGCCCATGTATAGCCTCACTCGGACCATGTAGGAGATGATGATACCCAAGGCGTCGGCCGTGTTCAGTGTCGACGAGGCCAGGTTAGTGTCGCCTTCTTTGAGCATGCCGTCCAGAGCCACGCCCCTTTTTTCCTGAAATCAAAATGGCTTTATTCGCTGGTCATAGGTGAGAGGGGGGGGGAAGAAATAGTCGCATGCCTTTGTTGTCATCGCAGGTAAGACGTACTTATGGGTACCTTTTCTGTCTAAGAGCTTCGATTTGAATGTCTACTAAATAAATCTTAAATCTCAGCGTAATGGCTTAGACCTGTATATTAAGGAACTCTTGGCAAGAAAAAGAAATCACCTTTGCTTTATTTAGTTTCGCATAAAATTATATTAATGAAGCCAGGTTAGTGTCTCTTACTTTAAGCATACCGTTCAAAGCCACGCCTCTTTCTCTTTCCTCCCCGCCCCTGAAATCAAAATTACTTTTCACCGATCACAAGCGAGATGGTAAAGGAATGAGTCACACCTTCTCTGTTTAAAGAGCATCGAGTAAGAGACACGATTTCGATTTAAAATTTTCTAAATAAATCTTTATTAAGTCTTTGGCTTAGACATGTATATGAAGGCACCCGTTGTGAGAAGAAAAAAAATTAAGCTTTTTCACTAACTAGTTTTGCATAGAATTATCTTAACCTTTAGATTACGGGGTCCATTTTTCCGATTCCCTCTTTAGAACGGGAAATTTCATACTCCTTTGTAAGAACGGTCCTTATGGGGGGGTTATATATATATATATATATATAACTAAACTCATGGCGCAACAGTCCACTGTGGACCAAGGCCGGCTGTGCCCATTGCTGCTTTCTTGACCGTGGGCTTGGGGTGCCATACAGCATATGTCTCAGTCACAGGCTTGATCCTCATTTTACCTACCCACTCAAGGGATGAAAGACTGATATATATATATATATATATATATATATATATATATATATATATATATTCATTCTTGGGCTCGTATTCTTGGGGTACATTCTATGCCACCCCGTAAGGAGAAGGATAATAAACAGAATGAATGTTCTTTACGTTACATCTTCTTTTCTTCAGGTAATTATTAACGTTTTTCGCCTATAACTGTGTCTGCAACTTATTTTCAAATGGACCTCTCATTTAAATGACATGCTTGAGCACCTCTCAAACAGCAGCTTGCCGAGAGAAGTTGTAAAACCTAGGGCCATAAGGGAGCTTAGTGGTGAATGCTCCGTTCGAGGTCCGACAAGCGCTACTGAATGTCCTAGTGTCTACGCCGGACATGTCCCGTTATATCTGCAGGCCGGAAAGTCCCCCCGTAGGGTTTGTAAGGCGGGGATGACGGTCAGACGTCGCCTATGGGGGCGGGTGCTTTGTCTAAATTGTGGTGGCATCCTATTCATCGGCAGGCCTCAGTTGATATGTCGAACCCTGTGTGGTGCATTGCAAGAACCCTGGGCCTCTGGACTCTGAAAGCGGCTGCCTAACCACCAGACCTCAGAGGAGCTCATTCTCTTACAACAGTTCGAGAACCAAGAGTATGTAGCACTCATGAAATCCCAGTTGAAATGATGAGTGAAACTGGAATGCTATTCACCTTATTGTTTTCAGCTGCAGGCAGGAGATAAAATATTTTGGAGAGAGATGCTCCTGGGACGATGGGGCAGCCTTCTTTGGAGTCGATGCCCGCCACCGCTTTTTGGAAGTGACCGTTCACCATGGTGACTTCTGTGTTCTGGATCACACTCACTTTGATATTTCTGTAAGGAAAATTTAAGAATGCATTTTTCAGTACGGATCAACAGCAAATGTTCAGGCATAAAAAAAAAATCTGCCATAGAGAAGTTAATGAGGGGGTTACAAAACGCAAAAATTGGAATAGGAATTTAAAATTAGATGCCACTAAGGCGTCCGAATATTTTCCCAAAAATACTCAGTAAGTGTTATTTCTTGCTGTTTTGCAGATTCTTTTTACACACTCCAAAATGCCTTTGAAAGAAAACAAAGCTTTATAAAAAATTTCTGTAGCTTGTAAAGTAACAGATTATTATTGGAGACGTTTTTGTAAGTATTTCAGTGAGATCGGTATCCGAAACGGCACTTCTATCAGGCCACTCGGTGGAAGGGTCATCCCACGTGTTAGATAAGTGGTCTGTCCTTAAATATGCTGAAATACGAGATTGACTAGACTCTCATAGAAAACACAGTTTCGAAACACCTATCCAGTGACATTAAGTGGAATTTTATTTCAAGGCATATAACATATAACACTACAGAAAGTAATTTCCAAGTCTTTGAAAACAAATTACGAAGAAATAAATCAAAAATTTGGGAAATTAATAGAATACTAGTTGGTACCCGTCAAAACATGACGGCTAGATAGTAAATAAATGCACTAATACACAAATTATACTCGACACATCATTGCCGAATGTCGAAAATCATAATAATGCGCAGAAACAAATTAATGTGTTTAAGCGGCCTCGTGCTCAGTGAGTATCTAAAGCCAGATTTAAAAACGTCACTGAGCATGCGCAGAAAGCAATTTTTTTAAATTGTAAATTATCGCTCACTAAACAGCGTGAAATAAGCCATTTCCAACAGATTTAATCTTACATTTCACAAACATAATTATAATAAAAATAAAAATGGCAGAGACAGATCTAGAGACTCCTCGGAATAAAAGTGTATATCATTAAATCTTGTCACTGAGCATGCGCAGAAACAGTGAGTTTCTAAAGACAGATTTAAACATGTCACTGAGCATGCGCAGAAATCAATTTTTAATTGTAAATTATCGCTCATTAATAGATATTGCGGTTACAAATGCCAAATTTGACACATCTACAGATTACAATCTTTCGTTTAAGACCAAAATGAAGTAAATGGATGCAGTAGTTTTCTTTCACGGACTGCCCAAAAAGTCGGCTTAGCAACTTACAATATAGAGATGTGATCCCCTGACCCGAAAATTATCCTTTGACGGGAGTTCATGGTTCATGACTCGGAAACAGACAGCTGCGGAAATGCGGCTGCGGAAATTCGTCTGGCATGACCATCTCTTTGTGTAAAATGCTGAGATCGTGTGATCAGCAAACCGAACTTTGAATTTTTTATTCTTTTTGGAGTAGAATTTTGGTTTTCGTAGAGGGAAAACGGACAGTAGTTTTGAAAAACATATTCTGTCGGCAAAATTGCCTATACAGAGGCTGTTCACACATTTTTTAGACGATATATCTTGTATTCACAAAACTAAATTACATAAAATTCTTGTGTTTTAAATGTTCTATTTGACATCCCTTATTCTGAACTATCTTTCGACACCGCAATTTCCAGGATAATAATGCCTTTTGAAGTGTCAGAAGAGGTATTCTATCTCATTCCCCCTGAACAACTTTCCAGAGTCCTGTAAGGGTTTTGGGACGACGTTTGGATAATGCAGATTTTAAAAGTCCGAAAGCACAAAAATCCATAGGTGATACTTCGGGAGATTTAGTAGGGATATCAGTGAAGGGTATGGCCTTGATACCAGTTTTTTGTTCCATTTCTTTTAGGAAATTGACAGTGGATTTTGATGTGTGACTGCTAGCTTTGTCCTGATGGAGTCTCACAGATTGATAGCACTGTGGGTAAAGCGATGGTATTTCATTCAGAAAAATTAGCGATAAAATATGTTCCTGATAGTATTTGGAGTTAATCTTGACATTTTTTCCCCACTCTCTTTATTTTTAACTTACCATTATAAGAAAAACCAGCAACAATCAGGAATCCCTTAGAAAAACTTTCTTTCGATTCTTTGAACCATGTACTTAAATTTTTTTCTCCCCTTTTATGATAATAAATGGCTCTTTTTTTGTTGCAATCATTTAAATACACCCATGATTCATCTATTGTGACAATTGTTTTCCATTTTTCTTCGGATAAGTGTTTCTCATATAGAATTCTGCAGCGTGTCCTGCGTTCAGCGATATGATTTGGAAGAAGACGATGCACATTGCGTTTTTTCACTTTCTTAAGATTTAAATCAACGTTTATCATTTTGTTTACAGTGGACACCGAGCATTTTAATGATTTTGCAACTGTCCTTTGACTAGGGGAATTTTCTTTTAACATTAAACAACGTACCTTTCCAATAGTCGAAGATGTCCGTTTTTTCCTTGGATACTTGTTTGGAATTTTTGTCCCACTTGAGGTTCCAATTTGACGTTTTTTTCCTTTCTTGTTGACGATATTACCTATCGACGCTTTAGATATCACAAAACCATGACTCTCGCATCGTTTTTGGATAACGGAATATGCCTATTTCTCTTCGGAAAGAGCATAAATGTAGCCTTCGAACCACTGCTTTGTTAAAAACGCCATTTTGAATAAAAACAAAACTTTCAAGCCGCAAACGATAATTTTGACTTTTAAAAACATAGTACAATTGCAATTATTTCTTTTGCAGCAAACGATTTTTTATTACCGCTTACCAAAATCGTCTAAAAAATGTGCGAACAGTCTCTGTAATCAAATCTATTCTTTTGTTAATTATTCCTATATTCAGTGGATAGAAGTACATCATGAAAGATGCGTATATGTGAATCAAATAATTCATTAAACCAGAAATCATTGGCCTTGGGATATTTATTTGTGTCCGAGTGCCTAATTAGCCTGTAGTGGAAAAAAATGGAGAGGTGAGTACAAAAATCAATTATTCTTTTGGTTAGTCCAGTAAGATAAAATTCTTAGTCGAATTACATTCTTTAATTCAACAATGATTTTTGTAATTAATCCCTGAGTATGAAATTATATTTCGAGTGTTATTTCCAACAAGACAAATGTCACAGTTTCACGGAGTAATTTTTTGAAAAACTGCATTTTTGTGAGAGAGTAGTTAACTCTTGGACGTCAGTGTTACAACTCGAGAAATTGATTTTTATATCATGTTTCTATACCTTCAAATACCTTGTAACTCATTCCGGAGTATAAAATTATATTTTGAGTACTGTATTCCATCAATCCTTGCCTCCCACAGTGTATAGTTCTGAGCTTCCACGCAGTGGGTTCAATTCCCGAATAAGGCTTGGGTGTTTTCGTGCTGTACCCCTCATAGAGAGCAGTGCTGGCTCACCTATCGGGTGCTCCCACAATAAAGTAGCCAGTAATGGCGGTGAATAACAAAAGGTGAATGTCTAACAACAAGTGATGAATTAGACACACACAAAAAAATAAATAAATAAATAAATAAAATATTCCACCAATCCAAACTTTACCGTTAACGGGATAACGACTATTTCTGTCCACAGAGCTATTAAGGGAGTGGTGATTATCTTTCTTATATACATTCATTTAACCTTTCAGCGGGCGCGCAAATTCTTGGAACACCAGTAGGCGCGCGTGTCACAAAGTGCGACGTCTCTTTCAACTTTGATTATTCCTTTTGTAATAAAACTTTTTTTTTTCAAATTATGTATATAATAGCCGTTGTCTCTGTATAACACTTCCGGGCTATACTCATCTTTCAATTGAAGCCCTCAGTAAACAAACGGCCGGTTAGGCTTAATTTCAATTTCAGATGTGGATCAGAATTTTTTCTTACCTAAAAACTAATATCTTCTCCATCAAATCACGTTTGTTCAGCCTAATTTTCTATAAAACATTCAGAACTAAAAAAAAGTGGATGCTTTTAGCTGTATATTTAACAGTTTTTAAAATCTGTTTACTTTTGCGATGAATTCTGAAAGTAAACAAACTTGAATGTGAATGAATCAAGTAGCTCAAGTATTCATATCGCGTAGTGAGCTGTAAAAAACTGGATTGCAGTCTACTACTCCAATCGTATGAAAAACTAAATAAATAAAAATTAGTGAAAGGGTTTGCTTTTACAAGGTGTGGATTAAATGCAATATTGTTAGATAATTCGGGATATTTTTAAACTTTCATATACTTTTTTCCATTATGACGTCATTATTAGTATTATGACGTCAAAATGACGGGTTACCTTCTAGTTGAAAATAATAATTTTGCGTTTTATGACAAGATATAAAATGTTATTGAGATATATTTCTAATTAAAGGCCAAAGAATGCAGATACAGTCGCCTTATTTTAAAACTGTCCGTTTTATTGGATCTAAGGACAACTTGAGAATGGATTCCTATTATGTCTAAAAACCTAAAAAGCAACGAGATTGTCCATCTTCGTGTTATGCGAGATACCGTGTAATAACTGCACATTGGATCGACTCCATCAACTCCTGCTTTTGTCGTATTGTAATCCAGTATAATCGCTGGTTTACAACAATTAAATCACGACTAACAATGAATGAAAAGGAATACGAGGGTCAGAAAATCATACGAGCATTAGAAAGGCTGTAGCTATCAGTAGAAACTGCTTAGAACATTCTAACCTTACATGTCAAAACAAACCATTCAAAATTACGAAAATGTTGCACTTTGTACACGGGCGCGCCCGCTGAAGGGTGTTTGAAAAGATCCATTTTAAGAGGTATGATATCTGGAATGGACCTATTGCCTTATTTTTTCAGCTATGACGTCACTTATCGTACGATAGTCCACGGTTGTCAGCTTAAATAATACATCTCCCCACGTCTTTGAATTATCGCACGACATGGTGTCTGCACTCTGAGGGGCTGTTTACATGGCATCCGACATCCTCAGCGTTTCTCATATCGAAAATTTTTAAACCCATCAGAGAACTGAACACGATTATGTTGCTGAGCTGTGTGACTGGTTGAAATTTTTTTATGCAAATAGCACTGAACAACTTCTATTTTCCGCAATAAGCTGTTGAAAAGAATACGTACCTGATTGTTTTCTTGGAATGATTTTGGACTGACATTTGCACAGCCACCTTGTCTCCGTGGAAATAGAATTCCTTGTCTAGCGTGACCTCCAGAGTCATCCTTCCTGGGCTCAAGACGAATCCTTTGCTGACGACAGAGCTTGGCTGCCTGGTGGATGGGCCTGGCTGGTGGTACTGCAGCTTTCGAATGGCCATCGACACGGAATTCCTCCTGTGGGGTTTCTCCTCTTTGTTCTCGGCCACGAACAATTTCAACTCGTAGTCCACACCTAGGGGTGCTCCCTGGTCATCAGATCCTGGCTGCAGAGTGACCGACGCCGGAGCATTTTCTGGCAGGTCAAATGTGAAGGGAATGGCATTTTCCCCAAGTTTCCTGAGAAGCTTGTCCTGCAGCTGGGACTTTTCCGGCTCTTGTTTAGTCGGATATATCTGGTCAAGGGCCAGATAGAGTTGCCTGCTGAAGTGCAGGCCCATGACTTCGTCTTCTTCCCGTCCATAGCGAAAGGTGGTGACGACTTGGCCGTAGACTTTGCGGTTCTTCAGGTATTCTGAATCGACAACCACAACGCCTTCTACTGGTTCTACAGAGTCTCCATAGTCTCCGAAATCTCTTTTACCTTGAAGAGAAATATTACAATGTAATATAAGAAAGTGTCTCACAATGACTCTCGCACAAATTATGTTATTCAAAAAGCTATTAGTCGGCAAAATTTTCCTTTTCTTTCTCTTTAATCTACATAATCTAAGAAACAACTTTTACCTTCAAAAGAAATGTTAGTTTGTTTAGTCTCATAATGGAGCGCAAAATAGTGTCTCAAAATTACTCGCATAAATTATGTTACGCACGAAGGTAACACACAGTTAAATTCCCTATTACTCTTTGTTTAGTCGCCATAATCTCCAAAATCTCTACCTTGAAAAGAAATGTTAGTTCGTTTAGTCTCATAATGAAACACAAAACAGTGTCTCAAAATTACTCGCATAAATTATGTTACGCACGAAGGTAACACACAGTTAAATTCCCTATTACTCTTTGTTTAGTCGCCATAATCTCCAAAATCTCTACCTTCAAAAGAAATGTTAGTTTGTTTAGTCTCATATTGAAACACAAAACAGTGTCTCAAAATTACTCGCATAAATTATGTTACTCACGAAGGTAACACACAGTTAAAAATTCCCTATTACTCTTTGTTTAGTCGCCATAATCTCCAAAATCTCTACCTTCAAAAGAAATGTTAGTTTGTTTAGTCTCATAATGAAACACAAAACAGTGTCTCAAAATTACTCTCATAAATTATGTTACGCACGAAGGTAACACACAGTTAAATTCCCTATTACTCTTTGTTTAGTCGCCATAATCTCCAAAATCTCTACCTTGAAAAGAAATGTTAGTTCGTTTAGTCTCATAATGAAACATAAAATAGTATCAGAATTACTGTTAGGTTACTGTTAAAGATACTTCACTTCATCGCGATTCCTCTTTATTGCTCTTTAATCTCCATAGTCTCCGAAATCCCTTTGATTTCGTAAAGAAATGTTGTTTTGCTCAATATCATCTCATGCTCAATTTCATAATAAAATACAGAATTACTTGCACAAATTGTTCTATTTATCTTTCCTCTTCCCGAAATTCCTATCACCTCGAAAAGAAATGGCAGTTTGCTTACTCTCACAATGAAATACAAATCAGAATGACTCGCACAAATTGTTCAATAATTACAAGATAAAAAGAACTTTTTATGTACCATGCTTTTAAATTTTCTGTTGAATCCTATAAACTTGACAATTCTATGTATTAATAAATACTTAAAAAAATTTTTTTTTGACGAATTATCCCATTCACTTGAAAGAAAATGAAGTTAATTGGAAGTTAACTCGCGTTTGACTTTTCGATCCCGTCCCGTTCGACAGATGGCTGCACCAGTCTACAAAACAAATTTAACTGAAAAAATTTCAAATCTGCTTAAAGATTGATAAAAGTATTAAAAAAATGCATTGCCATCGTGTTCTGAGCTATTCTAGAGGTTTCAAATGTCTAGCTAGTCGGAAAGTGGGTTAAAAATCGATTGCAAGATTTGAACTGGACAAACACACAAATAAACAAGAAAGCGAGTTAATAAAAGCATGTAAAAAATGATTACTTAATTTTTTGGCCAGTTCCAGACCTTCTTTTATTAAATCTGCATTTAGAACAGGATCGTTTTCTTCATTTTTGATAGAATAAAAGAAGAAAATGTTTTTGCTGACTGAATTCTTGAATCAAAATAGAACTGGATATCGTCAAAAATAATACGCCACAAATAAAACTTTCTTTTCATAGAATTTAGACAAAAAAAATTTTTTTAGAAATTGGATTGGAGCGCTCATGTTGAATCAAAATGACTCGCATAAAAAGAGAATGAAAAATTTTTTTGAATTCGTGTTAAATCAAATTCGTGTAAAAAGATTCGGGCAAAAATAGAATGAGGTGTACATGCATGTATGAAATGCCGAACTACACGACACTTAAGGGAACAGTGGACCTTCAAACCTAACTTTTTTTGTTTCGAATGGATTTGCTTGAAATTTGAATACGTGATTAGTACCATAGATATGTAAAAGTGGTTAAAATTTAATGATGAAATATTAATAATTTATGAATTATTAATTATTAATTATATCAAAAATCGGCCTCATTAAAAATGTTCCATGCGCATTTCTTTTGCATATAATATGGTCATTTTTATTTACAGGATACCTTATAGAACTGACAAGGAAACTTATTGCTTATTTTAAGCATTCATTAAAAATATAAAGAGAAAAAAATAACAGTGAAAACACCCTTTTTTTGACGCAAAATACCCATAAATCGTCTTTTCGAGTACAAAATTTAGAAATTCTGAGCTACGAAACATAATTTTTTTCAATAAGATTTATTTGATATACAGTTAAGTATATGAAACTTAAATTTAAAAGCAATTCGATCATTAGAAATGCGCCCGGAGCAGTTTGAATATTCGTACGACACGAAAATTTTTATTTTGAGAAAAAAGCATTTAAAGTTATTGCTATTAGTAACCACATAATATCTAAATTAAATACAAATGCCTATAATTAGGAAAGTAATCACAAAAATTAAAAATTCTTTCTGAAACACATTCCTACTCGTCCGTAGTTTCACAATTCAATAAAATAAAAAAAAAATCGAATTTTTGGACAAATTTCACAATTTTGAAAGTCCAGTGTCCCTTTAACGCCGACATCCGGGGAATGAGTTCGGCATGAAGGCAAACCGAAACAAGATGACCAGATATAAAACAGTTTTATCGTGGTATCTCTTCGTCAGCGTTATCATCAAACGAAGGATCGTTTCCGAAAGTCATGATCATCTAAACACTGGGGAATTCTTCAAAGAGTGTTAAGGTGAATAGAATTGTCAAGTTTATAGGATTCGACAGAAAATTTAAAAACATGGTATATAAAAAGTTCTTTTTATCTTGTAATTATTTTGTTTGGATTGAAATCTATATATTTAAGTTGCTAAGCCGACTTTTTGGGCAGTCCGTGAGAGAAAACTACTGCATCAATTTACTTCATTTTGGTCTTAAACGAACGATTGTAATCTGTAGATTTGTCAAATTTGGTTTTTGTAACTGCAATTTTTATTAATGAGCTATAATTTACAGTTAAAATTTGATTTCTGCGCATGCTCAGTGGCATGTTTCAATCTGGCTTTAGAAACTCACTGTTTCTGAGCATGCTCAGTGACATGTTTCAATGCCGAGGAGTCTCTCTAGATCTCTCTCTGCCATTTTTATAATAATTATGTTTGTGAAATATAAGATTAAACCTGATGGAAATTGTTTAATTAAGCGACAACTTACAATTAAAATTTGCTTTCTGTGCATGCTCAGTGACATTTTTAAATCTGGCTCTATATACTCACTAAACACGAGGCCACTTAAACATTAATTTGTTTCTGCGCATTATTATGATTTTCAACATTTGTCAATGATGTGTTGAGTATAATTTGTGTATTAGTACATTTATTTACTATCTAGCTGTCATGTATTGACGGGTACCAACTAGTTTGAATTTATGTATTAAAAATTTATGTCGCATTAATATTTTCATGTTTAAATATTAACCCTCCTGCTCTTCATCCAGCGGTGCCCATAGGACCTCGTAAACCTGGTCTAGAATTTTGGAGTCGAGGGTGCTTAGCAACACCACCAGACCTACGATATCGACCGTTGTACCACCTTATTACACACTGCAAAGACTCTGATGCGAGGCCCGAAAGCTATACGCTTCTTCGATATAATTGAGAACAGACTGTCAGAGGTGGGGAACCTTTTTACCATTAGAGGCCACGTGTAAATTAGGTAGAAGGGAGCCGCATATGTTGATGTACCTATAAATGCGACTTTTATCAAATTATTATAGTTAGGTATAGTTTTAACAATTTGATGCATTATATAGAAAAATAATAAAAAAAATTAAGTCCTTATTTATTTATTATTTGACTTAAAAAGTTACAATATAAAATATTTTTGTATTCACATAAGGGTAAAAACTTGTTATAACATTAATCATTAATTATTATTTTTTTTTATAAAATTATAAGATTCATAGATACCGCTGTAATTTTTTATATGTCACTGTTGGTATTTTTATTTATGTAAGCACAAATATATATATATATATATATATATATATATATATATATATATATATAAATATATATATATCCAGATTTTTAAATTTTAATAAACAACTACATACAGTAACCACCGCTTATAGTGATCAGTGGTTATAAGAATCAACCGTTTATAAGAATCAATATCGTAAAAACAAAAACAAATGTTTTATTTCCATGTTAAAATTTTCGCTTTAAAGAATCAATCCACCGGTTTTAAGAATCAGTTTACACTCATCGCCTTCCTTTCATTTTTCCAAAAAAGCCACTTAAAACCTCAAAAGGCACGAAGATCTTTCTTTATTTTTTTTAAAGAAAGAGTGATAAGATGGGATGGAATACAGTCGTAAAATACATCCTATCTTTGTTAGACATAACATAATGGTTTCCCCTTAAACACTTTAGCTAAACACTGCCTTTTTAGCTCGACCCAGGGGCATCTAACCCGTCCGAGTCCGATTTCACTTTTCTCCTCTGACAAAGACAGGGACTCTTTTTTATCCCACCTCCCACATCCCGGTTGCGGCTTCCTGGACCCTGAAACACATAAATCTTCGGCGAAGTGTCCACTATCACTTAGGCAAACGTGACATTAGTAGATTCAGCACATTATCAAACCCTGCAACGTAAGCTAGAATGTGAATCGTTGTCTGAGACTATTGGTATTGAAAGAGGTATAAACAACCTCCTGAAAACTTCATTACGTTAAACTTCCAAAGAAAACGTTTTCTTGCACCCTTCCTGCAGTTGAAATGTTAAACTGTTAAGCAAGTATATTGTAACAAATATTGGATTTTTTTCTTCTCTTATTATAATCACGTGTATCTACTTATAGGTCTAGAAATTAAGTTGTATTTTTAAAATTATAAAGAATAATTTTAATAAAAGATAATTAACGCACATTAAAGAGTATTTTATGGTAAATTATCTAATATATGTATATATAAGTATGTGTGTGCCTGTCCAAAACCCTAAATTTCGGCTATAAGAATCAACCGCTTATAAGAATTAAAAACAGTAATAACAAACGTGATTCTTATAAGCGGAAATCACTGTATTTAAATACCACTTCAAATAAAAATAATAAAGCAGAAGTATTTTTGAATAATTTTAACATTATAAAGAAATACAATAGAAAAATAATAGTATTAAATTATAAATAACTGACATAGCAACAATTCCTAAAATAATTTGAAGGCCGCGGGTTCCGCACCTCTGGACTATGTCCATGTTCATAACGATTTTGAGGAATACATTGTACACCAGGCCTGCACAACCTACATTCACTCGGATGCAAAGACACCGTACGAAATGGCATCGTCAGTGTACAGAAAACTTTCCAAAGGGTTTCATGATAGTTGCGGAATTTTGCCACAACGGCACATTAAAAATAAAGAAAGTCTCGAGTAAAGCCAAAACGAATTCAGCAAAATATTTTAGAACCAATTTTTGAAGAAGAAATTCCAGCCTTATATGGAAAGGACATTGATAAATTTGAGCTTCACATGGACAAAGCCTCTAGTCACACGTCTAAATCAACTGCCAACAAAGAAAGAATCAGAAACGGGAAACTTTGGAAAACTGACCAAGAGGAATGGGGTAAAATGGACATGACAGTACTAAGAAAAAGTTTACTTTCGGGGGAAATTCGAGCTAGAGCTATTGTCAAGAACCATGGCTATCAGATAGAAGCAAAAAATACGGCATTTATACATAAAACTTAACTATCAAAATCGTTTCCATAACGACCATCTGTATTTTGAAATTTATACTATTACGAAAGGAATATATAAGCGGTGAATTTTCCTATTTTTAAAATTTTTAAGATGATGAGTCATTTATTACTTTGTTAAATAAAATATTTTTCGGTTTACCATCTATCCTATTTCCACAAAGTCATGCGGGCTTTATGACACTTGGAGTGGTGCAGGCCTGTTAAACACAGACCTCATATTTTCCCAATCGTGATTTGGCACAGTTTGAGAGCTTTTGTGTCCTATCTTCGTGCCGAAAATAGTTGGTCTGAATGATTCGCGAAACCTTTACTCAGAGTGTTTTCTTGTCCTAATCGAAGAGTCGTTTAGAAATGGCGAAATGACGTCACGGATAATTGTCTTTATATTTTTTTTTTAATCTAAATGAACCTTGATACTGTCATTTGATAGCTTTGTTCCACTTTTAGGGTGAAAAACTACTCTTTAATGGGACTGATAATGCGAAATTTGCCCTTTAAAATTTTAATTTCCTCTTCTCACATCTTTCGCTTGATAAACGGTGCGAAACAAAGATTTAATTTTTTTTCTATTGACTTTGGACGTTGAAATAAAAATCGAACCAAACTTTATCATTATCATGAAATTTATCTTAAAATGGCAGTTTTTTTTTTTTTAATCGTCAATAATATGCATTTTATTCCTTTTGGCTCTGTAAATGAACGAATTACATTTTTAAATAACATTATTTGTTAGCTAAATGTCTTTATTTTTACAGAGCAGGATATAAAGTTTTGCGTATTCATAAGTGATCGTAGTTTTCTCTTTTTAGAATCGCGGAGATTTTAAACGATGCGAGTGACTGTTTTGTGTGTTATTGAAAACCACAATAAACCGAAATACAACTAAGAAACTCAGTTCGAGATTTTAAATATGTACCAAGATGTCAACGATTAAATTCAATATTTTGCTTCCTCTGTTGAACGTTCCCAAAGCCTTATTAAGTTACTTGCTATATACATATACATATATGTTATATACATCTATATATATAAAACAGTTCCGTAACTGACTCACTGACATACAACGCACAGACCAAACCGCTGGACCTAAAGGGCTGAAATTTTGCATGGCGATTCTTCTTATGGTGTAGGGGTGCACTAAGAGAGATTTTTGAAAAATTCTTCTTAGATTTTTTTAAATTAAATTTTTAAACTGTTTTTGTAACTTTTTTTAAAGTTTGCATTTAACATAATAATTTGAGGGTTATAAAATCTAATATATATATATATATATATATATATACATATTAAATTTTATGTTGTAATATATATATATTATTTTTTTTTACACCAATTGTATACATTGATCGTCGCATTTATTATAAATATATATATATTTTTTGATATTAATTGCATACATTGACCGTTGTATTTAATTTGAATGTACTCCGTAGCGAAGCGCGGGTTTTCAGCTAGTATACATATATATGTGTGTGTAGTGCTGAAACATCTAAAAACAAGGGCATATTTGTAAGAATAGGGTACTGTACGATGAACGGGGACAGATTAAAAATTTATTTTCTTTATAATCAAGTCAAGAATAGACTCGTTTTGGGTTCTTTTTAAAATTACATTTCGTAGTCTATTCACTATTAAGTTCACGCGAAAAACAATGATTTATTTCAAATTTCAAGGCTGCCATCTGTCGGCCGAAAGAGGAACCGGAAATTTTATCAAACATTATAAAGTCGGATACTCGAATTTCTCAGAGTGATAACGATAGCGCTTAAGTCCTAATAATGAATTTAAAAAAAATTTTCTTGTATAATAGGCAATATTAAATTTTTTTTTCTAGGCAATAAAAACTTGCTTAGATGCCTTGGGTTGAAATCTTGATATTTTATTATGACAGCATGCAAACACTTATATATATATATATATAAAAAGCGGCATTTAATTTCGAAAAAAAAAGGAGACTGAACATGACAAATTTCTAATTTCAATCTTCAGCGTACGCAGCAGTCATGGACCTTAGTTTCGTCCTTGTTAGGGTTCCTAAGCATGGCGTAGCCGATAAGTAAAAATGAGGTAAATAGAGGCATTTCCCCATACCTAAAAACGGGCGATGTTGACTGATGCCGTACGCTAGATCAATGGTGCTCAAACTTTTTTCGCACTACTATTTTTAAATAAAAAAATCATTCGACCAAAATGGAAATTATTCGGTAGCAGCAAACCTTCGTTAGACATCGAAAAAATGTTGAACAAAAATTAGAAAAAAGAAATAAGCAAATTTTTGAAAAATCTATATATATATATAAAACGCGTAGGTATGCGGCACAAAAATCGACGATATTTCTACACTCCGAATGGCAACGGCTGCAACTACCAGCCGTCATTAGCGTAAACATGAGCGGCCGTCCGCAATTTGCAACCGTGTCAACATGAATTTCACGAATGCTCGAAAGCGAGCAACAGTCTCAAGAAGGAAAGCGAAGAAGAAACAGTTCCTTAAGAGAGAACATAAATGATCGAGAGGTTAGGCTTAATCGTCGACGGACACTTTTTTTTTCGCTACTTGCTGAATGTTTACTCCATTTCATAAGTGAACAATTTTTCCCAACAATTTATTATTTCATATGATTAAGTGTATATATCTGAATTGTGGACAATAGTACATAACAGAGAGTGATGTTTTAGTACTTGCTGAATTTTTTACTCCATTTTATAAGTGGAAAAAAATTTTCCCCGAGAATTTCTTATTTGATGTCATGATAAAGTGTAGATATCTTAATTCTGAAAAATACTACATTAAGAGAGGGGTGTCATTTTTAAGATCATTGGTGTTGGGTTTCTCAGTCTTATCTTTAACTCTGTTCTGAAGTAATGGATATTTCCATTTTTTAATCACGATGTTTTAGAATCAGCCTTATAGAGAATTTATGATATCAGGTAATGGTAACATTCCTTGGATATGCTACTTTCAGTTGAGTTGTTTCGTAAAAGAAAATATAAAACTAAAAGCGACCATGCTGGTCGCGCAACGGCTACTTATTTTAAAAATCAATGAATTATATATTTATTGGTATATATTTATTATACCAATAAATATATAATTATATATTTATTGGTATATATTAATTATATTAATTATATAGTAATATTAATTATATAGTATATTAATTATATTAATTATATAGTATATATTAATTATATAGTATATATTAATTATATATTTATTGGTATATATTGGTATATATTTATTTTGCATAATAACCTTAACAAAATGTCTTATTTCCATCCTGCGCTTGTTTTTGGCAAATCCCTTGTGACTAAAAAGTCATATTTAAATACTACTATGTATTTGCACACAAAAACATAATTAAAAATATTACAAAATGTAATTAAAGCAAATTTAAAGCATATTCTTTTATTAGATAATTCAATACGATATAAATTTACTTCATACTACCCCCCCCCCCCTTTTTTTTTTTTAAACCTCTTTGAAGGTTGCGACCCAATGCGTGAAATCACCGCTGTTCATAAGATATTAAAAATCAAAACTAATGTAAATATTACATTCAAATGCAGGCCTGTTTTGAGATTTCATTTGAGTTTAAGTTTTGAGATAATAAATCCATTTGTGTTATTCATAATTGAAGAATTGTTCCTCGTTATTTCGAGAAGTAACATCCCTCTGTTCGACAAAGAATGCTTTAGGGCAAGGGTGTTTTAACCTGCGGCCCGGCACACCATATTTTCTGGCTCGCGCACGGTATAACAAATATAAATCATTCCAAAGTTGATGTTGTGTTTCACCATTTTTACCATGTTTTTATTAACTCGTTTTCATGTTTGTTTGTGTGTGTGTGTGTTTGTCCAGTACAAATCTTGCAATCGATTTTTAACTAAGGGCCTGTTCACATAGGAGTCCGTTGCGTTCCGTTAAGGAAAAGATGACGTTGAGACGAAAATAAACCAATCATAGGCGTTAAAAATTCGTTTGGAGGCATATGATTAGTTTATTTTCGTCTCAAAGTCATCTTTTCCTTAACGCAACGCAACGGACTCCTATGTGAACAGGCCCTTACTTCCCGACTAGCTAGACATTTGAAACTTTTAGAATAGGTCAGAACACGATGATAATGCTTTATTTTAATATTTTTAGCCATCTTTAAGCAGATTTGAATTCATTTTCAGTTAATTTTGTTTTGTAGACTGGTGTAGCCATCTATCGACCGGGACGGGAACGAAAATTTAAACGCAAGTTAACTTCCAATTCTCGAGCTAAACGATTGATTAAGCATTTGATCATTTTCTTTCAAGTTGATGGGATAATTCATCAAAAAAAATTTTTTTTAATTATTTATTAATACATAGAATTGTCAAGTTTATATGATTCAACGGAAAATTTAAAAACATGGTATATAAAAAGTTCCTTTTATCTTGTAATTATTCTAATCTTAATGCAATTAAAATTAATTCAAAATCATATTTATTTGCAAAAGTTGTTATAATTTCATCAAATAGGATGCATTTAATATCAAAGATCTTGTAGATTTTCATAAAAATTATATTTCATTCGAAGAATTTCCAAAAGTTCGAAAATTTGCCTCACGAATATTGTCCCTCTTCTCAACAACTTATGTGTGTGAACAATTTTTGTTCTTTAATGAAATTAACTAAAACATCCAAACGGAGTGTGTTGACTGATACACACCTTAAAAATACATTGCGATTGGCACACCACCGAATATAGCAGACATATTAAAAAGACACCCATTTCAAAAATCGCATTAAGTTCGAGTTCGTTCAAAATTACCACATCACATTTCATACCAAGGTTATAATATTA
>OU015503.1:123736633-123753955 GCA_907164885.2 Dolomedes plantarius | reverse complement strand
TTCGAAATTAAGCTCTTCTTTTGGTCACAGGAACTGGGGAATAAACCCCAATAGAAGAGTTTTTAATGGGCACCGTGACACCCATTAACTCAGTTGTTGAAGAAAGAGCCCTGTTTTTATGGGAAAATAATAAGATTTCCAGGTTGTCTTTCCATGTGGAACCATTATTCCTTTCGACGCGAGCAAAATCTTATAACTCGTCACGCTTTCGCTCAAAATGTCCCGTTCCCGAAGGACAGTCTCACTTTGAACATCGGTGCCGAACCCTGAATCGTGCCTCGTAACTCATCCCATATCATCGGATATGGCGTTCGTACCGAACTCATCGAGCTACTATCAATATAAGTCTATTCAAATATCTTCATAAAATTTTAGGATAACTAATGCATTTATTAGCATTCCAGATTAACATAAGGCTAACGTACACTATGTACAAATTAATATTTAAAATTACTACATAAAATGAGTTGTAGGCATCTCGATAAGTCGGTTGATTCTGCAGGATTCCGGCAAGAGCACGCGTCCGTCTCTAGGGACCGTCTATTCAAAGGTCTGTCATCGTCTAAAGAAACGAACGACTGACTACCCGCTGCGCTGCTGCGTTGAGTATATCTCGTATTCTCGGCCTCCCGGGAGGCTGTAGGTTACTCTCCTCTCACTACAGATTGCCTCTTCCACGTGTCTCGTAGACTCCGGCCAGTCAGCACTAGGCTTCGTCATCGGGACTCCTTCGTCAGCGAGGGATGGACTTTTCAAAAGGCTGTTCCTTCCCAGAAGTAATCAGAAGAGTCTCTGCGCCTAGTCCATTGTGGCACTAAACGGTAAGATCACCTTTCGGCACTGATCAAACTGTTTTGTTAACAAAGGGGTGTCCGCCCCTTGGAATTCCATGTGAGGAATGTCGAAGTCATTACACTATATTTCTCTCTCTAACTGTCATCTGCTTATTGATATTTCTACATAACACTCTGTAAATCTCTACATTATTTTTCTATTTTGCATTCTGTATTATCTCTATTTTATAATCTCTATATTATGCCGAGAAGCACCATCAAAAGTTGGTTTCGTGGGACTGTAAAGATTGCTTTACACATGGACAATTATACAGGGTGTCCCAAAACGACCGCATAAACTCTGCACAGCTAGATTCCTCGTTGGGAGTACATAAAAACTGCCCAAAGAAGCGTTCCTGTACGATCCATAGTTTACGAGAAAAATACGAAAAACAAAGTATGACGTCACTGCCAGTGCAAGAAAAAACACATATCAACAGCATGCACAATTTAAAGCAGATGTTCAAAGTGTCCGCCGTGCATGTCGAGGCAGGATTGAGCACGCCGTGGAATGGCTGTCATCACACGTTGCAGCATCGCGGTGTCCACTAAAGTACAATCAGCATTCAGACGAGCAACTAAGTCCATTTGTGTTGTCACTACGTCTCGATACACCACTTCCTTGAGATGGCCCTATAGGAAAAAATCCAACGGTGTAAGATCTGGCGAACGTGGCGGACATAGAACCGGACCCCCACGTCCGATCCAGCGGCCGGGGTATTCCATATCCAGCCAACCACGTACAGGAGCACAGAAATGCGCCGGAGCCCCATCATGCTGGAACCAAAGTCCCTGTATTGCCGCTAATGGTATGTCATCGAGGAACTCTGTTAGGACCTCATTGAGGAACACCAAGTACGACTGTCCCTAGAGCCGTTCAGGCAACAGATATGGTACAAGCAAGCGATCCCCGAGTATCCGGCCCACACGTTAAGGGACCAACGTTCCTGATGTTTCTACGGCCGGATTGCATGTGGATTGACCTGGAACCACATATGGCTGTTGTGATGGTTGAATACCCCATCACGAGTGAAACATGATTCATCAGTCCACAGGATATGTGCAATGAAACCATTATCTGTGTTCTGTTGCTGCAACAGCCATTCACAGAAGGCCACGCGTTTCTGAAAGTCATCTGGTTTCAGACCTTGCACGGTTGTGTACCGAAATGGGTGTAGCCTCTCAGACCGTAAAAGCCTGTGCACAGTACTTTTACTCGAAGTCATCTCACGGGCTAATGCGCGTGTGCTTACCTCGGGCGTCTCTTGTACCCGCTGCAGTATTGCATCCGCCTGTGCTACCGTCGTGAAGATTGGCTGTTGGCAAGACGCTTCCCGTATTTCGCAGTCTGTCGTCCAGCCTACGGATGACGTTGACATCGGGAGGACGGCGGGACGAATATCGACGGGCATACTCCCTAGCAGTTCGTAAGGCATTTCCATTACATCGGCCGTACATCAAGTACATGTCGTAGTAGTCACGAACGGAGTACATGGCCACCATACGAAGACTACCGGTAGCTCCAAGATGCAGCCTTTTAAATACCAGTTCAACGGCGGCTTAACGTCATTGCATGGCGCGCGCGTATGCATGACGCGATATGCGCGGCGAACGTTTTAAACATTATCGTCTGGAAAGATATGCAAATATTGTTGTTGATATGTCCAATAAAGTGTTTTTTTCTTGCACCGGCAGTGACGCCATACTTTGTTTTTCGTATTTTTCTCATAAACTATGGATCGTACAGGAACGCTTCTTTGGGCAGTTTTTATGTACTCCCAACGAGGAATCTAGCTGTGCAGAGTTTATGCGGTCGTTTTGGGACACCCTGTATGTTGGTCTCTCTAGGTCAGGAAATGCGGAGAAGCAATTTACTTTAAAACCTCAGAAAAACGAAAAATGTGGTATACCATGAAGTTTTAAAATAAATTATACCTACCTAATATCTACTTAAGATAGATAATTGTTCAACCCTGACAAAGTCGGGTCGGGCCGCTAGTATATATATATAAATATACATATATATATATATATATATATATATATATATATATATATATATATATATATATATATATATATATATATATATATATATATATATATATATATATGTTATATATACAGCATAAACGGGAAATGGATCGTGTTTGTATGTGTGTGTGAGTCACAAAAACTAGAGAACCACGAGCCCTACCTTGATGAAATTTACACTGTTTAATGTGCTTGAAAAATGAGGATGAACGTGACTATTTTCAGCCCGCTGCGACGTTCCATTCCCGAATTATGTTAGAACAAGTTTGCGGGGTATCAACGGATATTTTCGTTGAAAGCCGTTGTAACATTTTATTGTTGCCAATTAAATTATAACATTTCCGTAAAAATAAATAGACATGAATTAAAAACGTGATTTATTCATATATTGGCGCATGCAAGAATGAATTTGATATATCATTTTCATGTACGTGGCAGCGCCGGAATATGTCTTTTAAGAAATGAAAATATAAATATGGAAAGTCATTCTTTTTCAATGAATGTGTTGTTCTCAATCCATTTCACGCATTAAAAGTATCCGAAGCTACCTGTTCAAACTCAAATATACTGTAGGACACGTTTACTTAGCTAGAAACACGTGCGTTTAGCCTTGACGCGATGATTTATAGAACTGAAGTGACAATGAAACATAGCAGACGATTTAGTTTTGAGAAAGAGTTACAATCATGAAATACGTGTATATGCTTTTTCTGTAATAATTATCAGATTTGCCGTGTTTTAATAGTGAATGTGTTCTCAATCCATTCAAACATTATTGATTCTTTTTCTATAATAATAAATCCTTGAACAAGTTTCATTCCCAGAATTCCAATCATTCCTACAGACTTGCCATTTTCTTTCAAAAGATTACAGTTTCCTGTTCGGCTTGCATTTGCAATAACTATAAAGAAATCGCAGGGACAGTCATTACAAGTTACTGGACTGGATCTGACAGAAGAATGTTTTTCGCATGGTCAGCTATATGTGGGAATGTCTAGAGCAAAGAATCTATCAGAATTATACACTGTCGCAGATGATAAAAAAGAAACAAAACATATTGTGTATAGGCAAGTATTAAAATAACAACAAATTAGTTAATAAATGAATCTTTTATTACTGAAAAAAATGAAATTAATTTGTTTAAGAGTTGTTGTAACTTTAGAACATCATAACATGAGGCTAATCATTACAAAAAAAAATAATAATAACAGAAACTAAATCCCGAGGAAATCCGGGTAATAAATCTAGTATGTTATATTTCAGAAGTATGCAATTTTTGTATTCGACTGATAACTCATTGATATCATGTTCGAAATTTCATTTCATAGACACTATAATAGAAGCCCGGTGGGTGGCGTAGTGGTTAAAAGCGTCGAGCTGCCATCCCACAGGTCCAGGGTTCAACCCTGTGACTGGGCAAGGTCGACTCAGCCTTTCACCCCTTGAGCGGGTCCATAAAATAAGGACCAGGCATGATTGGGAACTAAACTCTGGGGGTACCACGTGAGGTTGACCACCTGACCGAGACATATGCTGTATGGCACCCCAAGCCCACGGTTACGAAAGCGGAGATGGAACGGATGGAACGGGCCCTATCCAGTCTAGACATGGAGGGGAGGAATGGCACCCGACGCGCTACCCCTTGGCTAGCTGGGAGCCCTCCATTTCACCTGCCTGGTATTGGATGGTTTTTCTAATTCCCTTAGATCCCAAGAGGAACTTGAAATGGTGAACATAAATATAATAAATGACAAGGATCTTTTATTTCCAAATTATTTTTTGCTGCATTTGAAACGTATGTTGTAGTATTGGCATTTCACATGCGTTTCTAATAATAATTCCTCCATTGAAATGAATAAACCAAAAAAAAGAGTTTATCTTTAACGACATCGTGCATTTTTAAGTGTAGGTAATATGCATTTTGAAATTTGAAAATTCATTTGAAATGTACCTTTACTTGATGAAGCTGAAACATGCACTTCTGCAGGATGATTTCACGTACTGCGAACTGTCAATTTTAACCCCTTCTTCCTGCATCTAATTCTTAGATAACTTTTCTCTATGTTATCAATTATTGAGGAATGTTGTGAAATAAGAACGTGCTATTTGTTACGAACTCTAGAAGATTTTTAAAGGATGTAATGGCATAATTAATTTTTATGTTAACTGAACAAAGATGTTTCCATATTCGTAAGTGTTTTAAAAGTAATATTCAGTAATCTCTCTCTCTCTCTCTATCTATCTATCTATATATATATATATGATTTTGTACCAATTCAAAACTGAAGGTATAGGGGAAACCCTTGTACCTAGGGCCTGCTATTTTCAAATGGCAGTATCTTTACTTATAACTAACTTACAATAATAAAAATAGTTTGTATACATTACGTGCTTTATTCTCTTTAAATAAAAATCGCATCAAGTGTAGAAAAAAAAACTTGTAAATGATATTAAAAATTTAAAAAAAAATGACAAATGACCCTAGGTACAATAACACTATTGTACTTAGGGCCAGTTATTTCCAAACACTGAAATTGTTGTTTACAATAGAAAAAACAATGTGTATCCATTATTTCTTTCATGCACAACTTCTAAAATCTTCGTAAGGAAGAAATGTTAATCGTAGGCAATGTATTAAAGGAGGAAATGTTTATTATTTCATCACTTTCTGATGTATGTTATTTCTCCATTGTCTTCTTAATGATCCCACATAAATTTTCTGTTTCAAACACAGATTTCGTAACCTTTTTTTATCAGTGAGAATTCACACTTGGTATCAGTGAGAATTCTACACTTGCCAAGTTTTCGTCCACCTCTTTTCTACCAGAGGCCATGGCCCTAGGTACGAGACAAGATTATGTCCCTAGTTACAAGATGTTGTTGCTTTTGGCAAAATGGCTTCCGTAGCGAAAGACCTGCAGAAACCAAACTTTGATTTTATATCATTTTTTCCTTTAATGATTACAAAAAATATCTGCTATACATTAAAACATAAGTTTGCACTTACTTTCACAAAATAAGACTTCATATTGAAGTGAAAAAATTTAGTTTTGATCATCCAATCGAGACTTTCTTTTCTATTTAACTATAGCTTCTTCTTGCTTTCATTAAAAATGGCTGTTATGATTTGAAACAATGTTGTCACTCACTCCAACGAGAAAAAAATGCTGTAAAATAATAATTATTTAAATAAAGCATGGTGGCCCTAGGTACAAGGGTTTCCCCTATCTTAGCTTTGTGTCACAAAACTGTTCCCTATTGGCTTCCCCAACACCTATGAGGACTATTCTTGACATTTAAGATGAAAACAATATATAACAAATCTATTTCTTTCATCATTCCTACATCATAATTACCAAAAAAGTGACCTCTAACCTCTACTCTGGAGCTAGTTCATTTCTTGATCTAAGGAGAAAAATGAACGACAAATGACATTTTAATTTTGTTCAGCCACTTGAATTTATTTTAGGAAGTCATGTCTGAATAGGGCTAAAAAATACATTGTGCATCTGTATCTGGTGCCTTGTTAAAGTTTTTAACGCATAACGATATTTTTGTATAACTGGTCATTAGCCATCCAATGAGAAAGTAAGAGATATCTGCGAAAGTAAATGTACAAGAAAAAAATCCGTTTTCTAAACACAAGGAAATTGTAGCGATTCGCTAATACTAGCACTCTACGTAAGAGCTGTCCATTATATGCTGAAGTATTCGCATTTAATTCCTTATTATAACCGATTCATTAAAATGAAGAATCAAAATTTATCTTTAACAACTTGACGTATTTAAAAGTTTATAAATAGGCAATTTGAAATAAATGTATTAATTGCACCTGCAGTGGAGCCGTTTAGACTGTTAAAAAATATATCTTTCGATATAGCAATGGCTATCACGCATGGAAGACCGGTGCTCCATAATGGAACTGCAGCTAAAATGTCGTGGAGAAAAAGTAATGTATAGATATATCGACCCCTTCCCAAGAAACGTAGACGTTTCGTTGAAAAGAAACTGCTTCCTTTTCAAGCATCATTTCTTGTTTTCTGTTATTTCAAAAATTTCAAATCTTGCTACCTTGATTTTTCCGACTCTGCAGTAAAAACTCGGCAAAATCAAATCCGTTAATGTGTAAGGTATATACAAGATTCGATTCACAAGAATCGAACTTTTGAGTGAATTAAAGAAGCTGCTTTAGATATGCTAATTTCGGCATACGCGCTTAGTATAAATACCACGCAGCGTCATTAATGAAGAAGGAGAGGTTGTTAAGGTTGAAAAGGTGTTATCCTGCGCTAGTGCTTAGCGGGCCAGAAGTTTACGTGGCAGTACTGCTGGTTTGACTTACTGTTCGTGAGTATAAAAATATATTGTTCTTGAAAGCTGTGTTTATACATTCCGTACAAGTAGTACGCATGCTTATTGCTGTAAAAGCCAATTATATGTGCAACGAATTCAATAAACATTGTTTCATGTATAAACTGTGTGTGGTTCAAATTCAAATAGAGAGCCACTTCAAATTATATACACCCAGGTCTGGGTAGAAGTGAGCATAGAAACTCTATACTGGCGCCCGAAATTATATATACCCTGGTAGTTAGCGTTACATTTGTAACGAACAACATAATTGAAATTAAAAACTGTGTACTGTGTACTTATATTGATAAAATTGTTGCAAGTACTTATATACTATTTAAAAAATGAGTGTTGTAGAACAAAATCCTGCTGGAAATTTTCCTCGGGTAATTATGGTTCAGCATTTTGCGCCATTCGAAGCCACCTTCAATGGCGGCCCCTCAAGCCAATTCCTAAAGAAAATTGAGCATTACTTTCAGCAGCAATGCACCCCAGAGGGGGATAAACTTAAAATTGCTCTAGCCGCTTTAAGAGGTAGTGCATATCAGTGGTACACATGCATGCAAAGCAGTAATCTGATTTTTGACTATTTGTCATTCAAGCAACAGTTTCTTAGTGTTTTTCCAAAGACCTTTAATCAAAGTGAAATTGAAGCGGAAATTTATTCGCTAAGGCAACGTGAAGGTCAGTCTGCGTTAGATTTTGCTACAGAAAAGATTTCCAAGTGTGAGGAATATTTAGAAGGGGTAACGGAAGCGGTAATCTTAAAAATAGTTATCCAACGTTTGAAGCCAAGTGTTCAAGATTTTTTAGATAATCAAACAATTACAAGCAAGGTTACCCTCCTTCAAGCTTTAGCTAAATATGACAATAGACATTTCTTCGCTACCCCTCACCGTCATTCAGGTACGAGAAGTTTTATACACCCGCGCCAAAATTTTTCGCGAGTTTCAAACCAGCAGCGTAAGCAGTACCGCAGGCAAAATAATAGAAGCGCACGGCGTTATAATGAAATTAGTGCACTTAAAGAAAATAATATGCAAGCACCTTACTTGCACTGGCAAGTTGATTCACATGATATGGTTCAACCTGTTGAAACTGTTTGGTCAAATGTATTATTTTGTCCGAGTAGTAATCATTATTTTGAGAATAGTGAAAGTCAGGGTATTTTTGTGGCTTATAAAGAAAGTGAGTCTAGCTGGAATGATGAGGTAATTCCAGTACAAATTTCTGAAAATAGTGCCGATAATAATGCTAGTGGTTTAGAAAATAAATCATCTGACACTTCTATTAATGCTATACCTGATATTATTAATGCTATACCTGATATTATTGATGCTATACCTGATATTTTAGATGATATTCACACATCTGTTAATGAAGGAAATTTAGTAGATGACGAAGTATGCGTTACGGAAGTTAGTGAATACTTATTAGTTGACGACAATAAAAATTCTTTAAACGATAGTAGGAACTCGCTAGGTAATGATGATATTATTTCAAGTTTCCATCCGAATGAGGATTGTGTAGGCCAGGTTGATAATATGGTTTTAAATAAAGTACATGAAAACCATACTGAGAGTCAGGATGAAAAGTTGACACAGAGTTATACTGTAAGTAGTTTAGCTGATGCTTCGGAAGTTATAGACGTCGTTTGCATTAAAACGCACCACTACGAAAAGCTTAATCTTCCTAAAACTGAAGCAGTGTTAAAGAATTTAAATGATAACGATTCTGATGTCGCAAGTTTCAAAGAGACTTTTTCGTCAAAAGAGGATAAAACTAAAGTTAAGGGGGATAAAAAACGTGAAAAAGCGCCTTCAGGTTCCAGCATTAAAACTGCTAATACTGTAGTAATTAAGGCGGTAAACAAGAAGTCGTATAAGCACAAATACGAAAAGCAGAGTCAGGTTGTTGAAAAAATAGAATCTGCATTAAAATTTAATACCGATACAAGCAAAAGTACGAAGAAAGGTAAAGTGTGCACTACAAAAACTCCATCAAAGGAGGAATGCGTCGCTGATAAGGTACACAAGTTTATCAAAAGGAAGAATGACAATTTTAAAGTTCCTTTGCATAAGTACAGGAAACGGAAGATTTCTGCCGCCCAGCAAGGTTGGCCTCCTCCCAAGAGACCTCCTGTCCATCGTCAAGCCGGACCAGCGCCTCAGGACCTACGACCTGCTGCACGAAGGATGCCCACACGGTCAACGAACCCCTTTACTAGGACTGTGACCATCAAGAGAGGTTCCACGGATTGGACAGACTGGTGCAAGGAAGTTGCTGCATTCATGAGGAACAAGTCTTGTATCAATTCTCTTATTCTAACTCCCACCCTTTAATAAAACCGAACCAAATTGGTTTGAAGTTCCCCATTGTATATACTGTGTAAACATTTTGAGGGGAAGGAGTGAGCCACTGAAAAAATACGGCATACTGTTGTTTTATAAATTTTTGAAGGGGACATGTAGTGACTAGGAAAAAAATACATACTGCACAATATACCAATTAACCACTAATGTACTAACTTCACAAAAAAATAACACATGTACATTATAAATTGGGGGAGAGCAGATACAGTCAAGAAATGTCATGCTGTGCAATTGTGTTGTCACTTTTAATTAAAATAGATATTTTAGGGCGCAGTTGGCAGCCCAGTATCCGCAACTCTGCAAATCCACTGTTTGATGGTGTCACCTGGACCCTTCGGGGTTAGTTTTGTAAAATGGTAGTGGCGTTTTTCCTCCACACAACGTGTGGAAGGTTTTTTTGGCTTTGCCACCCATTATGTAAAAAGTCAGACCAGCACGCGTTTTCAATTAGTTAACTGAAGCCATTCAGACCTCAGTTACCTAATTTTTTTTCGAGGGAGGCCAGTGTAAGGTATACACAAGATTCGATTCACAAGAATCGAACTTTTGAGTGAATTAAAGAAGCTGCTTTAGATATGCTAATTTCGGCATACGCGCTTAGTATAAATACCACGCAGCGTCATTAATGAAGAAGGAGAGGTTGTTAAGGTTGAAAAGGTGTTATCCTGCGCTAGTGCTTAGCGGGCCAGAAGTTTACATGGCAGTACTGCTGGTTTGACTTACTGTTCGTGAGTATAAAAATATATTGTTCTTGAAAGCTGTGTTTATACATTCCGTACAAGTAGTACGCATGCTTATTGCTGTAAAAGCCAATTATATGTGCAACGAATTCAATAAACATTGTTTCATGTATAAACTGTGTGTGGTTCAAATTCAAATAGAGAGCCACTTCAAATTATATACACCCAGGTCTGGGTAGAAGTGAGCATAGAAACTCTATAAATGTAGTAGGCGCGAGTAAGAATTTCAAAAGTTTAACTACGCGAAGATTGAAATCCATTTTGATTCTGAAATGCATCACATGTATGGAGTTTGTTTTACGTTTCATGTTAATAATCCCGCGTATACTGCAGTCGAAATAGTAACGTCTTGCTGACCATTAAATGAACCGACTCCGACTGCAGTATATGACGTGTTTATCGGCTGTGTACTAAATAGTTACAGCCGAAGATTAATAATACCACTCACATCAATTGAGCATCCATTTGGTAACAGAGATATTTTTTTTGGATTCCAAAATAAGTATTGTGAATGATGGGGGCCCCCTGTTTCACTAAACAGATATATGTGTCAATTTATAAATAAAGTTTCTCCGTATTTGTAATTTTGTCTGCTGGGATGTTTTTTTGATTGGAATGTGAGTTTATATTCTTTCTCATTAAACTTTGCATTTGGAACCGTCCGATTTAGCAGGCAAGGTGAATGTATACTGATAATAAATATGTTAGCACAATACAACATTTTCAGACTATGTGCCCGGTGCTGTTTTGTTTCGAGCAGGGGTTCCCGACCTGTAGGAAGTAGAAAGGGTTTCTGGGAGGCAGCGGAGGGGGGCGACTCCACGGTTTATTCAAAACGGTTTATTAAAATAATATTTTAGTGATTTTCTCCGTAAAAATTTGCCAGTATTAATTTATTATGAAACTGCATCGCAAGGAATTTTTTCAAAGGAAAATGTCTCGTTGAAAGCGCAAAAACTCAATTCGTTAGACATCTGCAGCATTTACTCTGTGGTCAAATGAAAATCGCGGTTACTTTCCACGTCCAGTGCATCCATTCTGGACGATCGTTTGTCTTACACCAGTCTGTGCTGTCACTTTTGGCATTACTTCTGTAGTTTTCACAACGGAATAAATCAATTTTATTTCGGTAAGAGTTTTTCAATTGTTATTGAAATATAATTCTGAATCCATAGGGATTACGGCGTGAAACAAACACCCAGCAACAATTTCCGGATAGGTCGAAGCTGGAAGAGGCAGGGTTAAGGTCTGGGGGATGGCGTTCCCTGGATGGAAGGAACGATGCCTTCCTGCACCACACTTGCCCCACCGCAGATTTTGGATAGTGCCATTTTGCCATACACGGTACACTTTTACCACGGCGGCACGCAAAATGAGTCGTTTCGGAAATGCTGAAACGACTCAGAATCGCTCCGTTTCTGCATGACTCCAACGATTGCAATGGTTTCCGCTTCCCTTCGACACCCGTTATAAACCCCCCCCCCACCACCACCACCAGTGTTGTCGCGTGTCTTCCGCGATTGGTTATTTCGCGCCGACGTCGAAAGTAAGCTGGGGTCACGTTAATGTGACGGGACTGTGTGTATCTTCTACTCTTCAAACTTTTAGATTGCATTTCATCACTTGTTATAAGTTTGCAAGATTTTATAACAAATATGTGGCTTTCATTTTATAAAACTTAAACCTTCAAAAAATGTCCTCAAATTTTGATGCTAATGATATTCCTGATATGGGTGTATATTTCAGGATTATTGTTTTTCACAAAAAACGGATATAAGAGAGTTGGGGTGATAAATTTACAACAAAGTAAAAAATTACTAGCATAAAGTCAGTTTAAATGACGACGGGGGTTGTATAACCCAAAATAAACTGAGATATTGAACTCGAATGAAGTATATTATAGAACACAGTAAGCAGAGTTCAGCCACTCATGTTGGCGTGTTTTACAACACACTCTGAAATTGAGTCGCATTACCCATTTTGTGAGTTGGTAACCCTGTTCGAGCAGGTAGCAGAACTCATTTTTGAAACCGCGTTCTTGGACCCGATTCCCAAAATAGGTTGTTAAACGCACATAACAACGATCCACCTCGATCTAAACAAAATTAAGAGATCTATTTTTAAAGAAACACTATACAAATATAGAAGAAAATAGGTTTAATTACTTAATGCTACAGAAATATATATAAAATTTAGATTCTCTAAAATCAACACAGTGCCGAATTCTTGCCATCTCTCTCATTTCAACAAGATTTTTAAATACATTAAACAAGATTTTTAAAGTCGAGAGATTCAAAAGTGGTTTTTCCAATCAGTCGGAAACTGCAATAAAAAAGTCATATTTTAGTGTAAAATTGTTAACAAATACACAACATCAAGAGTATATATATATATACTATATAAAAGGCATTTCATAGTTACTCCTCAAATAAGGAATGAACAAGCTTAAGTAGTTCTTAATGCTGACTGCGAATGCTAAACACCCTTTGACGTGTTCGCTTCCAGCGACAGCGAAAACGTCTGTCAAGTCTTGGCGCGAGATTTCGTAGTTGTAGATATCTCTTTCGATTCTACGAAAGATTTCTTATCGAGACAGTTAAACAATTTCACAGTTTTCACGAGTTTTCGTGGATGTTTTGAAATTCCGGATTTATAGCATCAGAAAGGTCTTATCTAGATGTCCCCACAATTTTGATCGAGCATCCGCAGAGTCGACATATGGTTGGCTGGCACCTAGAAGCCCCAAGATGGAATTTCCTGCCTACAGATTTCACGTGCCCATACGAGGTGTAGACGTAAGGGCGTTCGGTGACGCTCCTTGGGATTCGAACCGAGCCCCTGGGACCGAAATCCAGTGCGCCAACCACTAGACAACCTAAGGTCCGTTTTGCAGAACGCACTGTGCTAGAGAGTACCTCGTAGAATTCGTTCCTCCCGACAACATGCGCACTCTGCACCATCCGGGAGACATCTCCATGATGTATTGGATGATGAAGTTGAATCCCAATTTGGTCAGTTTCCATTTTTTATGACTCGCGTCTGCCTTTTCAACGTCTGTCGAGTTATTCTGTCCACATTCTTTACCCCGTTTTAAAACACCCAGTGTGTAGTTTCAACCCATTAAAGGGAAAAAGTACATAACGCTCGACGTTATTTATTTCAACAATTTTTCGGGAAGTACGCATTGTAAATCTCCAACACGCACTTTCAGGACGTGGTAAAGGAGTCATCGTTACCTTGAATCTGGCAGGATTGACCGGTCCAACCAGGCGAGCAGCCTCCCGGGCAGACACCGGTGACTCTGTTGCAATCTGCGGAACCAAGGGCACAGTGGCAAGGCTGCTTGCAATCAGCTCCGTACCATCCTTCTTCACACGCTACAAGAGGAAAATAATCTTGTTAACATTAATGCTCAGACAACTTAAAACCAATTTTTGTATGTGCGACACCTCTGTTTTCCAGATCGCGAAGTGCTGAGCTTTTAAGACGGCTGCATGTCATTTCAGGATTTTTGTTAAGTGCCACAAAAAGTCTAGATGGAAAATTCTAGAAACATCACTTTCTCATCTTTGCGTGTTGGACTCATCCCTTGATCCTACTTATATATTCACAGACATTAGCTACCCATTACCTAATCTGAAAATGATACACAGTCATCAAGGATCACCACACCGATAAATCGCGTAACGCCTAGAAAAAAAGAAGTGTGTGGGAGTTGGACCTCCTTCACGCATGACAGAGGCAACTAATACAGGACAAGATAGTGGTACTTTAGAACAGTGGTCCCCAACCCCCGGGCCGCCAGCTTAGGGCCACGAGCTCAGGGTTCTCATTGATTTAGCGTTCTAGTGAGTTAAAATGTTAAATTACTTTATATTCATTTTTTAGTGTAACTGTATTTTATTTTGAAGGCATGTTTAAGAACAATTAAATTAAAATTATTAAATCAAAGCAATCTAATATATAAACAATCAACGCCCCCCCTCTCAGCGGGACGCGGCGATAAAAAGGTTGGGGAGCACTGCTTTAGAATACAAAGAGCTAAATATAAATAATGTTGGTAGTCAAGTCTTTGACTGGCGGTTGGCCATCAAAGTTGCATAACGGAGTTGCATGGCTACATAGGAGAATTTAGAGGCTAATGCATGCTCTGCAATTTTAGAACTTTGTTGAATCGAACCATTTTTGTTCAAGGCAGCCGTACGACAAGGAGTTTTCATGTCCTAAAAAAGAATACTTTCATTCAATCCATCCACAAAAGTCCATCCATGTCGTAAATCAGTGTTACCAATCGGGATCATGTTCGTAACACAAACAACCTGTTGTTTGCCAATGCGGGGCACTTCGAGACATTCGCACCTAATCCACGATAATGATTGTTGTTTGCTTTCCCTGGGGTGAACCAAAAAATAACCGTGAGAGATGTTACCACGAAAACTAAGTCCGCGTCGTCAAGCTAATGATACTGAACTGTATGAGCGCTTCTCTTTGCAGATGGATACAAAAAAGGAGAGATGATACCATGAAAACTAAGTCCATATCTAATGATGCTGAACTGTATGAACGCTTCTCTTTCGAGATGGATACAAGAATAGGAGTCTCGTTACACTAGCATGCGTTTTCCAATCCACATCGGGACTTTCATCGATGAAAGAGAGGATTTGTATAAGCGCCTGCTTTTATAGCATCTACGTGGGAGTGTGTCGTTTATGGTTATGCGAGAATGAATCGGAGAGAGATGCGTCTTCAAGGTTTGATGTTTAATATCTACCAAAGCATTGCTGACAATTTTAAAAGAGTATTCAAGTCACTAACTTTTCACAGCAAGTCCCCTTGCAATCGTTTTGAGTAAGACGACAATTCCTACAATATATAGGGAAAGTTCCCTGACCGGCCACTCCAAATTAAACGGCCATAATTTGATGAGAACCGATTACAGACTCCATCAAGCCCAATAGTATGGAATAAACCTCTTTCCGACACCCACCCCTCAAAACGGCCCAATTTTTTCAGGACCATGACTGGCCATTCAATTGTCTCGCCATAGAAAAGTGTCACTGTCTATAGATATACTGTATACCAAAACATACACCGTATTCCAAAACATTATTGAAAGAAATCGCACCCACACCCATCGACCTACAAAGAGATTTATGCCTCATACGTACAAATTATCAGCTCACAGAAATCTTTTCGTAACTTTCTTTGACGCGTGTAGTGCAACACGCCATCCAATGCTTTATGCAGTTTAAAACGTAATGCTTGTGGGAGGGGTTTGAAGAAAACGAAACGGGAGTTTCGAAAGATAACTTTTGGGTTCGTTGCTGAGATGTGAATGACGACGGCATAGTTCTTCTACTTTTCGGATCTTAGAGAGAAACAGGTCGAAAGGAGTGGAAATAGGAAGAAAAAATTTTGGAATCTTTTTCTCATTTTTTTGGATACGAGTCATTTATTTTCCATACGAAATTAAGCAGGATAGTTTAAGAAAAGCTGGATCGAATTCAGAATTGGATTAAAATTCGTACGACGAGGCTGCCATCACAGTTTACGATAGATGGCTATGAGAACAGGGACGTTTTTTCGGTGCGTAGTACAGTCATCGCTAGTTTTTCCTAACAGTTATTTCTTAGGAGAGGAGGTGGTAACTTGCATGTTCGAATTTTATCGGTACACATGCAGTGACAGTGTCCAGGGCCGCATTCGAGGATGTCCGCCAAAAGGGGGGTTTGAAATGCGTTTCTGATTTTTAATTTCTTAAAAGAGGGGTTATTATCCGTTTGGGGAAGGTTTTACTGCATTCGAGAAAACTGCGTTGCTGTCGCATTTTCCTGTAACTACAAAACTGTGAATGTTCTTTGAACGGATATAAATATACATTTTAAATTCAAAAGAAGGAAATAATACAGTTTCATCTCCTCTTCATTCACTAAATGTTTAAGTCGAAACGGAGGAAAATAGGACGAATGCCAGTGGATCGTGGCTTCGAAATGAAACGCGAAAAATTATGGGGAGCTGTCACAGCGTGTACTCGTGTTCGATAAGACTCTCATAGTAGAACGAGGTGTTGGATCACCTGTACGGTGCGCCGATAATGGAGAAATGTTCCCGGATTCGAATAAAAATAAATAATTAAGGTAAAATATACCTTCAAGAAGCGAATTATGTCTTTTTGGGTTAAATGTTTTATTTTAAGAGTTTTGACCTGAGATTATTACTTTTCTTAAGAGTTGAATCGGACACATTGATATATTACGTAATATAGAAGTTGCGTGCAATGAACGCATTCCCGAATCTGAAAGTTTAGGGTACTTAGAGGGGAGACAACTTCTGCATCCTGCTTAATATAGAAAAATGAATGTAATCAAAATGAGGTGTCATTTCTTAATTTTTAAATATCTCTCTGGTTTCTCATTCTGGGATTTTGACAATCGTAAAAATCCTTTTCTGCAATACCCCTTAACTGCCTTTTGTCGACAGCCAACAAAGACACCTCCGAAACCGAATCGAACGACTCGAGTCCGGTGTCCTCTGACGCCCCAATCGAAGTACGTCGAACGAGCGAACATTTCTAATACCCTCCGAGAGTAATATTTTACCAGAAAATTTTATGAAATGGATCAAAAGAGGAACATTTAAGCCTCCTTCACGAGCATTCACTACAGCTCCTTTTGTCGCGTGATTACTCGCAAGGGGAAGGAAAAAGCCCAAAATTGAAATGTAAACGTCGGAAGTTGCATCAAATGAAAAAAGATTTATTATTCAATATGCTTTTAATCATAGAGCTGGATGCTTTTAATTGCTGTACAGATTAAAAACTTGGATCAGCAGGCATTCGTGATCTCCAGGATAGATTTTTAAAATTATGAAAAGAGGCCGTAAGATTTTTAAACTCCCACAACCCCGCTTCCAGTTTTATTTGGCTCGAGCCATGTCATGACACTCCCCATTGTTCAGAGAAATGATACTCACGTTGACGGCACATGGGTCCAT
>OU015503.1:123689133-123731633 GCA_907164885.2 Dolomedes plantarius | reverse complement strand
AAACAAGAACAGATTAGGACGAAATTGCACAAGAGAAGCAGTTGTTAATCGTGTCCAGGACGATGTAGGGAAACATTATGGGTATGGGGCTATTTAAAAAGTCTGGTGTATCGTGGAGGTGTTTACTTTGAATGACTTAAAGAACTCCATAACGCTTCATGTGCGAAGCCTCACAACTGATCAGTTACGATCTGACGGATGTATGTTGACTGCAGTGGTCAACCTCGGATTTACTCTCGAAGATTTAAATAAAGTCTGAAATAGAAATTGCGTTTGAAGGAAACAATATTCCAAAGGTTTGAAACGAATCGCTGCCTTGGAACCGAGATGATTAAATACACAGAAAAGATGACTGTAGCGAGGAAGGTCGCTATTCTGAAAGTTGACGTCGAAGATGTGGACAAAACTATAGTGTAAATGTAGGCACGCGTTTGATTCCATGGATATAGACGTGCTGTCCCCTCGGAGGGAGTAGCGTTGTTCCAATGATAGGGCACTCCAGCAATAAAATATCCAACGAATTCGCTGTGGGGATGGGTCAATGAACGTGATATAATGTATCTGCCATATTGGAAAAACAAAACAAACAAAAACTAGGAGGATTTGTGAAACTGAACTTACCAACTTCACACTTGTTTCCTGTGAATCCTGGGGGACAGAGGCACACTCCGAGGTGGTCGTGACAAATGCCACCGTTGTAACAAGGAGGACATTGTTGGTCACAGTGTTCGCCGAACAGATTCTTCTTGCACTCTGTGTAGAGAGAGATATACAAAAAACATTATCAAGTAACATACGTGCCTATATGGACTATGGAATTTTAAAATTAGAACACAGATGGGATTTGCGTAATTCTTTTCTAACATTCTACATTTAAACTCGCAGGCGCTATAAAGGCAGAAATTGAGTAAAAAGTTTAGAATCTATTATGCCTGTACAATTATACATGTCACTTTGTTACCAACTAGTTTATTCATACTTCGCTATCTTTATCTGAATCATGACTAAAAAAATATAGACGGATGTAACCTTCAAATCCAATTCCAGCTTGTGACTCGAGATTTTATCAGAAGTATACCAAACATATTCATAGATTTACTTCTATTCTTTCAAATATACATTAAATGTTTTCACCCATATTGAAATGTCATTCCTGACAGCCCTTCCCGATGATCGTTCGGGTGGTAAATTTGTACCAACGCACCGATATAATCACCGATAAAACTTTAAGCTAGATAGAAAAAAAAATACCTAACCATCAATTCCGTTTATATTGCCTTCATTTTGAATATCCGACAACCTGCATCTCTCGCATACCAACACGGGGGTTTGGCTTTATAAGTTGTTCAGATATTACACTGTGCCCGGGCAGTACGTATAATATGATACCTAAGTTTCCGGAAAGCCACTAACTAGGCAATTGTTTGACAAAACCCTCCGGGAGCGACGGCCTCAGTTTACAATGAAGGAAGTCGCTGGTCTTTAGAATCACCATCCTATTTTGTATATTGGAAATTATTGTCGCAAAACTTCCATGTTATAGGTAAATGTAAAAACTTTCTAAATTATATATAAAACTCTAGAATTTTATTATGTATGACGTTGGCTGAACGTTATCCCAAACGACTGAAAGAGTCTAGAATCACAGCCCTCCTATCGGTTTAAAGTCTGTTGAGAAACTCTAGGTTTATATGGAAGCAAGGAGTCGATGCCAAATTCCACATTAAGTGGAAATACAATATTTACGGGCTTTGGGCGCTTGAGTGAATTATTAGAATAAAAATAAACTTACACATGCATACATAAAAAGTAACACGTTGCTATTCAAAACTGAAAAGGGTAGATATAAACGTTAGTTTTCATGTTTCAAAGCTTAAAACTTGGTTTGTTTCAATATGTTTGATGATTCCATATTTAAAAAGAAGAGTTTCAAATTTTTCCCTATAGAAATCAGGAACATTGATTGAACAATTGCATTTTTTGACTTCTAGAACCATTTTAATTTGTTGGGCTAAAACAGAAATAGTGGGTTCGGCCTAAGTCTAGGTAAATATAAACTGTTTTAAAAGATCTTTTACATCAAGAGTCATCAAAGTGCATTATTCGATTTCTGGTTCCCGAGAGATTGCTCTGTCCACTTCAGAAGTAAACTGAGGCCTATTTCTTGTACTTTACATACAGAAAGAGAGGAGACAGCTTTGCAAGAACCGGGAATCTAGAAATCTTTACAAGGGGAAAAAAAGGTCTCATCCTCCGGTAGATTAAAATGATCTAAAGCAGGCACCGTACAGACAACGAATAATTTTTTAATCGGTGGCATTCTTCTTCGCAGTTTTTGTACCAGTGCCTAAGTTCGATGTTTCAATCTTTTAAACAATTTTACTGACTAAAACAGAAGCAAGAATTTCCAGAGAATGTGCTTTATAGCAGTAAAAGGAAAATGTATAGAAAGGGAACTTTTGTTGGCGGAGGGACGATAATTTTGTAACGTTTCTGGAATGCTTTGGTGAGAGTATTCTGTATTTAAATATGGTATTTTTTTTCAAAGGGATGTTCGATCGACGTCAGTTGTTCTGTTACGACCACTCGGAATCATCAAAATACTATTATTTGAAAACAAAAGTCGCGGAAAACAGAATTTAGACACCGCAGATATTCGACATCATTTTGAACTAGATACGTCTTTCGACATTATGTCTCGGTGCCTTAAAAGCGGTATGGTAATTTCATTTATAAGGTTAGATCACACGCGAGATACGTACAATGGAGGGAGCATTGCGGCCTTTCATCGACAAAATCAATTGAATCGGATATCGATAGGAACCATATGGCTCAATTGTAGTTTATTGCAGAGATTTTTTTTAACAGTTCCAGTAAAAAATCCTTCTTTTAATTGAACTACCTGTATTTTTCAGTTTTCGTTAAAGATACAGTGCGTTTTACTTTGAAGCAAATGTGCTCCTACAACTGATTCTGACGCGACTATCACCGGAAGAAACTGCAAGAGGAAGCGTCTTATTGCTCATTAGAGCTCATTAGAGTTCAGTGTTGTAACTACGTTACTTGGGCCACGCCCGCCAACGTAGATGTGCATAGTAATTGACTAATGGTTATAAAGATGAAAGCAGATAGTTTGAAATTTGGATCCGGGAGAATGAACAAAAGTGATTTGTAGAATAGAAGGAAGTTTAAAGTTAATAACGGGAGCAGTGCTCAATGAGCATTGGAAGGAAGGAGATAATTAAATTAAAAAAGAAAAATGTCTACAAAAGTAGAACATTACTTCGGACGATCAGCCTCAGGAGGGCAGGAGCGGTCACTCCCCTCTGTCCCTCGTAGTTGCACTCGTAAATCCCGGCGTCAGTGGGTTGCACGCTCGGAATGTCCACCCGCTTTCTGTTCCTCCACGAGGGTACGCCCACTCCGTTGTGCCTCCATTCCACCGATAGATCCTTCCAGAAACGGACTTCCAGATCGACGGCGTCCCCGATGTTTGCGACTTTGGAATGATCCGCAAAATACAAATCACCATAATCTAAACCAAAAAATATCACGTTTGAAAACTGACTACGAAAGAATTGAGTCGATACAAAATGCCCAGTAATGGACTTCACATAGAAATGTCGTAATATTTGTTCATATACACACACACACACACACACACATATATATATATATATATATATATATATATATGTGTGTGTGTGTGTGTGTGTGTGTATGAACAAATATTACGACAAGTGTCTGTGTGTGTGTTTCTACATATATACATCAATAAACATTTTGACACATCTATACATTGATATTAACTTAAGTGAAAAAAAAAAAGATTTTTCGTTAGATATTAGCAAAGTGTGGTGCATAAAATTTGACGGGAAATTCCAGCGCTACGAATGCATTTTAGCAACACTGTGACAGTGAGTGGGACCGACTGACACGTCACGTTCGACGCTAAGGTGTACCGACGTGTATCTGATCTGCTCTTGACTTATGGATGCGATTTTTTTAGTTATCCAATTTCATTTTTAATTATTAACTTGATCCTGTCTTATTTTGTTCTCGCGTCATGTCGACCATTCTCCTCACCTACATAGAATCCACTTAATTTACTTTGAATATATCTTTTTCTCTTTTATTAATTTTTAATTCTCCGTTAACGTTTATTTTCCCCTTGCACGGAACTCGTTTTTGGTTCTCCACCCTGTCGATAGATGGCGGCAGTTGTCCGCGATTCTAATCTCCGTACAGTGGCTCTTAAATTTTTATTTTAAATGACTCTCCCGCAAATCTTTGTCATTGTCAAGGTACTTTATCGTTCTTCGCTGTGCTACAACATTTTCACTGACCGCTCTATGCCTGGACAGTTTTTTCTGATCTACGCGGCAACCGTGCGTTCTCTTTCCAAATTCTGTTGCCTTTCGGCCAATTTTACTTTTGAAATCCACCTTTAGGTAAACTTATTCATTTTCGATCGTAATTTAGGGCAGGCACTTTCAGGTACTACGTGAAACGAACTACCTTGACCTTGACCTTGACCTCGTGAAACAGGCGAGTGCTGTGCAGCGCAGGAATTCCCTAAACGGGAACTGGAAGACGTCGGAACAGAAACAGATAGTTCTTTTTCTCGTCTCAAATATTTCCTTGCATACACATTATATATATATGTATATATATATATATATATAATATTAAAAACTAGTAATTTCTTAATTCAACACTCTTAACATTTAAAAACTATTAATTCCTTACTTTACTATTCCAAATTACAAACCCTTTTTTAATTCCTTAAAACATTTAATTCCCTTTGGGCATTCGCGTTAAATTCCATTATTACAGCCTTAGGCAAAATCATTCAAGATGGCTGTCTTTTTTAACTAAAAGGACTCGGCGCGGCGTCAGTACAAGTTTAAATCAGTTCTGCACATCAACAACAACTTTAAACCAATGAACTATTAAGACACACCCTTTAATCACGTGATGGGGTGAAGTTTATATAACTCGTGACGTCCGGAAGTAGGACGGATTTCTGTATTTTGTATTGCTGCATCCATACCGACGGATCGGTCGGTGTATTGAATAAAAATGTTCCCGTAACAAGCTCGTAGTTGTCGTATTTTAGTCATGGAGTAAATTTATTCTCTAATAACTGCATCTTCTCACTGTAGCATGGGAGACTAGATATCTTCTGGGTCTGCGTTCTGTCTCCCATGTTACAAAAGCCGGCACGATTATCTCACCTGCTGCGGCAACATCCCATAGGAGTCCCATTGCCATAAGGATCGTCGGCTGATACAGTTTTCTCACCGGTTTAGTGTTTTAGTTAATTTCGCCGCACCAAGTTAGCAACGCAGAAAACGAAAGTAGGTCATCGCCAACGTGTCACGTCATCTTTCCAATTCAGCGCTGTACAGAGATATATTTTTTCCCCTCCTGCCCATCTACCCGTGTGATTAACAGTGTTTATGGATTTAAATTCATCGTTCTTCTATCCGGCCTTCAAGACTTTCTTTTTGCCGTGTGACGACAAGGGGCTGCGGAGTTTAATTTATCACGAGTGTCATCAAAGAGTGTAATCATCGCCAGTTCAAAAACATCGATGTGTATGCTGAATTTCTTTCTAACTACAGTTCTTGTGTGTGAGTTCGATTCCTTGAATGCAAGCCTAGCGCTGTTCAAAGGAACCTTTAAAAGTTTTTCTTGGATACTCACTTCAAAATTACCAGAGTCAAGAACAGGTCGTATGATTTATTTTATAAACTTTTTGAACACTAACCTGAACAAGAAATTTTTCCCGTGAATGTAATTATACAAATTGTATAGAGTATTATATTCTTGTTTTTAATTGAAGTATATAATTGTGATATTTTGTTAAACTTATAAAATGGAAGGAAAAAATATGAAAACAGAAAATCAGGGGGGAACAACAGATAATAAAAATGAAGGGACAGAATGCAAGGACCAATTTCAACTTGATAATTTAGAGAAAGAATTCAGGGATTTTATTCCTCTTGGCCCAGAGGGGGGTATGAAACTACAAAAATGGCTTGCCTATATTGAGCAGAAATTTTCCCAAGCAAATGTTTCAGATGAACATAAGATAAAATGTATTTCAAAATTCCTAAAAGGGAAAGCTCTAACGATTTTCATAAACTCTTGTCTACACATTCAAGATTGGACAGAATTAAAAGATACTTTGCAAGAATTATTCTTTGAGGCAGATAGCGTGGAATTCTCTGAATTTTCCAATTTGAAATTTGAATATGATGGTGACTTAACCAAATATTTTCATAAAAAAATTGATGTAGGAAAGAGATTGGGGTTATCACAGAAGTTAATACTAGAGGGCCTAACACAAGGCCTAAATGCTCAAATGAGAATGACCATAGCTGCAAATCCTCCTCAAACAACGACAGAATGGATAGTGTTGGCTAATAAGCTAATCAAAATAAATAATGAAGGAAACAAAGCTAATCAAGGGGATCGGGATAACTTTTTTAACACTAGATTTGAAAATAGGTCCCAATTTAGACAGAATTACTACAACCAACCTCAAGTTAGGATGAATTATAGCCCACCTCATCAATTTAGACAAAATTACTCTTCCCACCCTCAATTTAGACCTAATAGAAATCAACAAACTCAGTTTAGACCTAATTATAGTCAGCAGCAACAATTCAGACAATGGCAACCCAGAGATCACAAGTTGAATAGAAATTTGGCACCCAGATCCAATAACCAAATTAATCACCACCAACAATATGCAGACTTACCACCTAGACCCTGTCGAAAATGTTCTAATTTTGGCATATGTAATGCTTACCATTGGGAACAAACTTGCTCTATTAATGAGAGATTTGATAAGATGTCGGTGTCAGACAATAAACATCATTATGAGGAACCTGAATTTGAAAGAGATCAGGCGCCAGAATGACAATTACTGTCATTGAGGGGGAACATTATCAGAAATCATGGGGTTGACAAAACAAAAGGACTATATAGAAATGAGAAACAGAATTTTTTAAATTGTGTGATTGACACTGCTTCGACTATTAGTCTGATGTCACAAAAACTGGTCAAGCAATGTAAACTGAAATGTTATTCAAGCTCTCCAATTAAGGTCAGGCAAGCTGAGGGTGAAATCTTAATTACAACTAAATGTGTATTAACTCTGAGAATAGGGAAAATAATTAGAAATATTTCTGCATATGTTTTGGACAATGACTTGCCTTATCTTATTCTGGAACTTCCTGAGTGTAAAAAGTTTAAATTAGTAATTGACTGTAACCAATTTTGTGTGTATCAAAATAGAATTTCTTTGAAGATGGTTAATATTTGTGATATAAGTAAAATTTCATTACACCTACAAAATAAGTGCGATAATAAGCATGTGTATAATAATAGTAATTTTCATGAAATTGAAGTTTCTGATATGTTTAACCCTTATGAAGAAAACTCGCAGAAAGAAAATGATATTTTCTGTATTGATTATGATGTAAGTGAAAATTTTAATGAACACTCTGGTGAAATAAAAGCAGAAAATACCCCAAATTATGAAAATGTTGACATTAATGATCAAATCAAAAATTTAGATGTTGATAGGGAATTAAAAAATTTATTGCACAAAAATAATAGACTGTTTTCAACTAACAAATATGACATAGGCAAAATAAGGATGGAACCCCAAAGAATAATCCTAAATTGTGATTTACCAGTGAGTCTAAGAGCATACAGGACTTCGCCAATTGAGGAAAAAGAGATCAGGACCCAAATTAAAAATTTGTTAGAAGCAGGAATCATAAAAGAATCACATAGTTCATACTCAAGTCCTGTGACTTTAGCAAGAAAGCGAAATGAAGGAAAAACTAGACTTTGTATTGATTTCAGAAAACTAAATTTAATTACTAAGACAGATGCAGAACCCTTACCCAGAATTGATGATATTCTAGATAAATTAAGCAGAGCTAATTACTTTTCAACTTTGGACCTTACCTCAGGGTATTGGCATGTACCCGTCCACCCAAAAGATACTGAGAAATTGGCATTTGCCACTACTTTTGGCTTATACGAGTGGCTAAGACTTCCATTTGGCTTAAAGAACGCCCCTGCAATATTCAATAGGAATATCAGGAGAATTTTAGATAAATATAAAGTTAACTTTGCATGCCACTATTTCGATGATATTATAATTTATTCAGACTCCAAAGAACAACACCTTGAACATTTAGATATACTGTTTAACATTTTCAAAAAAGAGAATATCATGTTAAAATTAGCTAAATGTACTTTTCTGCAGCAACAAATTAATTTTCTTGGATATAATGTAACAAATGGGAACATTGCCCCAGACAACATTAACATTGAAAAGATAAAGTGTTTGAAACCACCAACTAATGTAAAAGAACTCCAAAGATTCTTGGGCACAATAAATGTGTATAATAAGTTTATTCCAAAATATGCAAAAGTAAGACATCCATTAAATACATTATTGAAAAAGGGAGTAAAATGGGGATGGTCAGACAAGTGCCAAGAAGCTTTTGAGGATCTTAAGAATTTATTGATTTGTAAACCAATATTGCAATTGTATGATGTAAACAAAGACTGTCATTTATTTGTGGATGCTAGTAACCATCAGGTTGGAGCTGTTTTAAAACAGCCAGGTGAAGATGGGGTGTTACATCCCATAGCTTATCATTCACGTGCTTTGAAACCTTAAGAAGTAAATTACTCAATCACAGAACTTGAATGTCTCGCTATAGTTGATAGTCTTGATCGGTTTTACGACTACCTCCATGGTAGGAAATTTACGATTCACACTGACCATGCAGCCTTGGTCTGGTTGAGGAACATTAAAAATCTTAGAGGAAGACTTTTTCGTTGGTCATTAAAATTAAGTATGTTTGACTATGAAATAAAATACCAGAAAGGAACTGCGAACATTGAGGCTGACATGCTATCCAGAAATCCTATTTCAGAACCTAATCAACAAATAAATCATTTAATCGAGTTACAAAAGATTGTAGATTTTCAAAATAAAGACAATGTGCAGGGACTTAAGGCTACACAGTACCCTTTTTCAAAAAATTTTTTGGGAGACAGTTACATTAAAAATAATTAATGACTTTGTTCGAGGTTATAAAATTAAACTGATTCTGGTAAAAAAAAAATCATTTTAGCCAGCACCATTTTTAAAATTTAAAAATTTTTGAAAATTTTGAAGTTTCTTTAAACTCTTATAACATTTTTAATTTTTAATATTTTTTAGTTATTTTAAGTGATTTATATTCATTGAATTATTGGAAACAGAAATTAGTATGGAATTAAAGATGTAACTTTTATTTAAATTAAAAAAAAAATTTTGTAGCGAAACCTGAAAAAAACACGAAAAATTTGGAAATATTAAATTTGACATTTTTAAAAAAATAACTATAACCCTCAGGCCTAAATCCTTACTAATTATTGTAGTACATATTTTATAAGTGTCTACAAAAAATGTAAAGGCTCTATCTGCAACAGAAAAAAAGCCTTAGGGAATAGCAAACACTAACATCAGCAAAAATAAAAGTCTGAGAAAAATGCATTTAAAGTTTGTAAAGGCATAAAACAAAAACTAAAAATGTTTGTAGAGCTCTAATTTTTTTATATGTTATTCCCCACTTATAATATGTACTAAAACATAACTTTAACTCAATAGCATATATATTATCTTACTCAAAATATGTTTCTGCACAATATCAATAAACAAATTTATATCAATGGTAACGGCAATGACAGATTAGCTAATATTTATCTAATATTTTAATAAAAGTTGTAAAGACAATACACTTATACAAAATAATGATAATAAATAATACAAATTAAAAATAACCAGCTTTCTACAAAGTTTCAAAGATGCACTATAACAAGAGCTGCACAGCAAATTTGTAAATAAATTATTGAAGTTTTCACTATCAACAAAAATATATTTTGATGCAGCAGATATATCTTGAATGTTATCCACAATACCTGTTTTCAAAACATTTATATTCTGAATTCTCACACTTGTATCTGCAGAAGGATGAGTTTTAGAATTACTGTTTACATTTGTCTGCCATCTCTTCAACACATGTTTCTTAGCAACGGGAGAACGTTTTGGTCGTGGTATTTTCTCAATGTAAAAATGTATAAAAACAACAAAATATTTCAATACAAAGCTTCTAAGTTGATAAAACTTTGTGTAAAATCTAATACTGGTCTTGAAATAGTCATTTTTATGTATATTAGATAGACAGTAATGATCGCTCAAATAGAATCAAAACGTAAACAAACAGAAACGATTTGAGTAGTAAGAGTTGCAATTAATTACCGATTCAGCCAAGGAGTTCATTCATTCCAAATTATTTTTATTTAATTAATTATAAGAATAATTATAAGAATAAATTATAAGAATATTTGCTTCAAAATCAAAATGATCAAAATCAAAACAATCAAAACAAAACTAACCACGCCCCCTCAGCTGTCACATTTTGAGACTGACAACACTCAGAAAAGTTCAAATATCTTTAAAACTATTTGGATTTCAGATCTACAATTTGGAGTCAAGATTCACAATAGTATGAACCATTCAAAAATGCAATTTAAAAAAATTCGATATTTTTGTCATTTTTAGGGTACTGTGTAGCCTTTTAAATATAAAAAACTAAATGATGTAATTTACGTGAGAAAGAAAGGATTTTTAAAAATTGTACTACCATTTTCATTGAGGTTAGAAATTCTAAAAAGAGCCCACGAGGACTATGGACACCCTGGAATAAATAAAACAATGCAATTACTTACACCCCAATATTATTGGCCCAAAATCACTGAGGACATTAGTAATTATGTTAAACATTGCCATACTTGTCAATTAAACAAAAAGAAAAGACAGAAAAGGTTTGGATTGCTGCAAGAAGTACCTCCGACAGACCAACCCTTCGAGTGCTTAAGTTTAGACACAGTAGGCGGATTCAATTACTATAATTCCACAAAGAAATATTTACATTTGATAATTGACCATGCAACGCGTTATATTTGGGCTTTTCCATCAAAAAACGTAACTACTGAAACTTATACAAATTGCTTAAAACAAATATTCCAAATTCAAACACCAAAAAAATTGCTAACAGACAGAAATGCAGCTTTTACATGTTCAAAGTTTAGAAGATTTTTAGAGCATAATAATGTGCAACAATTACTTACGTCGAGTCATGATCCACAAACGAATGGGAAGGTAGACAGGGTAAATCAAACGATAGTTACAAGATTAAGGTGCAAAGTACATAACTCAACAAGTAAAACTCCTTGGACAACCCTATGAAATGAAGTAATTAATGAATACAATCATACGCCTCATTCAGTTACCCAAATGACCCCAGCTTACCTACTTTTTGGAATATTACCTTATGAACCTCATGTTAAAAAACAAGATTTTTATTCTCAGGTGGATGAGGCGAGAAAATTAGCTAAAGAAAGGACAATTAATTACCATAATAGGAATAAAGTAAAATATAATGCACGTTTTGTAGAATCTAAATTTAATGTTGGAGATTTAGTGTTATTCGAAGAATTTAACTATCCTAATACAAGAAAATTAAGCTCACCCTATTCTGGACCTTACACTATTCTAAAACAAATGTCAAAAGTTAATTATGAAATTGATAAACCAAATTTTCACACTAAACGAGATTCTGAAATTGTCCATGCTTGCATATTAAGATATTATAATGCACCAGAGAACTTAAAACTACACCACGTATAATGACAAACATTAGATCCATTTTTTTTCTTTTCTATGTGATGCTTAACATCATTATACTTTTTTTTAATTGATATAATTAATTATGTGTTGTCCTACTAAAGATATAAAAAAAACTGTCTTACTTAAACTTTCTTCTTAAGAATACTATTATATGGGAATTTTTTTTTGGATCTCAATTTAAACACCGACTATGACAACTCTACTTCTTTAACCTTTCAGTAAATTTTCTATTCCTTGAATACACTTTCCTATCACCCACCTCTACAAGCGCGTTGGATGTTGTCCCAACTGTTTAAGATCTTTTTTAATTTTATTTGCTATTTGTTTTTAATTCATCAACTCAGTCACTTAAAATGCTGAAGACCATATGCTTGAGTAATGACTAAAACAGGGCTGGGATGGCCACTCCTTTTGTCCTCCCATTTCTATATATTATACTTCCACAGGTATGACCACTGCACATTTTCCTTTTTCTCCATCTTTGTACTATGCAAGATGCTGTTTTTCAATGCAGTCATATCCTGTCGGAGATTCACGGTTAGTCCACTGTACGGCTAAAAGACTCTTCCTCCTTATTAGTCAGAGAACAACAGGGAGAAAGAAAACCCACTTATTACACAAACATAAACACAACCCCTCACTGCTTAGAGGTAGACTTAAAGAATTTGAAACTAAGAGTTTGGGTGACACACATACAACAAGGTACCTTCAACACAAAAACTTGGATCCACATAAACTTATAATAAGTGTACACAAATGAATAGTAAATAAATAATTTGAAAATAAAGTGAAACATATTGAGAATAAATAAATAAAGTCAGAATAAATATGAATAAGTGTAACTAAAGAATATTGAATAGAATTTTGGAATGAATAAATATTGTTGGAATAAAAATGAATATAGGGAATGAAGAAATGAGAATAATAAGAAATATAAAGAATATTGAAAAGAGATTTTTTTTGATAATAAGTAATATTGAAATAAAGGAGATAATGGAAATTAAGAAAAAAATAATGAGATAAATAAAGATATGAAAACTAGATATAATGGAAAAGGATAGATATACTGAGAACTCGTACAAGATTGAGTTATTTAATTAACAAATTATACGTTCTGTAATTTTATATACAATTTATATATTAGAAATGTGATTTTATTAAAACTTGTGATTTTTCTTGAAAGTGTGATTTTTATTATATAACTGAAGAACTATTTTTATTGATATGTAAACAAGTCGAGATAATGTGATGTTTATGTATTCTATGTTTGTGAAGCAGAAATAGCACAGCACTAAAAAAAAAAAACCTGTGATTTTTTTTATGTAACCAACTATTTTTTTTAAATTTAAGCCAAGATATTGTGATTTTTTTTTGTGCATTCTGCGCTTGCGAGATGATAGGTCACAGAACCTGCCGAACTGTGATTATTTTTTTTGTACTTTTCTCAAGCAACATACTGTAGCTAACATAACAAGGACAGTGAACTATAGGCTAACATGTGTACCTTACAAACTTTTTTGGACTCACCCCAATGTTTCGAGAGTTAAGGAGGAAAGTACAATAACTTCAAATTATTATTGTCATGTTCTATTCCATTTACTTAACATTTTTGTTTGTTGATTTTGATATTTTCATTGTTATATTCTATTATTTGTGTGAGTCGACTCAAACTTAAAACTGATGTAGAGTGAAAATTTGATAACTTAGTTTTTTTTTAGTTAAATTTAATTGATTTTTTTTCTGAGATTTTGTTGTGTGGGGAGACGTCCCTATTCAACAGGTTTCAAAAACATGCTTATGTAAAATTTTCAATTTTATTATTATGTGTATTTTTTTAAATATGAAATTTAAATATTTGTTACAAATTACTCATCTCATGTCATGTCATGTCATTGTTAATGCCCATTCTTCTCACTCATCTGAGTGAGTCTGCCCTCCAATGCAGGCATTGTAGGTCACCCTCTTCTCGGACGGGGGGGGGGATATTCTATAATATTAAAAACTAGTAATTTCTTAATTCAACACTCTTAACATTTAAAAACTATTAATTCCTCACTTTACTATTCCAAATTACACACCCTTTTTTAATTCCTTAAAACATTTAATTCCCTTTGGGCATTCGCGTTAAATTCCATTATTACAGCCTTAGGCAAAATCATTCAAGATGGCTGTCTTTTTTAACTAAAAGGACTCGGCGCGGCGTCAGTACAAGTTTAAATCAGTTCTGCACATCAACAACAACTTTAAACCAATGAACTATTAAGACACACCCTTTAATCACGTGATGGGGTGAAGTTTATATAACTCGTGACGTCCGGAAGTAGGACGGATTTCTGTATTTTGTATTGCTGCATCCATACCGACGGATCGGTCGGTGTATTGAATAAAAATGTTCCCGTAACAAGCTCGTAGTTGTCGTATTTTAGTCATGGAGTAAATGTATTCTCTAATAACTGCATCTTCTCACCGTAGCATGGGAGACTAGATATCTTCTGGGCCTGCGTTCTGTCTCCCATGTTACATATATATATATATATATATATATATATATATATATATATATATATATATATATATATATATATATATATATATATATATGTGTGTGTGTGTGCATTTATACAATAATCTCTATATATAAAAGAGCTTGTCTGTTTGTTTGTCCGCTATAGAATCATAGACTGTTTCTCCCACCGGGACCAAATTCGGCACAGTTAATGTTTTGGACCCGAGAAACTTAAATCAGGAAAAACGAAATTTGGGGCTCAATTAGTTTTTTTAAATTAATTTTTTAATGTTTTTGTGCCCCTAAGCGCACCTCTTAAATGTGGATACTTCACCATAACCATTCAAATTCGATACGCGGGGGAAAACGTTTGTTCTGGGGTGGTTTGAGAGTTGGTCTGAGGGTGACGGGGGGGGGAGGGTGAAGTGTTTATTTTGTTTTTCTTACGTTTAGTGGAGTCGTGAGTCTAAAAAGGTTGAGAACCGCTGCTTTAGACAATTTTAGACAATGGCGTTCAAACTAATAGAACTTAATAAAATTTGGAAAAAAAAAAGAAAAATTAAGTTTGTCCCATGGCCAGTTTTTGGAAGCCTTCTGTTGATCTAAATATATTAATTGTTTGAGGATCATAAAATGGGAAGAAGTTTAAGAGTTCTACAGGTTTTTTTCCCCTAAGTTCGCGAAACAGAGTTAACATACGATATGTATTTGAATTACTTATTCCGTGAAATCATATAAGATAAATCTTTTAGAGTTTTGGGGCTTTTTAAGCAGTGGGAGAAGAAGCTCTTTAAACAATGAAACATAACGACACATAATTTTCATTCCGAACTATTAGTCCATTAGTTATATTAAGGCATAAGAAAATAAAATAAAATTATTTTTAAAGAATGATTGCCCGGGTAGATATATAGATATAAAATTTTTCATGATTTCCATCAAAAAAATACTGGGTATATCATTTCAATAGAAACGCGCTAAACACATTCTGTCTGGCCAGATGAACGTGAAGAGCGGGGGGTGCAATCCAGTATTTTTTTGATGGAATGCATGAAAAATTTTATATCTATATATCTACCCGGGCAACGAAGGCAATAATGCTAGTTTACATATAATACCACATTTGCTTTATGACTACCCAAAATCCAACGGACGATGCAGAAATTTGTTGGTGCTTTCACATTAAGCATGCTTCAATTGGACGAATGACTTTCAGTACATATATATATATATATATATATATATATATATATATATATATATATATATATATATATATACAGAGGCTGTTCACACATTTTTTAGACGATGTATATTGTATTCACAAACTAAATTACATAAAATTCTTGTGTTTTAAATGTTCTATTTGACATCCCTTATTCTGAACTATCTTTCGACACCGCAATTTCCAGGATAATAATGCCTTTTGAAGTGTCAGAAGAGGTATTCTATCCCATTCCTCCTGAACAGTTTTCCAGAGTCCTGTAAGGGTATTGGGACGACGTTTGGATAATGCAGATTTTAAAAGTCCGAAAGCACAAAAATCCATAGGTGATACATCGGGAGATTTAGTAGGGATATCAGTGAAGGGTATGGCCTTGATACTGTTATTCGGTACTGTTATATATAAGTTTTTTGTTCCATTTCTTTTAGGAAATTTACAGTGGATTTCGATGTGTGGCTGCTAGCTTTGTCCTGATGGAGTCTCACAGATTGACGGCACTGTGGGTAAAGCGATGGTATTTCATTCAGAAAAATTGGCGATAAAATATGTTCCTGATAGTATTTGGAGTCAATCTTGACATTTTTTCCCACTCTCTTTATTTTTAACTTGCCATTATAAGAAAAACCAGCAACAATCATGAATCTCTTAGAAAAACTCTCTTTCGATTCTTTGAACCATGTACTTAAATTTTTTTCTCCCCTTTTATGATAATAAATGGCTCTTTTTTTGTTGCAATCATTTAAATCCACCCATGATTCATCTATTGTGACAATTGTTTTCCATTTTTATTTGGATAAGTGTTTCTCATATAGAATTCTGCAGCGTGTCCTGCGTTCAGCGATATGATTTGGAAGAAGACGATGCACATTGCGTTTTTTCGCTTTCTTAAGATTTAAATCAACGTTTATCATTTTGTTTACAGTGGACACCGAGCATTTTAATGATTTTGCAACTGTCCTTTGACTAGGGGGATTTTCTTTTAACATTAAACAACGTACCTTTGCAATAGTCGAAGATGTCCGTTTTTTCCTTGGATACTTGTTCGGAATTTTTGTCCCACTTGAGGCTCCAATTTGACGTTTTTTTCCTTTCTTGTTGACGATATTACCTATCGACGCTTTAGATATCACAAAACCATGACTCTCACATCGTTTTTGGATAACGGAGTATGCATATTTCTCTTCGGAAAGAGCAAAAATGTAGCCTTCGAACCACTGCTTTGTTAAAAACGCCATTTTGAATAAAAACAAAACTTTCAAGCCGCAGACGATAATTCTGACTTTTAAAAACATAGTACAACTGCAATTATTTCTTTTGCAGCAAACGATTTTTTATTACCGCTTACCAAATTCGTCTAAAAGATGTGCGAACAGCCTCTGTATATATATATATATATATATATATATATATATATATATCTTCAGCATATATTTCCCTTTGTAACAGAAAATAAGGGAAAATCGTCACGCACGATTTTCCATCATTTTGTGTTGCAGAGCGCGCTCTCTGAATTTCGACACATTCCTGGAGAGGACGGCGACACAAGGCGCTCTCGTTATTTTTTAAAATTCCGAGACACCCCGCGGTTCAATGGACGAGCACGAGGGTGGAAACCCGTCCTGCTCGAGAAACAGCCCATCACTTCGGAAACTCACCTGACATCTTCTGCCTCTGTACAGCGATATTCATGGATCCCCGTTCGTCGCTGAAGCCGCACTGGAAGGAACCGTACTGATCAAGGTTGCGTGGATATTTGAAATAAAAATTGGTGGAATTACGTCTGTATTCGACGACCCCCCCTAAACGTGTCCCCTGCAACGAAAGAAAGAGGCATTAGGACGATCCTGCCACTAGGACAGTGGTAGCGGGACAAGTTGCACGAGATACTTCATTATCTCCCTTTTGTTTTACATATATATATCTACATACATACATACATATATATATATATGTGTGTGTGTGTGTGTGTGTGTGTGTGTGTGTATGTGAAGTGTAGATGTCGAACGCGTCGACTTCAACCATCTAGAGCGACCTCTGAGGAGAAGCGAGGAGTTAGACAGCAGACGCGATGGAAGAACGCCCCTGAAGGAATGGAGGAAATGACTGGGCAGGAGACGCGACCGCCATGTTAAATTATCCCCCTTATTTTCCAAACTGCAAATACGGCCCCTAGATTTAGGTATCATTAAATACTTCTCTGTAAGCTTGTAAGCCTGTGTCTCTTTGCCCATATATATATATATATATATATATATATATATATATATATATATATATATATATATATATATATGTATATGTATATGTGTGTGTATATATATATATATATGTGTGTGTGTGTGTAAGGAAAATTGCCTCCTCCAAATTTTAACCCAAAGCGTATTACAAAGACTCTCTTTTAACAAACCACAACCCCTCTTCTAAACTAGGACCTAGGAGTTATATAATTCGTATTTTACACTTGCCCTTAATGCAAGTGCCGCCGAATCTTCTCCGGGTACCAGAAATTCCAATCCCGCAATCGACGTTTAAAACCCCACAAACATAGCCTTTTATAATATGACACGCAAGACCCGGTGAAGTTGATACAATAGTTAATGTCTGCTTATGAAGAGTAGGTCACAAATGGGCCTCGTTCAAGTCCTACTTACCAGTTAGTACTCTATCATAAGTAGGCCTGCTTCAAGCCCCTACTGACCAGCCTCACGAAAGAATCTGTTATAAATAGGCCACTTTTCAGGTACTACTAACAACCTTCCAGGTACTACTAACCACCTTTCAGGTACTACTAACCCGCATCCACCGGCGACCGCCATGTGACTGATTCTGGCCGATTACGTAATTCCGAGATCTGGTGGGAACAAATGTCCATTTAGTGCGCCTGCAACGGAAGACTTATTTCGTCGACTCTGACTTGTGAGCATCTGCTGTCAGAATATCTTTCTTTCCGAGCCACAGCGGCTAAACGGATATCTCCACCGGAAGCGTGTGTGGCCACGGCTCTTCTTCTCTCGATGCATTGCAATGGAGCATATCGCTTTTCGTGTTACTGGACTCTTCACGAATCTGAAACCTTAAAAAAGTTCTTTCCTCGATAGACGACTGCCATCATGTCTCCTGTTTGTGCTTGCTAATTACATCTATCTATCTATATATATATATATATATATATATATATATATATATATATATATATATATATACACTGCTGGCCACTGTAAATGCAACACCCTGAAGGAAACATGCAAATAACATGAAATTTAAAACATGCATTAGCGGAGGTGAGATATGCAAATGATTAGAATTTCAGCGCAGACGCACATCACGCGCGCCTGTGGCGCCACTCCAAAGCGCTATTTAAGGATTGGAGATTTCGACGATTTCAAGTTCGGCAATTGTGTTTTTCTTGTGGTTTTTTCAAAAAACAATCAATTATGCGTCTTCGAAAACAGCGACCATGTTTTGATCAAGTATCCGAGTTCGACAGAGGAAGGATAGTGGCCTACCGAGATTGTGGATTATCTTTCAGGGAAATCGGTAGTCGTGTTGGACGAAAGCAAACAACTGTAATGCGGATATGTGATCGTTGGATGCAGGGGGGTACGACGGACCGGCGTGTTCGATCGCATCCACCTTAGCGCACCACTTCACGTGATGACAGGCAAAATGTGCGCATGGCAGTGACGGATCGCTCAGTCACATCACGAACCATAGCACAGCACATGCAGTCTGTAACGCATCATCCAGTGTCTGCGCGTACCATTCGACACCGTTTACAGCAGAGTGGTCTGTCCGCAAGACGTCCATTGCTTTGTCTACCCTTGACGCAGAACCACAGACGTCTCCGCCGCCAATGGTGCGATGACAGAAGGATGTGGACGGCAGAATGGAATGAATTTGTCTTTACTGACGAATCACGCTTCTGTCTTCAACACCACGATGGTCGCATTCGAGTCTGGAGATACCGTGAAGAGAGGATGCTGAACAGCTTCGTTATGAACCGCCACACTGGTCCTGCACCGGGTATTATGGTAAGGGGCGGTATTGGATATCACTCTCGCACACCTCTAGTACGCATTGCCGGTACTTTAAACAGCCAGCGCTACATCTCCGAGGTGTTGGAGCCAGTTGTCCTTCCTTACCTTCAGGGCTTGCCCACAGCCATATTTCAACAGGATAATGCGCTACCACACGTGGCACGCATTGTCCAACTGTTCTTCGTCAATCGCCAGATTGAATTGCTTCCCTGGCCTCCTCGCTCTCCGGATCTTTCGCCGATAGAAAACATGTGGTCCATGGTTGCTCTACGATTGACCCAGATTCCATCCCCAGCTGCCACAGGAGATCAACTTTGGCAAAGTGTGGAAGCTGCTTGGTCTGCTGTACCCCAAGAACTCATCCAAAGTCACTTTGAATCAATGCCGAGGCGTGTGGCAGCGGTGATCTCCAACAATGGCGGCTACTCTGGCTACTGATTTTGGCAGGAACCACACTTCACAGAAGTCTATAAATTTAATCATTTGATACTTGGTCAACATGTTATCTACAAAATAAATTTTGTTGTGATATCTCTTGTCTTTCTTGGTGTTGCAATTTGGGTGGCCAGCAGTGTATATATATATATATATATATATATATATATATATATATATATATATATATATATATATATATATATATATATATAGCTATATATATATGTATATAATAGATTAATATTATTTGTATTAGTATTCTATATGGCTAATCTCTGGTCGTCCTCTGGGCTGCTGTTCTGGATAAGTTATTTAAAATGTGTTTTTAAATTCCCAGATGAGTGAGGAACGCAAACGCTTTCGCCGTTGGATTTCCTGTCGGATACAGTTCAGCAAATTTCCAGTGGGGTGGAACTTCGGGTCTCGATAACTTTCATAACAGTTGCCGATACACTGAGATTCTACTCGGGTTTTGACGCTTCCGCTAACACCGTAGAGTGGTAAGCGTCGGGAGCTTCCACAAGGTGGGATCGGGTTCGAATCTCGTATAAGGCATTGTAGCAACGGGACTATAATCCAACTTTGCCCCACCTGACCTATTTTCTCAAGCGGCAGTTAAATGTTGGTATAAATATTTTTCATTAGCAAGGAGGATGTGGTAGAGTTGCCGGGCCTCATCATCATCGAGGACACCGGAAGACATTAAACACCGCGGGAATGTCTCTATTTCAACCTCCTGGAATTTCGGAAAAGGAATCTAGATGGTTCTAGAAGATTCGGAAGGGATTTAAAAAGGCCAGACCATCCCAGAAAAGAGAGAAGAGGTTTGAGCGACGAGAGACTGACAGGGGAGTTGCTTCTCGGAGGTAGAGGCCTTCGCTAGAGGAAGGATCGACAGACCTGCTATAATCCGTGACAATGCATTATGTTGTTCGGGCCGATTAGATGCTGTACGAAACTGTGTTTCACTTAAGCTTCCATATAATTCTAAGTAACAAAATTAATGAAGAGCTTCACTCTAGTGAACGGAATTGTGCTAAGAAAATACCTCTCTCGAATAATGAAGTTTAGTTGTGGGGCCACGACGCCACATCAAGCACGTTCTCGTGCTGTCCCCTCATAGAGAGCGGTATTTTTGTTAATGGTTCACAAGAAATGAATTAGCCTAAAATTCGAGATGGACGATTCTGCTCGGAGCATGTCCCTGCCACGTTCGAAAATGATATTTAAAATAGGCTGTTTTTTTAAATTATTTATCCCTGGCTCCTTTTATGAAGCAAAACGCAAGGCCGACGTCTAGCTCGCCTATTAAATGACCCCGCGCGAATTAGGCAAAACTCCATCTTACCGATCCAGTGTCGAGCACCCGTGAAAAGTTTATCTTCTGGGAGTTGAAGGCGCTGACGCATTCAGTCCACTCACTAAATGCTGTCCAGAGGTAAAACGTGGCATCAAAATAACCTGCAAGCGAAAACAATAATGATAGTAATTCTTCGTATGCACATAACTGATAGTCATAAATGTCAGAAAAATGAGTATAGTTCGAGCTCGAGAGAAATTTTTCCGATTTGTGGAGACCTCACACGAAATAGGATTTGGAAACACTGAATGAGAGCGACCAAACGGTACAAGGCAACGAGACACCCCGTGTGACCCTAATCTTCAATAATCAATCAGAAGGTTCATTTTGAAGCTTTATTCGACGGCACATCAACTATCTACAAATTTATATACATTACGAGTAAACCATTCCACAGCTTGCTGGCTGGATCAAAAGTGGCGTGAGCTCGCAGGTGCACATTCAAACCCAACTAAAATGTCGACCGGGGTGAAGGAAATCTTACGCGGCAGTTTCCCCTAATGGAATTTTTCGTAACACAAGAAGCGAACGGACGGTCAGCTCCAACGCAAGAGCCAGGTAGGAAGATTCGCTCTACACCCGCAAGATGAGACTGTCAGCCTTTTCATGGAATGATTTTGCATGACGCCTCGCGTGGTTAGACCACGCCTCCATCTGACCGATGTCGTCACTCAAAAAGTGACCGTGTAATAGAAGTCAGAAAATGTAACACCCTGCGAACGTGAGGGTCTGGTAAGACGAGCCTCCCCTTGGGGGCACTCGAAATGCAAAAACGCATATCGGCAGTGAAGCGTATGTGGGATTCGGAATGGAACGCACCGTTTGTTATTGACCGATTCCATACCGTGTTACAGACGACGATCATTTCCCTAGACTATCATTCGAAAGGTGCTCCGGGACGAATGATTGCGAGGCTCCTGATAAACATACGAGTTCAGTCGGTACTTACCATGCAACGGCACAAGTCGAACAAATTGCTATTTTTTACAACTGTATCTGGTTATGTTAGTTAGCCTATCTACATTTCTAGTTCACAGTTATTTAGATGGTTTATGTGAGTAGAAAAGAATTGACTTCGGTCCTCCATTAAATTGAGGACTCAACTAATGACTGCTCCATTAAATTTGTAAAAACATTTGTTTTCTCGACGTATGTTGTTTCAGAATCATAAATCACGACCCAATCACTTATTCTCGTGGTTTTTGCTCTAAGAATTTCACCCTCTGCTACTTCAATCTCTTCATTGGAGGAATAAGATTTTATTGGGTGGCCTCAAAAGAGGATGGAAATCGAATCCCGAAGCTTTAAGCAAAATACATAGTGTGTTCAGGACTGCAGTTTCTCAACTCTATTGGTAAAATGACGCCGTCGTATACATTATAAAGAGGGATGTCTCGTGTGGAAGAGTGAATTGCGTGCTGATATAGAAACATTGCGACATACTGGTCCCAATTCAATCCATCGTCTTTGACTGAAGGGATAAATCCTTGATGACTGTCTCATGAACTCCATCTATTCAGTCCCATCTGCCCATGGACGGTAGATAATGGGTTTGCGGTTGTTGCGTTTATCTTACTGTTGTCTGACGTGAAACTCATCCACCATTATATGATCTGGCGTGTCAAATATTTCCAAAATAATAATGACGGTTTCAGTTTGTAAAACAGGAACAGGATGAGCGGAAACCCATCTAGTGATATAATCTTTCATAGCTACGACATCCATATTAGCCCTTTCTGCGAGAGGTAAAGGGCATTGGAATCCAAACCTGTTTTCCCAAAAGGTCTAGAAGTATCTCCTGCAATCTGAAGAGAGGATTCATGTTTTGATTTGTAACCTCTTTTTTTTTTATAAAAAAAGTAATGCAAGACTTGATGTCATTTGAAATGTGTTTCAGCATCTATATAAATAAATCAAATGCTATATGTCTGCCGTGTCACAATTCAGGGTGAACCGGGCTTCCAGTATAAAATTCGGCCATATTTGAAAATGTCGAAATCGATGTATTTTTTTTCTTTCATGAAAGTTCATAAATGTAATATATTTGGAAATAGCTTTAAAAGCTGATAATTTTTCTGCGTACACTTATCATTTTTGTTACATTAATAGTTTTAGAGATATTTCAATTCTAAATGCATACTCCACTGAACAAAACGTAAACACAGCGTGATTCTCACTAAAAAATGAATCACTGACAAGATCTATTTTACCATCATGTTTTGTTTTGCTATTATTGGAGTGTGTATAATGTTTTTCATCGCTTACTACGATTTAAAATAATTTTTTGTATTAGTGGTAACTGAATTAGTTGCATTCTATTCTTTTGGTTCTATTTTTAATATGTAGTGGCTTGGCTGGTAGGACACTGAATAACTATTTTTTGCTATTTATATTTGTATTAAATAATTTTATTTTATAACGCGCATCAATTTTGATTATCGTTTGCTTGCAGAATGGCAACGATTTTTAATATAAAAAGCTGATTGTATTCTTCTTTGCTGTTCTAACAAGTCTTTAAGGATTGTGAAGTAGAATATGTGCAAGTTGTCTGTACGATCATAGTACACAACAAATATTTATCTATATTTTATTATTTGTATTGCTTTAATATTTAAAAAAAAACTAACTTTAGCTTATTTATTGATTTCAGTTTTGATCGTAATAACTTTTTTTATTTCAGTAGTTTACAGCAGTTTTGGGGTTTGTTTCAGTGCTAAATTACTGCCGAAAGAAATTGTTTTAAAGTTTTTCATGAATCAATGTAAATTGATAAGTAATTAACTGCTATTAACTATTAGTAATACACTTTTAAAATTCAATAATTAACTTTTTAATTAAATTTTAGTTTAAAATTCAATAATTAACTTAGTATTAACTTTATAAAGTTTATTAGTTTACCTAAATAAAGTTTTTTTGTGCGGGTTTGTCATCATTTATCGTGTTTATGACCTCAACATCCAATAAAAGGGATGTGCTCCCCTGAAATATTAAAAAATTTAAATTCATTAATTTCTTGAAAATCAAGCTTTTTAATGCCCATTTGTTTTAATAAACTATAATTATAAAAAATACTTAAATTTTATTTTGCTCGATTCTCAAGAGGTTAATGCTGTTCCGTTAGAATTCAATTCCAGAATGGCACATAAAAATTTATCTTTTTCTAATGCAGGTATGCTCATATCATACCAGGTGGTGGTGGGTGTTAATATAATACGAATAACAATTTTTTTTTGTGGGGGGGGGGGTAAACTTCAAATTAAGGGTCGATTTATACAGGCACGTAAAGGGAACGTAACGGGAACGAGCCGAGCCCGAGCGCCGGATGCATGTGTTTATACAGAGACGGGAGTAGAAAGTGGCGAGTTGTGAAAGATTTGTAACGTCATGGCGCGGTTTCATTTTTCAGTTAAAGATTTAGCCATTATCACACTTTTGTTAGAGGAGGAGGAAGAGGACAACCAGGGCCGTGCTTAGGGGTGGGCGAACTGGGCAACCGCCCAGGGCCGCCATTTTTATTTCTTTTCTAAATGTTACGGGTTTTTAAAGAAATCCCTCTATTTTCGCGGTTTCTATAATTCAACTTATAAAAATATATATGTTTCGATTTTTTATAAAGAATCGCAAAAAGAATCTTCATTGACAAACTACCCTTTTCCCAGTTCGAAAAATTTCTCGGTTAAAGAAACATGATTTATCTTCAATTCAGTTATAGTAAACCCTTGACTATCAATCCTTTTTTTCAATATCAGTTTCTACTATCTGTCAGTCACTACATACAGTCATTTGAAGAATTATAAACCGCTTTGTCGGACTTTGTTCGTTTTCACGGAATAGTTGCAAACTGAGAAAAACGTGAACATATCCTTGTGAACGAATACTAATACCATTTGGTCAAATGTTTGATCTATTCAAAGCAAACAATAGACAAGACATTTCTCCAGGGAGTATAAGACAAGTAAGTAAATGCGCTCCAAACCTGTTGGAAAGAAAGGGGGCTGAAGGAGTGGGGTAAACAAAAAATGGCTGTTACGTGTTTTCTCTATCATTATAAGGGATTTTATTTCCCACTTTTTCCTCAAGAATTGAAAATATTACAAAGCAGGTACAATCAGAATGCTTTGAATACGGATTGTACGCGTGTACTCCTTCGCACTTATTTCTAATGAAAATGATATCTCGTCAACTTTGGACTTTTCACTTTTAATATACAATTTTGCTGCTCAGAAAGCAAGAAAAAATGCTTTATAACCAACAAATCCATACATGTAAGTATTTGTTTTTCACAATTTACACTTTCTAAATCGTGTAAATAATTTTTCCATTGTTTCATTATTCATACAAATTGATAAATTTTATATTTTAGTGGACCAATTGTAATTTCAAGTATAATTTTCTCCTATTACCTTCCGAATTGTCATTTTGAAATTTTAGATTCGTGTATTTTGATGGGCCAAATCGTACAAAACCTCTCACCAGCTCAATGTGTTTCTCATCATCCATATCAATTATCAAACATAAATAACAGTATGTAAATTTTATCTTGAATAGCCACTTTTTACCTTCTGCCATGAACGAAAGACGGCCGAGCAGTGAACGATTTCCTGCTCCGAATCGTTGGGGCCGATTCTCGGCCGGGAATCGGTCGTGTCACGGCGCAGTATAAACAGTTCCATTGAAAAACAGGGAGGAAATGATTACGACGACTCGTCGCGCGCTCTGATCGTTCCCGTCACGTTCCCTTCACGTGCCTATATAAATCGACCTTAACAGTGCCTCTTATGAAAATTCTCCCTCTCACTGAATCAATTCAAAGCCGTCTGTCTGGTGGACGGATGGCCCGAGCGCAGCTGGCCGAAGCCCGGCTAGTTGTCCAATGAAAGCAACATTGTTTCACTTTCAACAGGGATTTAAAACCGAGAATGACTGAATTTCGTGCACAGTAAGAAATGCAGTAATAGTAGACCGGTGTACTAGAGATAAAAGCTCCGGAAACTAAGGGTGTAGTTCATCCATGTCGTCTCACAGTGCCGAATGACTCTTTAAGCAATATGAAATGTCATCCTTTAAGAGAAAAAAAATTTTCTTTTTTTATCTGAAATCACTCAACTACCTGAAAAAAATCGATTTAAATCCCCTAACACAGTCTGATGCTATGGTTCTTCCTGCTTAAGCGATTTCATGTTAGTTACTATTTGAGTTACATTATCGTATCTAAATGGAACACATAAATAAAAATCTTGAAGCGCAAGAGCCCAAGGTGGGACGTGCCCACTTTGCAACGAAGAGTATGACTGCGTCAAAATATGAGGCGGTGAAAGGCAAATTGGTGTAAGTCACATATTCAACTTTTTTTATTTGAGGGCAAAAATGTAATCTCTATGTTCAATTTATAGTGGAAAAGCAAATAATTGCTGTTTGCAATAACATAATAATTGTTATGAATTATAATTTGTTTAATTTATAGGGGAATTTTTTGTAGTTTTTGCAGTAAAACGCTTTGGACTTGCACCACTTGACTTACTGATTTACACAACTTTGCCTTTCACTGCGTCAAAATATAAAAAGAAATGTCTTCCATTAAAGAAAGGACGGGTGCGGTGGCCCACCTGGCAAAGGCAGTGGGCCAATTTTCTAAACGTCTCTGCTTAGATGCCGGTCTCTGACAAATTCACCGTCGTGTACACTAATGGTGGCCGAGGCACAAAAAATCTGCCGTGGCTGCAATGTCCTCCGAGTTCTCAAATTTATCTCTGGGGGTGCGGGGGTCAAGTGTTCCGGTCTCGTCACTTGACTCTCTTCAACATTACGGGACCGGCCGATAGGGGATTGATGGTGGTCCACTAGACGGTGCTCCAAGAAAAGTAGCCAGCAAAACCGCGGTGTCATACGGCGGTAAGGATAATGTCCGAGAAACCGTCAGCCGCATTGAAAAAAAAAAGGAAAAGAAATGATGAGATTCCGTCTATCCATCAAATACACAGAGTCGTGTTTCAGCCTCATCGAGTGACGGCAAGAAAAAGCGACTGGGGGATTTAACCACGAGTCTCTTCTTTGAAGAAGTTCATGCCCGAATCGTCCATAATCAAAACGAAATGACCCAAATTTCGGAAATTGCACACAAGAAATGGACATTAATTTCTTCGGATCTCTAAGATCTGTTGTCTCATTCTGCTGCAATGTTACCAAAACCTAGCGCGAATGAGGGCAAAATGTTGAAAAAATGAACTTTAGAAGTGGTAAAGACCGGAAAATGGATGTACTTGTTCCCAAAACACCTTTTGATTTCCTCTGCTACTCAACGAAACCTGCGGTCACTGCACAGTAGTTTCGTGTTGAGAGTTTCCATGGCAAGAATAAATCACTTCCGTCTGTGAAGGCTGTTTGTCTTCTAGCAGAAGACAACAGACTCTATATAGGATGAATGGCTCACAGTTCGCCTTCTTTCGTTTTGGGTAAATATCGGAAATGTTTTGGACCTCTGATTCATCTGGAATCGTGTCTCTCATTCTTATGGTGATGCGCGAAGAGAAATTGTGTTATCTTGCAGTGGATCGGAACGATGTGCGTCTGCATTTCATTGTTTCAGACTCAATCGCATGCAAAAGGAACCGTACTTACTGCAAACTGGCGGCTGTCCTTCCCAATGTCCACGGTTGCAGTGGACTGTCGAAGGAGAGGTCAGGACGTAGCTTTCGTCGCATTCGTATAGAACTTTAGATCCATGATTCCGTTCGAAGTCAATCGCCTTCCCGTTTGGTAGAACAGGTGGGTGACCATCGCAGCTCTCTAAACGAGCTAAAAATTGAATTTTAAATACAATGTTAATAATTTACGTTCGTGTACTGAACTATTTTAATACTCTTAGAGCAATAAAGTACCTATGTATTTCTTTGACTCTGAATATGTTTGAGTTATATATCAGAAGCCAAAACGTTTTGGAAAATGTGTGTTTTTAGGATTTAACTGCGGGATTTTTGCGTATAACTTTTAAAATACATCCTGTGAAGTTGTGCCCCATTGGAAAGATAATTTTATAAGAAATCTAATGCGCAATATATGACCTTTATTACATAAAAGTCATAACTATATATAAATTTAGATAGAATACAACCGTCTTATGTCGAGAGAGGGGAAACCGACCCGAAGGAGTGAGGATGCTACAAAAGGGATCTAATAAGGTGTTAGCATGAGTAAGCTTACATCTCAACTGATAGTTGTTGTTTGGAATGGCCGGAGGTATTCCAGACCAGGTACATATAGGCGAAGGGGGTGCTTAGAATGGAAACACAAGGGTTGGAGTCCGAATGAACCAAGTACTACCAGGGGTGACTTCTGGGGGGAATCGTACCCTCTCCCACCCTCTCTGACCTCCTAGAGGGATTTAACGTGCCCCTATCAGGCCTAGACACGGAGGAATTGAATGGCGCTTGTCGGGATTCGATCTCAGCACCGAAAGGCGACGCGCTACCACTAGGCTACATCGAGCCCAGAATTGATAGCAAAACATCTTGTTGAGATGTTTGATCGCTCTATTTTATGCGTTATTTTACTGTAATTTCTTTCAGTGGGCTCGTTGAGAATGACACGCAAAGTAAAAACAGGTGTCTGGTCACCCAGAAAGAGGTACAAAATAATTACTTTACGAGAAGAAGGTAACACTTACGACGAAATTATAAGGAACTTACCCAAAGGAGTAATTTCTGAACAAGTATCAAGAGACTCAAAACCAAAGTGGTCAAAGAAGGAAATATACACAACACCAAGCCATGAGAGATGAATGAAAAAAGTTTGAGTGACAGGCAAAAAAGGCGAGTAAAAATGATTCACGTGAATAGGGTATGAACGTAAGTGCCAGGACAGTTGAAAGCAAAAGTGATTAAAAAGGCATATTAATGGGTCAAAAGAAGAACTGTTTCATGAGCAGTGACGCAACCAGAATGTCCATATTTGGTAGTGATGGAATAAAACAGGCCAGAGGTAGAACTGGAGAAGATTTTCTGCCTGAGGGCACAACAGCTGGTGTGGGGAGGTACGACGGCAAGAGGTGTGGGAATAATTTGGGTGTTCCGCGGCACTTTAAGCAGAAGACAGTACATTCTTGTAAGTTTAATACCGCCCGCACGTGACCTCTTCCATGACAATGATACTTTCCTATTTCAGCCTGTGCCTTGTCACATTTCAGTTCAGTGTAAAAAGAGATTTCAGGAAAATTATATCGTGTAAATTTTGAAGAGATTAATGGTAATATATACCAGCATCAGATTACTTATATCAATAGGCTGATAGAACGTTTTTCAGAGTTGCTTATGTTAGTCTATCTTTCAAAATTAATTCTGTAATGCCGCCTAAAGAAAAAGCAATACATGAAAATGATCTTACGTCTAAATTCCCATATCGTACATTTATTGGATGTTTATCGTAACTAGCCAACAGAAGACCAGACCAGACATAACTCTTGCAGTGAATGGAATGTCTGAGTACTGTAACGAGTATAATTATCGACAGTGGAAAATTGTTGTCGATATTCTAAATTGTGTGTTTCAAACAAAACATTATATGATATATTTAAGTCAAAATTACAAGCGTATTCAGACGCTCATTGGGGTTCAAATCTAATGGAAAGACATTCCACTTCGGGAAATCTCGGAAGCAAATGCATCGCCCTGAGTTCGGTGGAAAGAGAATTGGTATCAGTGACTGAATGTTTAAAAGAATTGTGTTGGTATTCTAAAGTATTCAAAGAAATAAATCAAATATCATGTCATACGCCTAATTTAGTGGTGCGATAATCAATCAGCTATATTTTTTGCTAAAAATAGACAAGAGAGTATTCGATCTAAACATATAGACATGAAATGTCAATTTGTGAAAGCTGTAATAAACAAGAAAAGGATTGATCTCAAATTTGTGAGCTTTAAAAACAACATAGCTGATTTCTTGACAAAGCCATTGAGTAGGCATACTTTAAAAATGTTTACACAGTTGTTATTTGTCAATAGCCCTGACCTTCATGCCATCGAAAACCATTAAAGATGCTTGTTAGACTAAAGTGCAACTTATAGAAGTAATTATACAATCATTGTATCCTAATATGGTGAACTAAAATAATTGGATCCCTCCACGAACGTCGTTGTCAGGCTGTCATGGCAGCAGAAGTCTTCCCCATAAATTTCCAATGGAGGTTGGGAGAAATCGACCCTCTCACGGTTCAGTACGCAAATCTTTATTCAAAGTGTTCGTATAATTGTTTTCTCTTCAGAATCATAAATCACGACCCAATCACTTATTCTCATGGGTTTTGCTCAGAGAATTTCACCCTCTGCTACTTCAATCTCTTCATTGAAGAAATAAGATCTTGTTGGGTGGCCTCAAAAGAGGATGGAAATCGAAACCCGAAACCTTCTGCAAAATACTTAGCGTGTTCAGGACTGCAGTTTCTCAACTCTATCGGTAAAATGACGCCGTCGTATACATTATAAAGAAGGGGGTCTCTTGTGGAAGAGTGAATTGCGTGCTGATATAGAAAAATTGACATACTGGTCCCAATTAATTCCATCGCCTTTGACTAAAGGGATAAAGCCTTGATGACTGTCTCGTGAACTCCATCTATTCAGTCCCATCTGCCCATGGACGGTAGATAACGGGTTTCGGTTGTTGCGTTTATCATAAACATGTTCAATGTTGTCTGACGTGAAACTCATCCGCCATTATATGATCTGGCGTGTCAAATATTTCCAAAATAATAACCACGGTTTCAGTTCGTAAAATAGGAACAGGATGAGCGGAATCCCATCTAGTGATATAATCTTTCATAGCTACGACAAGCATATAAGCCCTTTCTGCGATAGGTAACGGGCATTGGAATCTAAACTTGTTTTCCCAAAACGTCTGGAAGTATCTCCTGCATTTCAAGACAGGATTTATGTTATTATTTGAAACCTCTTTTTTTTTAAGTGATGCAAGACATGATATCATTTGAAGTGTGTTTCAGCATTGTCCAATAAAAGCAACATTGTTTCACTTTCAACAGTGATTTAATACCGAGAATGATTCAAGTTCGTGCACAGGAAGAAATGCAGCAATAGTAGAACGGTGGAGTAGAGATAAAAGCTCGGGACACTAAGGGTGTAGTTCATCCATGTCTTTTCACTGTGTCGAATGACTCTTTAAGCAATATAAAATGTCATTCTTTTTTTAAAAAAAAATTATCTGAAATCACTCAACTACCTGAAAAAAAATAGATTTAAATCCCCTAACACAGTCTGATGTTAGGGTTCTTCCTGCTTAAGCGATTTCATGTTAGTTACTATTTGAGTTACATTAACGTGTCTAAATGGAACACCTGCCCGCACTTTATCTTTACCTGATGCGTTTTTTTTTATCCAAATAAAACTTTTGACAAGTAAGAGCCCAAGGTGGGGCGTGACCGCTTTGAAAAGAAGAGTATGATTTAAAAAGAAATGTCTTCCATTAAAGAAAGGACGGGTGCGGTGGCCCACCTGGCAAAGGCAACGGGCCAATGATATAAACGTTTCTGGTTAGATGCCGGTCTCTGACAAATTCACCGTCGTGTTCACTAATGGTGGCCGAGGCACGTAAAATCTGTCGTGGCTGCAATGTCTTCCAAGTTCTAAAATTTACCTCTGGGTTTGCGGGGTCAAGTGTTCCTGTCTCGTCACTTGACTCTGTTCAACATTACGGGACCGGCCGATAGGGGATTGATGGTGGTCCACTAGACGGTGCTCCAAGAAAAGTAGCCAGCTAAACCGCGGTGTCATACGGCGGTAAGGATAATGTCAGAGAAACCGTCTGCCGCATTGAGAAAAAGGGAAAAGAAATTATGAGTTTCCGCCTCACAACAAGGATCGATTCTCTCAAATACACTGAGTCGTGTGTCAGCATTATCGAGCGACGGCTAGAAAAAGCGACGGGGAGATTTAACCACGAGTCTCTTCTTTGAGGAAGTTCGTACCCGAATCGTCAATAATCAGAACGAAATGACCCCTAAATTCCGAAAATTGCACACAAGAAATGGACATTAATTTCTTCGGATCTCTAAGATCTGTCGTCTCATTCTGCTGCAATGTTACAAAAACCTAGCGCGAATGAGGGCAAAATGTTGAAAAAATGAACTTTAGCAGTGGCAAAGACCGGAAAATGGATGTACTTGATCCCAAAACACCTTTTGATTTCCGCTGCTACTCAACGAAACCTGCGGTCACTGAACAGTAGTTTTGTATGAAAAGTTTCCATGGCAAGAATAAATCACTTCCGTCTGTGAAAGCTGTTTGTCTTCTAGCAGAAGTCACCAGGCACTAGATCACCAGGCTCACGGTTCGCCTTCTTTCGTTTTGGGTAAATATCGGAAATGTTTTGGACCTCTGAATCATCTGGAATCGTGTCTCTCATTCTTACAGTGATGCGGGAGGAGAAATTGCGTTATCTTGTAGTGGATCGGAACGACGTGCGTCTGCATTTCATTGTTTCAGACTCAATCGCCTGAAAAGCAACCGTACTTACTGCAAACTGGCGGCTGTCCTTCCCAATGTCCTCGATTGCAGTGGACTGTCGAAGGAGAGGTCAGGACGTAGCTTTCATCGCATTCGTATTGAACTTTGGATCCAGGATTCCGTTCGAAGTCAATCGCCTTCCCGTTCGATGGAACGGGTGGGTCACCATCGCAGCTCTCTAAACGAAATAAAAATTGAATTTTAAATCCAATTTTAATATCCGTGTACTGAACTATATTAATACAATTGGGGCGTTAAAGTACCTATGTATCTGTTTGACTCTGAATACTTTGGGTTTATACATCAGTGGCCAAAACGTTTTGGAGAAAGTGTGTGTTTTTAGGGTTTAACTGCGGGATTCTTGCGTATAACTTTTAAAATACATCCCGTGAAGTTGTGCATCATTCGAGAGATAATTTTATAAGAAATCTAATGCGCGATATATGACCTATATTAGATAAAAGTTATAACTATATAAATATATATAGAACACAACCGTCGTTATGTCGAGAGAGGGGAAACCGATCCGAAGGAGTGAGGATTCTACAAAAGGGATCTAATAAGGTTTTAGCTTGAGTAAGCTCACATCTGAACTGATAGTTGTTGTTTCTAATGGCCGGAGGTATTCCAGACCAGGTACTTATAGGCGAAGGGATACGGCTCTGGTTTAGAATGAAACCACAAAGATTGGAGTCTGATTGAGCCTCAATGTTCGCCAGGAATGACTGCTGGGGGGATCGTACACTCTCCCACACCCTCTCTGACCTCATATAGATATTTAACGTGCCTCTATCCGGCCTAGACACGAAGGAATTCAATGGATCTTCTCGGGATTCGATCTCAGCACCGAATGCCGACGCGTTACCACTAAGTTACCTCATTCCCAGAATTGATAGTAAAGCATCTTGTTGAGATGTTTTATCGCTCTATTTTATGCGTTATTTTACTGTAATTTCTTTAAGTGAGCTCGTTCAGGATGACACGCAAAGTATAAACTCGTGTCTGGTCACCCAGAAAGAGGTACAAAATAATTACTTTACGCGAAGAAGGTAACACTTGCGACGAAATTATAAGGAACTTACCCAAAGGAGTAATTTCTGAACAAGTATCAAGAGACTCAAAACCAAAGTGGTCAAAGTAGGAAATATCCACATCACCGTGCCGTGATAGATGAATGAAATAGTTTTGAGTGACAGAATTAAAAATGATTCACGTGAATAGGGTATGAACGTAAATTCCAGGATTTTTGAACACAAAAATGATTAAAAACGCATATTAATGGGTCAAAAGAAGAACTGTTTCATGGGCAGTGACGAAACCAGAATGTCCATATTTGGTAGTGATGGATTAAAATAGACCAGAGGAAGAATTCGAGAAGATTTTCTGCCTGAGGGCACAGCAGTTGCTGTGAAGCATCCAATTGGTGTGCGGAGGTACGACGGCAACAGGTGTGGGAATAATTTGAGTGTTCCACGGCACTTTAAACAGAAGAAAATACATTCGTGATGTATTAGTGTCAAGTTTAATACCGCCAGCACGTGACCACTTCCATGATTATGATAGTTTCATATTTCAGCAGGACTCTGCGCCTTGTCATATATCTATTCAGTGCAACAAGTGGTTTTGTTAAAACTATATTGAATTGCTAGAGTGCCATCGAAAACCTTTAAAGAAGCTGGTCAGTCCACAGACTAAAATACAACTTATAGAAGTAATTATACAATCACTGTATCCTAATATAACGCCCGACGAACTAAAATAATTGGCTCCCTCCACGGAACGTAGTTGTCAGGCTGTCATGGCAGCAGAATTCTTCCCCATTAAATTCCAATGGAAGTTGGGAGAAATCGACCCTCTCACGGTTCAGTACGCAAATCTTTATTCAAAGTGTTCTTATAAAAAAAAATGCCTCGGGTTATTCTCTAAATTAAATTACCATTGTAGTGAAGTGGGCTTTTTGGTATCTTACTAAACTATATTAGTGTCATAAACTGTTAAACATTAAAATCGCAAATTGGCCGAATGGTTTCTACAATTTTGGCCACCAGTGTAGGTAAACACCTACATGATAACAAATCTATGATACCAGAGAATTTAAAAATCAAATTGTATGCATTCATTTTTTCCGATATTACAAAAAGGAACACGATTCTTAATATTTTTTTCAAAATTATTAATTTAATATTATTCCGAAAAATATATTTAAATATTATTTAATAAATATTATGAATAAACTCTCGCCCGATAAAATGTCAGACGCATTCAACCCTGCGTGACAACTGAAGGCATTTAGTATCACAGATATATTTTTAGCTACCACTTAAAATGCGGGATTTCTAACAATTCCCTGGACACCGTCACATTCAGAAAAAAACTTCTTCAACGTTTGGGACAGTGAACATTCCCCACGGAAAATGTTCAATGCGAGGTGACGCATCGCATGGAAACTGACGTCTGTGATGAAAGCGTCTCGAGGAAAACTTGTATCAAATAGATAAAAGAAATTCAAGAAAAACTATCACAGAACACTGAGGATATTATTGATATTGTTGAACTGAGAAAGGAAGTTGTTTGCAAAATAAAACTCGTGTCTCCACACATATATCACTGCCGATAGACACAATTTTAATTCTTCCCAGAAATTCGTTGTCTCGAGGAAAAAGAATACCATTTTAGAATACGAAAAAGTCACAAGAAACAGAAGAAAAACACCACTGAAACGTACACAAATCTTTCGTACAGCAGAACATTGAGTGCATCTGAGGAATGCGATTCAGCCAAGCACAGTGTCTTTACTCAGTTGCGTCAGTTTTAATTTTTGCTTTTTTTAAATCTCAAAAAGAGTAATTAAACGGCAATATATAAAAATGTAACGGTAGTGTAATTCTGCGTGAAAACTCACTTTGAATCTCGAGTAAATCTGTTTTCAACGCAGCGATTTGAGAAGTAAGATTTCTAAAGGTCTCGTTCAGCTCTGTCACATTCTCGCATTGGGTACACCTCTCCTCCAGTTTTTTCACACGGGGATAAAGTTGAGACTCGATGAATTGAATGTCAGTTTTCATCGTCTTGTCGAGACTTTTCAAGCTTTGGTCCAGCTTGGAGACAAAACTTTTGTTCGCGTAATCTTCCTCGAAAATCCTGCAATGGGAAAACGGAGTCATTCATGTTAAATCAACTTACCATTAGAGAGGGAGAAATCTTGCAGTGAAATTTGAAGTGTCGACCATTAACTTAAATATTAATTGAAATATCGTGGTTTCTTAACATTCTACCGGGCAGAATCAGGACGTTTGGGTTCCGAAGTTGCGAAGCAGTCAAACATTTCACTTTTGTGAGCGATTAGAGAACAACTCGGAACTTCAAAAAATTTACTAAGAAAAATGTCATTGAATTTATTGCATTCGAGAACAGGATGCTTGTAGAATAATTCGTCGAATGGGCACCGACCGCACAACTGCTGAAAGGAACCTGTTGCCACAGAACACCGATTAAAATGAGCTGACCGCGATTTTTATCTCAAGTTACCAACTGGGGCTGCTGATCAAAAAGCTGATTCATAAAATTGCTGTAAGAGAAGGACTCGGGCTTTTTTGTAAGCCCCGAAGTTGAGAGGTTATACAATTCCGTAAATCTTTTAAATGGCAGTGATGGATTGGAAAAAAGATTGCATGAATACTAAGGATATACTTATTTCGATTTTGGAAGATATTTCCTCACGTTCGAAGTAACAGTAAAGTTATTAGTTTCTGACCTAGAACGAACAATTTTAAACTTACAAGATCCCTGCGAGCACTTCAAGTGGCATCCATAGCATTTGTTTTAACCTTGACTACTGCAGAAAATTGTATAGAGGGTGGCGGTGCGACGCCAGTAGAGAGGGAGAAGTTTTCGCTTCTCGGTTGGCTCCTCGTCCTTGCAAACGGGGGTCATGTAATCCCCCGTTGGAATCCCTGTCTGGGGAAGCATTTCTATATACTATGTTATATATTTGTTATGTTACAATAAAGCCAAAAATTCCATTGATCGTTGTCGTCCATTTGTCGCAGTAAGTCGAATTCGATAAACACAATTCATTGACGTAATAAAAGAAAACCTCTCTCTAAATATCAAAATTGGCAATTTTCTTTTGCCCTGCTTACTGACTGATAACAAAAGTGACCAATAGCTAATATTTCTTGCTTGCTGGCAATGTCCGATTCCGTCGCCACTCCACGCTATCTGTTCATCACCGGCACCAGGTGTGTAGGAAGGAAGCTGAGTGCTCCGAGGATGATGCGATTCGCTCTGTTTCAATATGATACTCGATGTCCACACGTTATTAGAAATTATAACGACAATGTTCAACAACAACACCTGTCAAAAATTAAAATAACTCGCCCCATTCAAGAACCTCTCTGAAATGCTCGCTAAAACGGACGCATTTTCGCGGGAGAGTTTTAGGAGCTAAACTTTCAAACTTTATTCATACGGGAATTTAACAGCGAACGTTTCATTTGTAGATATTGGAGTCCAGATAGTTTGATTCCTCCAAAGGGTTTTTCTCGAAACGTATTCGTTATTCACGCCGCAGCGATGAAAAAAGGGAACTGTTTTACCTCATTTTCGTTGCGAGGCTGTCCAATCTCGAGGATAGGCTGTTGTTCAAATGTATCAGCTTTTCAGTGGAGGACGATATGTTCTTTCGAATGACATTCTCGGTATCACGATGAGACGCTGCAAAAAAATTCAGCGTTTCGTTCATTTTCACCTGGAATAAAGAAGACAGAAAAAGAATCTGGTTAAGGGGGAGTATAATGCACCGTTTCGGAGTCAGGTTGTGTTTCCTGCTGAAGATTTACTGAATAGATGATTCTGACAGAGCAATCGCGGTTTCAGCTGAACTTGTCCGATAGCGCGGCCGTCCCGTTTGTTACCGACATACAAGTTCATTTGGGAGCTAAACCTACCGTACCGTAGTCAATAATAAGAGAAGCCTTTCCCTTCACCTATTTACTATGACACGTTAACATACTACAACAACTACATTTAAAGCAAGTATGTACAGCAAGTTAGAATATGTAGTTAGATCATCAATCTGGCCAACAAGGCCTCCGACCAGGAGGGCTCCGTCTCTCTGCTTCTCCAAAACAGATCTCCGCCTCGTGGACTCTTGCCGTCTATCTTTATACTGTCGGCGAATTCGAAAGGGATTTCTTTGGCGATTGAAGTGCTAGTAAGTGTTCGATGTTTATGAGATTCGAACCGACACTATAGTGTCAAAATCTGAAGAGCCCTCGAACCACTCTGCGTTCTATATCTTATGCGTCCTATAACATCGAAACCCGCACATTTCAAGAACCTAATGGCCTCTTATCTAAGGGTTTATGAGACCGCTCAGATCAAGAGTTCGCAGATCGATGACGTGTCGAGGGGTAGAAAAAGGGCCATCTCATACTTACTCATATAAGTATGAATTTCGGGTAATAATTGAGACAATGTCACCCTACAGAGTGGTTTTGTGAAGAAAGGGGGATCGGGTCATGTTACCCTAAAACTGCCGTCGGAGAATCGGAGGAAATCTGAAGATTAACGAACAACACATTCGTTCTTTCAGGAGTATCATAACTCGGCAGTGCAGTACTAGTTCAAAGATTCCAGCGTACCTAGAGGCCAAATAATTATGTTTCAGTTTTGTAATAGTACTTGGAAACTACTGATGCAATGATATACATCCGTGATACTCCTTCTACACTCATGTCCATAAATTAAGGATAATTCAGAATCACGCGGAAATCGAACTCTAATGTAAATATTTCACCTGTAGAATTATCACACACATCTTCAAGAATGATATGCAAATTACAGGTAGCCACCAGATGACACCGATAGTACGTCAAAATGACGAGAGTGTAAGAGAGGGGTATATAAGGAATGGTGGCAAAGAAGTAAAATTGTTCACAAGCGTTCTGTAAGCCGCTCAGTGCCATAACCAAATAGTTATGACACAGAGGCCGAATGTGGGTGATTTTTTACGTTGTAGAATTATCGGCCGCCTTGAATGTGGGCGTAGTAAGATGGAAGGATCCGAGAAACTTGGAATTGCCCAAAATGTCATCGCTAGGCTTTGGCAAAGATTCCACGATTATGAAAATGTCAGTAGACGTTACAGTACAGGTCGCCCCCGAGTTACAACGCCGAATGAAGACCGGTATTTGGCAGTAACTGCCTAAAGAAGTAGACGGAGCACAGTGTCCGACCTGTCTCGTCAGCTATCTGCAGCCAGGGGTACCACAGTTTCAAGGCAAACCGTGTACAGACTTTTGGGAAATATTGGTCTATATGTTCGCTGGCCTGTCAGATGTGTTCCGCTCACGGCAACTCACTGTCGGCAGCGATTAGTCTGGAGTAGAGAACATGCAATGTGGACATCGTCGCAGTGGGCTTGTGTGATGTTTTCCGACGAGTCCAGGTTTATCTTGCAGCCTGATTCACGTCGGACTTTCATATGGAGAACGCCGGGTACCCGCTACCACTAAGACAACATCACTAAACGACACCGTTACGGTGGTGCAGGATTGCTTGTTTGTGGTCGAATTATACTGGGCTCCAGAACAGATCTGCATGTTCAAATCGGAACCATGAACGACCATATTTATCGGGGCATCATTCTGGAACAACATTTTCGTTTGTTTAGGGGTGCCATGGGCTCAGAATTTGTGTTTATGGATGACAACGCCCGTCGTCACCGAGAAAACATCGTAAACGAATGCCTTCAATCTGAGGATATCACCCGTATGGGATGGCCAGCATACTCACCTGACTTGAATACGATACAGCACGTGTGGGACATGTTTGGCAGACGAGTTGCAGCCCATCAACCACCTCCTACATTTGTACCAGAACTTGGGAGAGCATTGCTTGCTGAGTGGAGTAATCATCCCCAAAATCAACTCGATAATTTTATACTCAGCATGCCTAGGCGTTGTACGGACTGTATTTCATCGCATGGGAGACATACAATGTATTAACCATCATACCAACCATTTAATATTAAGTTTTTGTAGAGGAGATATTTTTTTTACAATTGCTCCAGGGAGCAAAAATCGTACTTTTTATGAATGGTATCGTACATACACTATCTTTTTTGTTCTTTATATTTTGTTTAATAAATGGGCTTTATGAATAAGTCACGTTTGTTTTGTTTCTGAACCTTTACTTGCCGGAGCTGGAATCATCCTTAATTTCTGGACATGAGTGTATTAAGTCCCGTTCCAAGAAGTTTTGCTTACAGTGCTTGTGTTCTTGTGCATTTTACGCCATCGACCTACGCATCTAAAATCAGTCCTAATCTATATTTTTGCTGTTCTTTATAGTGGAAAAATGCAAGCGAATGAGAAGAGGAAATGCTTTGGACAATACTACAATGATTTCATACGTGGCACGTGGTCTATACCAGCCTTTCTTAACCTTTTTTGGCCCCCGGACCGGTAAAGTTTGTGGGAAAAAATTTCGCGGACCGGTGGGATTCTTTCAACAAAATACTTTACTAGGTATTAAAAACTTATTACATAAGTTAATTGTATCTTTTTTATTATCATTTACTTCAAATATGAAGAAAAGTAACTATTGCAAATATTATATGTAAGTAAATGAACCTTTGAGAAAAGTCCCAGAAAATTATAAAAAATAATCACAAAATCATTGCATATAAAAAAAATTCAGATAGTCTCTTCTAAAAAGACTACCGCGGCTATTTAACGTAGGATTACTTATCGTTGCTTGCCTATTTTGTATGTACATATGTATGTATGTGTTATATATATATATATATATATATATATATATATATATATATATATATATATATATATATATATATATTATATATATTTATATATGTATGTATGTATATATATATATATATATATATATATATATGTATATATATATATATATGTATGTATATATATATATATATATATATATATATATATATATATATATATATATATATATATATGTGTGTGTGTGTGTGTGTGTGTTAGTTAAAATTTTGACGCATTTTGGTACTTTTCTGTTTTACTGCTCGCCGCCGCGATACAGACTAACGATACAGACTAAAGCGATACAGACTAAAATTATAACTCGCGACGACGGACGGTTTTAGCGTCTGAAATATTGCTTTCTGGAGGACCGTTATGGAGGAACGTAATCCTACGTTAAAAATAAATCCTCCGAGTAATACAAAATTAATCAGAGGCCTCTGATTAATTTGGCATCTCTGATGCCAGATAAACAAAAATATCTATAAATTTTGCTTACTTGGCATCTAATGTTAATGAGAAGATTGCTGCTTGAATTAACTTTTCAATTGTGGGTTCCAAATTAGTCACGCCAAGTCGGAGAGGTGAAACAACCGAAGGCCGATTTTTAAATTTATTTTTTAGGACCTTCATATAATTTTTGTAACCCTCTCCCTGCTGTGAGCACTGTCCAGTTTTAATAAAAATGCGAGACGTAACAAGTGACAAATGTGAGCACACTCCAGTGATGCCAACCTCGAAAGACAATATTTTGGAACCTAGATCCTAAAATTAGGGGCATTGACGTAAAAAATATTGTACAAAATTTATTTTTATTATATTTTGAATAAGATTTTTTTTAACGCGAACAGGTAAAAATCTCCGAGGACCGGTGAAAATTTTCCGCGGAATCATTGGTCTATACAACTAATGAATTGACCTCTTGTGTTCTCTGCGCGTCAATTTCACTTTTCAGCTCGGATGATGAAAAAATTCAAGATCATCGTGAAAACCCTCAGGCAGTTGACATTACGACCCAGTCGAGTGTTCCCGAATTTGAAATAGAGGGTAGGCTTATTTAAAACGAAGCGGCTTTTTATTGGAAAGTTGATATCCGTGGTACCACTGAAAAATTTGTCCGGCTTTAAAACTGCGGGTATTCGCGAGAGGTAATAACTATCTAGGTAAGGGTCATAAACTTAGTGGAAAAAAAGGCATATAAGAGCTTTTTTTCCTGCAAAAAAAACTAATTTTAAACTGTCCGAGGATTTTCAGACGATGTCTTTTTTTGTTATATCTACGAAATAAAAGTAACGAGGGAATCTTATTTGCTTACACAAAGCCCTTTAAATTTCGAATGTGTTCCTCGTTTTTTAATTTTAGCAGCCCAATTTTCCTAAACTGATATGGGGACTCAAAAGATAGGACGTGGAAAACAGTTTTTATTTTTATCGAACACCATTTTTCCTATCTCCATTCTAAATTTCCGCTTTTAATATCTTCAGATATCAAAAATTTCAATATCAAATACAGATTTTAGTTAATCGGGACAGCAGAGTAGAAAAAATTCCGATATTTCCCGTCCGTTTACTGCTTTAAATTTATTTGAAACAGCCTTCCACAAATAACTGACGAATTGAAAATGTTAGCAGCCACGATGCATTAGTCATAAAGGCGGAAGGATGTTGTGACAAAAATCGAATCTAATCAGAACTGTTCGCTGTTCTATTCTAGCGCCCATCTGCGAATCATCCGTCAGTTTACGACGACGTCTATGGACAAACAAGCCAGTGCATTATCGGGAAAGAGTTTCAGTATTGTGCAAAGATCAACGAATGCCAATCCCCGAAAAGAATATGACTGATAA
>OU015503.1:123591633-123684133 GCA_907164885.2 Dolomedes plantarius | reverse complement strand
AAAAGAGATACCGACACTTTACCCTGGATTATAGAGTGTGGTACAAAAATTTTTAATAACGTTTCCTTCATCCTATTTAACCGAACGTGCTTTCATTGCTGTCACAAATCTTTTAACTAAAGACGGAAACCGACTGCAAATTGCTTGTCGCGGTGATTTAAGAATACTGCTGACTAAAACAGCATAAATTAATTGATTGCTGTGCACCAAGAGCATCCTTCACATTCGTTTTACTGTTATTTGTACTAAACGATTATTATCCTTCGTTATCTCAACTTTCTGTGCGCAATGCGAATGTAACTATGGTTGATTTTAATAAATAATTTTATAATTTGAAGCTGTCTAATTTACAACAACATATTTATTTACTATGTTCTATATAGGTAGAAAAAATATGCATAAAAGGCCGACAATTTACCATTGTTTACTCGCATAGGAAGATAGATTTCCAGGGGGCGGCGAGTCATTTTTTTCTCTGAAAAGAGGGCGGTAGACCAAATAAGTGTGGGAAGTCTGTTCTAAAGGCTTAGATCCACACCAAGATGTCTTTTTTAAAAATTGGAATTTTAACTGGTTTAAAACGAGCTTAACACCCCATCACCCAAAAAAATTACAATGTATCTCTGGAACCATAAGACCTAGGCCGCTGAAATTTTGAGTAGTGGTTCCTCTTAATCCCTAAGAACTCATTACGAACTTTGTTTTAAAAGCGCAAATTTTTAAGGTTTTAAAGGAGACAAACCTCCCCACCCCGCCCAAAAAAATACTATCATTGGAAGACTAAGGCCAAGGAAATCGAAATTTGAATCGTGGTTCCTCTTAAGGCTGCTATGTACTAAGAAAAAAAATCATATTTCCCTTTTCCTCTTCTTGCGGACTCTTGTGGTGGGAGGAGTCCAGTTGAAAGTTCGAGAATTCCACCCTCCCTTAGGTTTGACATATTGAGGGACTGTAATTGTCTATATATAGGGGGGTCAAGCTCTGCGCGCCGATTACTTTCCCTTTTCAAAAAACCCCTCAAGCCAAGCAGCAAACAGCTGGTCTGTAGCTGGTCTGTAGCGGGCGAAAGTTCAAAACGGTCCGAGACTGAAGATTTTGTCATCAGTTGACTCATGACTACGATCGGCCCCGCCATAAGCATAAAAGTAAAATTAAGGCCGACTTTCACAAAATCAGGAAGAAAATAAACAAAGCAAAAAAAAAAAAAAAAATACAAAATATAACTTTCACTGAAAGAAAGTTCTGATTTTGTGTGTCGAAACGGTGCTGCAAATTATCCTTATCTACAGAGATATTTATTACTTTGAAACTGTTTATTAATATGAGTTCGTTACATACAATAGCAAATTATGGATTTTAATACTAGGTCTCTGAAAAATTGGGATTTGTCGGTGAAAATGAAATTAGGTTTAAGAGAAATAATCTCAGAAAATATTGAATCTTCCAGGAATTGCTCAAAGGATTCCGATAAATTAAAGATAGCTGCAATATCGCCCCGACGTGCGATATCGCAGATAACTTTAATTGTAATTTCGATCTAATCATTTGGAAATCACCGGTCATTTGCTGCTAATAAATGCCCTGTGTCAGTATTACAAAACATGACTGCAATAAAAATTTTAGATATCTTTTGATCAGCTTTCACAAATTTCAACCTATTCCAATTGAAGCGAATACAAGTCGAAAACTGCCACATCTTACTTTATCCTTCTATTGAAGTTAGTAATTTGTTATCTAAAAAAACTCCTTATCTTTTGTGTATAATGATATTAAGAACTTTGATGTGACAAACGTATCTGTATTTTGGAATATTTGAGAGCCATTACATCGTATTTTGAATTATTTTATCAAAACATAGTAAGAACTACATTTTGTTCACTTCAATTTTTTCGTACTTAATAAGTTTTTTAAAAATTCATTTCCATTCAGTAACGTAAAAGGGATCTGATATTAATTTATTAAATCTGAAGTTACGGATTTGAAAAAAAAATTATATTTGAAATGATATAAAATTATTATGTTCTCTCTACTTCGGAAATAACACTTAACTATACTCTTTTTTTCTAATTTCTAAAATGTACCTTTAATGGACTTGCTATCTTGTCCTTGATAAATAAAGTATATTAAGAGTATTTTCAACACGTGAATTCTTAACTTCTTAGATATAACTGAGCCATTTGAATAACCTTTTTAATGCATTTTGATGGCGCAAGAATATTTGAAAACCATTCTTCCCGACGTCGTCTTTGTGTGCGTTAAAGTAAACAAACACTGACTTGCACATCCATTTCAGAAAAAGATTCAATATCTTGAGAAAATCGTCTAATATACAAGATTACTATAAAATAATTGTGCAGGATTATTGAAAAGTTTTCACATGACACAAATGTCGAAATCCTAGAATTATAAAAAGGTAGATTGTTTTGTTGTAAGTTTCTCCAAACATGTCGGGTCCCATGGATAAGACATTGAAAGAGGCGCCAAAATGAGGCAGAGTAAATATACGAAATTATCATCAAAGAGCGATAAATATATAATACAACTAATAATAGCAACTAGTTTCAAACTAATTGATATAGTTTAGGCCTCGGACAACGGTGTTTAATGCATTCCCGAAATATTTCAATAGTACATTCAAAACTCCATTGATTCGTTCTTAATATTTCTTATACTTTTACGATGAACTGGAAAAAAAGTTTTATCTCTGTCCTGTATATATTTTCTTACCTTTTTCTTTTTTTCCTATATATACCCATAGCTAAATACCCGTGCTTCACTACGGAATACATTACTACCGTGAATTATGTAATTGGGATTCTTCAATTTAAATTAACTTTAGTAGTGCACCCTATAATTTAAGGATCACGATCCAACATTAAATACGGGTTTTTAGATTTATATTTTTTTTTTTAGTTTTTGGGGACTTGTGCCCCTTCTAACCCAATTATGGTTGGATTTTTTAGCTTTCTTAGTGAGCACCTATGGCCTTAGATGAACCACCATGCAAAATTTCAACTTCCTAGGTCTTATCGTTCCAGAGATATACGTAGTAATCAGTCAGTCCGTATTTTTTTTTGAGAGTTTAAGCCCCTTTTCACATCTTATAAGTTTAGATTTTTTAAAAATATTTTTTAAATCCTATTGTTAATGAGAGCCGAATAGAAATTTTCATTTAAAATATTTGTTTGTCTACTATTTACAGCTGATAATCAGATAAAATTGGTAATGTCAGATAGCCTGAACTTTTATGCAAAGCGCTACAGGATTCATTTTATAAATTTCGTCCACCGAAGGAAATTATGAGCGTTTAAAACACACTATATCAGATTTTCCCCCGAATAATTTAAATTTAAAAATATTAATTGCATTAAAAAAACTACATATGTCCACCCATGTAAAATTTCTTTCTCTATGACGGAGTGCAATTTTTAAAAAAATCTTTGAATCCAAGTCGGAAATCCGTGGACAAATTTTCTCCATAGGTTAACATTTAGGTGAGCGAATCCAATGGGGTTAGTACATAGCAACCTTAAGCCCTATGTGCTCAATAGGAATTTATTTAAAAAATACAAATTTATATTTAAAAAAATACAAATAGGTGGGTTTAAAGGGGCTCCTCCCCCAAAAATACAGTAACTGACTGGTCACAGTATCTCTGGAACCGTAAAGTCTTGAAAACATAAATTTTGCATAGGAGTTCCTCTTAGGCCCTAGGGGCTCACTAAGAAAGCTTCTTCAAACTTTAAGGTGGTTTAAAGGGCTGAAACCCTCAAAATTAAACACTCACTGATTGATCCCTTTATCTATGTAACCAGGGGGTCTAGGAAGCTGAAACTTTGCCCTCTGGTTCCCCTAATACACCGGGTGCTCATCCAGAAAGATTTTTTTAGTTCAACCTTTCACGGTGTTAAAATAGGGTCTTAAACAAACCCCCTCTCCAACAAAGAAAATCTAAGTCCCATGTTTACTGTCGGATCACTGCCGTTAAAGAAAAGGTTAAACTCCCATGAAGAGTGGCAACTCTTTGCTGCTAAAGATAATTTAAATTAAATTTAACAACTGACATAAATGATGTTAGTAATACGTATTCCATCACGAAGCACGCGTATTCAGCTAATACATTATCTCTCTCTCTCTCTCTCTCTATCTATCTATCTATCTATCTATCTATCTATATATATATATATATATATATATGTGTGTGTGTGTGTGTGTATATATATATATATATATATATCTGTGTGTGTGTCTGTGTGTGTGTGTGTGTGTGTGCGCATAAGACAAGAAAAAGAAATATTCATTTTTAGGGCATAAAACTAGAAAAGTGTAATTCAATAAACCTTGCTAAAAATATGAGCTATTTCAAACTTACCGGGAGAAATGAAAGCAGCGAAGCTGAAATGAGAAGAACTCGAAAGCTGTGAAACTCCATTTCGAGGGATGGCTTGGTAACAGTACTTGCTAACAGGGCGCTTCTCGGGGTATTTAAACGCGTTTTGGTAGTCAGATGCAAAGTCTGACTCTTAACGGTGACCGCCTCCAGACCTTATCTTTAAGAGGTTTTAAGTCCCACTTGGGTCAGCCCGAGTGTCAGCTTGAAAGAAAAAGAAAAAGCTCGAGAGAAGTGCAACAGCTTCAGTAAGGAGTGGACGGGCAGTTTTCATTCATCGAGAAGGTGAAAAGGGCAGACGGCGTCAAGAGTTCTCAGTGTTATTCGAGACCAGAGAAGTGAGGCGCATGCAAGAAAAACAAAATGAAAGTGAAAATCCTGCAACGGATAGACGTCAGTCGTTGTGGCGCCTTCTGTTTTTTTTTTTAGAGAGGGGAGTAATTATTTATTCATTACGATTAACAACGCTCCATTTCCTCTGCAATAAACTGCTGTAAAATCTTATAATTATCTTCAAATTCAATAAATAAGAATTAGCCTATGATCAAACAATCTAAGCAACTTTGTGTTTATGCTAACTGGAAACTTCCGAAAATGAAAATAAATATTCGATCATCACTAGATGAAAAAAGAGGAAAATCCGGAGAACGCTAGCGAACAAAATTCAAGCGAGTATTAGGACTCCAGTACATATTCTCTCTCTTCGTGAGTTTGCAAGCCTCTAGATATTGCAAATTAGGCGAAACGGAACATGAGCGATCCCATTCGGGAGTCTGGATAGACTTAAATAGGCGAACTTGAAGGTAGGGAAGGTGTTAATTAGCACAGACAACGTTCGTTGGTGGGAGGTCGGGACATGCAGAGGGTTACTGTATGGTGCCCGAAGTCCTCGATCTGTCTTAGCCACATTACCAACTGCAAGGCAACGGACATATGACCTCGCAGAAGACCCTAGTACAAGAATAAGTTGGGTCACTGCTTAACGGAGACTAAACTAAAGTGACCACTATGCTAGGCGTGCAATTCTTATCAGTGTCCCTTTGTCATCTTTTTTCCGGGGTCCTCCACCCACCCTCACCACTTAATAGGGTGTCGTTTACGTCGCCGGTGGAATCCAAATCATTCGTGACGTGTTCTCATCTTTGATGAATAAAGACAGAGTGTAGATTCTAAACCTTAGCTAAATTTTGTCTTGGTAGAGCTTGGAACTCGTAATTTTCTTTAGAATATTCGTGAATGACCAAGTTTTTACCAGAGGATTTTATTGCTAGGGAAGGAATCATTCTGAGTACTCGTACCGACCCGCAGATCCGAACGGAGGTCCTTTTACAGGCGAAGGTATGTGGATGAAGTTCTACGTTCTCAAATCAGGCTTTTCAGAAGGGACGAATTGAGGATAATCCTCGACCTGGATGAATACCTCGAAACCGAAGATATCACTCTGCCGATATTCTCGCCGATTCTGAATCCTGCTGAAGAATTCTAAGATCGCCTAGGGTGCTCCCCGCCTTCCCCTCACGAGAGTCGGTAACAGCAAATAACTGTTCAACCAAAATAAAACTGGATATTAATCCCATCGGTATGAATTCGCAGTAACTAGGTAATTCCGAATACACACGATGCGGTACCTTCGAATCATTTGAGGTGGCGTCTGACTTTTCAGACAACACAGATGAACTGATGTCTCCTGTTTCTCATTTTAAGTGCATTTTCAGTACGATTATTGGACGTCAAACATATTAGTATGTCATACGCGTTTATTTAACACTCACTCGCCAAACGGCTGGTTTTTAAATAAATGTTGTATTTCTTTTTTTCACTCTGAATGCAGGCAATAGTCAGCATAACACGGGAAATAATAAACAAAATAAGTCCTCGGGAAATAATCCACAAAGAAGCGCCACCCAGTGGTTGAACCGACGTACTGCTCGCCAAGAGAGGAGGGACATAGACGCGTTGCGCGGAATTAGCACAAACTCCTGCTTAAAATCCCCAAGACTTTGCTAGCTCATAATTCACTGTCCTGCAGCATTCATGGTGTGAATTGCCTCCAGGATAGCTTCAGACATACCTTGGTCCATGCCACGTCGTGATCCGGTACTTCTGCGTGCTCGTGGGGGTCCTACGCGATATTATTCAGTGTACCACTTTTTTTGGCTCTTCAGAGTGTATATATATATGTATATATACACACTCTTAGACAAAAAAAAAGACGCACCAAGAAGGAATTATCCGAATGGGACGAAAATTGGTAGATGTGATGTGCCTGTACAGAAAGAAATTATTACAATTTGAGAAAAATTGGATGATTTATTCAAGAGAAAGAGCTTCACAAAGTTAAAAAGTCAATAACGGATTGGTCCAAATTTGGCCCTTATGCAAGTAGTTATACGGTTTGGCATTGCTTGATAGAGGTGGCGGATGTCCTCCTGTGGGATATCGTGACAACTTTTTTCCAACTGGAGCGTTAGATCGTTAAAATTCCGAGCTGGTTGGAGAGCCCTGCCGATAATTCTCCAAGCGTATTTGATGGGAGAGAGATCCGGCGACCTTGCTGGCCAAGGTAGCGTTGGGAAAGCACTAAGACAAGCAGTAGAAAATCTCGCCGTGTGCGGGCGGGCATTATCTTGCTGAAATGTAACCCAGGGTGGCGTGGTATGAACGGCAACACAACGGGGCGTGGAATATCGTCGACGTACCGTTGACCTGTAAGGGTGCCGCGGATGACAACCATAGGTTCCTGCTGTGAAATGAAATGGCACCCCACACCATCACTCCCGGTTGTCGGCCCGTCTGACGGAAGACAGTCAGGTTTGTGCCCCACTTGCAGTCCGGGGCTTCTCCAGACACGTATTCGCTGTTCATCGGGGCTCCATTCGAAGCAGGACACACCACTGACAATTCCAGTCAGTGACATTCCAGGTCGAATGTGCCGGAGACCACGACAAACGGGCTTGTCGGTGTATAGAAGTCAATGGTAGTAACGCAAGGGGCGGCGTGAGCTCAGCCCCCTTTCTCTGAGCCACCTATGAGTGGTCACTAAAACACCAGTTGCACGTACGATCGACGATAATGATGAATCTGGGACTGTGAGTGCCGCTCTGGCGATTGCTCGGTCCTCACGTCCTGTCGTTTTTCTAGGCCGAACGCTGCCTTCTTGACGCTGTATTCGGCCATGGCTCACCGAATCCTTCCAACATCGTCTAACAGTGGCATCGCTCCTATCCAAATGTCGAGCGATTCGCCGATTGGACCAACCGGCTTATTTGATCCCAAATGCACGTCTTCTCTCAAATGCTGACATCTGCGCATATTGTTGGGGCACCTGTATAGTTACTGTCTACCTGAGTACACGGAATGAAATTCTCAAAGAATTTATGACCTGGAATCGAAATTTCTCCTCTTTAATATCCTTCCAGTTGCGCAGTTAAGATGCGCTGCAGCGTCACATGTTCATTCATTGGCCACCACACTTTAAAATTTTGTATTTTCCGTCAAAACCTGTATGCATATCAATTTGTGTCCAATTTGCATTACCCCTTCTTGGTGCGTTTTTTTTTTTTGCCCAAGAGTGTATATATATATATATGTGTGTGTGTGTGTGTGTATGTATATATATATATATATGTGTGTGTGTGTGTGTGTATATATATATATATATGTGTGTGTGCATGTGTGTGCATGTGTGTGTATGTATATATATATATATATATATATATATATATATATATATATATGTGTGTGTGTGTGTATGTATATATATATATATATGTGTGTGTGTGTGTGTGTGTGTGTGTATATATATATATATATATATGTGTGTGTGTGTGTATATATATAGATAGATAGATAGATAGATAGATATGTATAAAGCGCTATTCCACGATGTGGGCTCGGAAGCAAAGATAAGTGAGAAATGCGGAGTTAATTCAATGATATTTCTGCGAGTGTCCGGCCACTTTGGCGAGTTTGTTTATCTGAACTGCTTCCGTCGGGAGCAGTGGTCCGACGTAACCCAGTCCGACTGTTTTCCGATTTCCGTATTTTTGGTTCTCGTGCCTCCAATTTTGACAAATCAGAAATAAACGGGCGTGAAAAATGAAATTCCTTCCGTTTCCTTGTTTTGAACAGCTTAATGGTATTGAAGTTCTAAAATTTACCTCGAAACAACGCCTAAAACACCGAACTATCTGTCAGAGGCGAACACATTCCCTGTAGGCGCGCGCTTTCCCCCCACAAACAGCTCTTATTGTCTTAAGAATGAAAGTGTCTGTTTCTCGGATGCAAAAATTATATTTCTTCATCCAACTACACCGTCACTTCTGTCTTAAATCGAACACTATGTCTGTTTTAATTATTTAATTATTTTGGATTTCGAATCAAGGGTGTCCATTTTTTAATAAGCATTCGTCATAACTCTTTCAAAATCTTCAATTGACCAATGGTCGTCAATGAGAATTCGTCACTTTGCCGAAAAGACAGTGGTCAAAACTTTTGACGCTTTACGGATTCTCCAGCTGATTCCTATTCAAAACATTTCTTTTCTCGCTTTTACAGAACAATTCGAATGCAGATTCAAATGATTAAGCTTAGAGTTCCTTTCAGCTCCAGGAAATTTACGATAAAATTGCCGTCGCTGAAGGTAAAATGGAATTTGAATATGAATTTCTTTTTAATTCATTTGGGAATTTGAACTATGGCGTCGCTTCTCATTCGGAATATCGGGAGACATCGTAATGGAAGACGAACATTTTAAATGCGGGAGACGGAATGTTCTGTGTTTACTTTTTCAACGCGTCCTCTGACCTTCTTATGCCTTTAACACTAGCTTATTCACGAATCTCTAATCTGTTCATTCTTCGAATTGAGGTTTCATTTAACTTTTTTTTTTTCACGCGCCAGCAAAATGCGAGTGCCGATAAGGGAGAGTAGAGATGAAACATATTTTGTTATATTCCGATGTCCACTTCAAACGTTCAGTGACCATGAAACAATCCCGTGGCTCGAGAACCCGTCAAGTGCTGAGGATGTCCCACTCTGATAGCAGCGTGTCCTTCAACGACCTGGGTCCATAACTTCGCTTGAATCGTTTGGCCGAGCAAAGATCACATCCCGTCCACTCCTCTTTTATATCCTGTTTTAAATAATGGCTTGGCCGTATCTTAAAAAAATATCCAGTATGCATTCCGACGATACAGAAAGTAAAATGAATTGAATGACACGGCATCTTAGCTACAGAGTTGGAATCCAATGTTTTTCTTCTAATGCATTAGTATACATACACACACACACTTTTATATATATATATATATATATATATATATATATATATATATATATATATATATATATATATATATATATATATATATATACATATATACCGGGTGGCCATAATTAAACTGACAGTGCTCACAGCGTTCTGTAGCGCGATCTATTTGCGAGAATGACGCCACATTTTGTAGGAAGATTAAACAAGACGGGGGACGAAGGATTCCGGGAAAAAATAAATTAGTTCCAAAAGTCACCGCTAGGGGAATATTTGGCGCTGTGTAATAGAAAATAGAGTGTTAACAAATGCAAATTAATACTAATTGGTGAATGTAACAATAACTGGTGAATGTAAGGGAATTTCTGTGACTGCATGTGGTGATTTGTCATCCCAAATTCGGCAGTTCTGGGTATTCACAGTTCCATGCAGGTAAAAGTGGGCCTCGTCTCCCCATAAGATTTTCCACGACCAAGCATCATCCACCTCCATTCTGGCAAGAAAGGTGAGAGCAAAAGTCAATCGCTTATCATGGTCGGGGTACAGTAACTCCTGTACACGGCTGATCTTGCACGGATAGAAGTTGATAATCTTTCGTAAGATTTTCCATACCGTACTGTAAGGCATATCCATATTCCGAGCTAATCCACGAGCGCTAGAGGTGGCAGCAATATTGTCTGGTCCTCTGTCGACAATCGCCGTGGCAACTGCTTCGATTGTATCCTGTGGTACAGGTTTTCGTCCTCTGCCTGACTGAACCTTCAGAGAACCTGTTTTCTCAAACGTCGCAACCATTGCTTTTAGCCCATTAACTGACACAGGACCGTTACCTTTACGCATTTTTTGTGCGTTCTAAAAGCACGAAGAGCGGCTGACGCACTGGTTGCACTGGTTGAGGTAAAAGAATTTGACCAGTAACGCACGCTCGACTAAAGAAGGAGACATTGCACATAAACTTTCAATCCGATTGATTGGAAACGTAACACATTGCCTTTTAAAACCCAAGCGGCTGGCACTGTGCCAATGGATATAACGTGAAATTTGAATAAAGAACTTCTTCTTCTGCTCATCGTACGTGATATTGCAGATCACGAGACTTTATCGGTGTTTATGTAGATTTTAAGCTTTTTTAAAAGTGTTGCCATATTGCACTTGAACTAAATAAGAAAATGTGCATAGTAAAAGGTAATTTTATTCCGTATTAATTTGCATTTGTTAACACTCTATTTTCTATTACACAGCGCCAAATATTCCCCTAGCGGTGACTTTTGGAACTAATTTATTTTTTCGCGGAATCCTTCGTCCCCCGTCTTGTTTAATCTTCCTACAAAATGTGGCGTCATTCTCGCAAATAGATCGCGCTACAGAACACTGTGAGCACTGTCAGTTTAATTATGGCCATCCGGTATATATATATGCACAAATATATAGATATACACACACACACACACACACACACACACATATATATATATATATATATATATATATATATATACTTTTGTTTGTTCGTTTTGGTGTTTCTTTTGCCTTTGTGTTTTAAGTTGTATCTTCATGCATCACTGTAAATGGAATTTTCTGGAGTGTGCATTTTGAATATATATATATATATATATATATATATATATATATATATATATATATATATATATATATATATATACACTGAAGTGCCACTGAATTAGGGATACCTACCTAGTAACGAGTTGGGTCTCCTCTGGCCTTGATAACGGCTGCCACACGACGAGACATAGCTTCAACAAGTTTCTGGAAACGTTCCACGGGAATGGCTTGCCAAATATTGGCTAAAGCTGCCCATAATTCAGTAAGGTTCTTTGGTGCTGTCTGATGGCCTTTCACGCCTTGTTCCAAAACATCCCAAAGATGCTCAATAGGATTTAAGTCTGGGCTTCTAGGTGGCCAGTTCATGACAGAGAAGTCAGAGGAATGCTCATCCAACCAGCCAGTAGCCAACCGCGACTTGTGAGAGGTACAGTTGTCTTGCTGGAAAACTCCATTACCGTGCGGATAACAGAACAGCATAAACGGATGGAGATGATCAACCAGCAACTCGACGTACCCAATTGCATTGAGGGAGGTTGGTACGCGCACCAAAGATCCCAAACTGTGCCACGAAAAAACACCCCAGACCATGATTGAGCCACCATGCCCTTGTACAGTTCCAGCCAGGCATGCAGGATCCATGGCTTCATGAGCCTGACGCCATATTCTCAGCCTCCCGTCGGCGTTAAGTAGTCGGAATCGAGACTCATCACTCCATGCTACTCGTTTCCAGTCCTCTACACTCTAGTCTCTGTGCTGTCTTGCAAAGGCAAGACGTGCAGCCCGATGGCGAGTATAGAGCAATGGTACTCTCGTAGGTCCCGAAATCCATACGGTGAAGCGAGCGTTGCACAGTCCGTTTACTGACTGTACGACTGGAACCGTCATTAAACTGGGTGGTAATTTGAGCTAATGTTTGGCTTCGCTGGCTACGTACAATACGCCTGAGCCGTCTCTCACCACGCACTGTCAAGACTAATTGTCCTTTGCAGTTTGCCCGATCGCTAGTTTTTTTTTCCACCATCCATGTATTCTTGATATACTCTTGACACTGTTGACCTTGAAAATCCTAGCTGTCTGACAATTTCGGAAATTGAATGGCTCATGCGTCGCGCACCTACGATTTGTCCGCGATCGAAGGCGTAAAAATCAGGCAGTTTACCCATACTGGCAATTCCAACAACTAATTCAGAACAACCACAGTATGCAGTTACCACAGCGCCATCACTTGCGCATACATGATGCGCAGCGCTACACAATTTGCGTAGGCTTTGCTATCCCTAATTCAGTGACACTTCAGTGTATATATATATATATATACAAAAATATATATATATACTTTTGTTTGTTTGTTTTGGTGTTTCTTTTGTCTTTGTTTAAAGTTGTACCTTCATGCATCACTGTAAATGGAATTTTCTGTAGTGTGCATTTTGAATAAATAAATAAATAAATAAATAAATAAATATATATATATATATATATATATATATATATATATATATATATATATATATATATATATATATATATATATTTATTTATTTATTTATTTCCTCTTGTCGAACTGGGCTCGGAGGACAGACACGGGCAAGTCATTCCATGCTGCTTCAAGTCTATGCCGCACTTTATCAATGGTGGCTGGACAGCACAGGCGTAGCTTGCTTCTAACTTTTGCGGGGCACGAACTGAATTCAGTTAGGGCCCTCCTCAGCGCATTGTCTGCCGGACGGCCCTTAAATATGAATTATTATGATTTTGTTTTAAATCGAATAACAAGAAAATTGATGTTTGAGTAGTATTCAAAAGTTATACAATGAGAAAGATAAATATAATACAAATAAATTGGGGGGAAAATATAGCATCGAATATTTGTTATGGACCTTATCATTCTTAAAAGCTATTTTAAGGCTAAAGACATAATCGGAATCTTCAGTTTCACAGTTTGAAAAAGTGGGAAAAAACCAACTTTCTTAAAAGATTTCTACAATTTTCCGATTTTAACTTAACTTCCATTAACGTTTAAATTTATTTCAAGTTAAGTTGGGGGGGGGGGCACGTACCTTCGTGCCTCCCCGACGCTACGCCTATGTTGGAGAGAGGTGGGGACCCAGTCTCTCAGCAACCCGTGACCAAATGTTTTCAGTGGAAGAGAGATCTGGAGAACGTGCTGGTCATATATCTTATATATATATTTCTTCTGTCCGTGTGTATGTAACTGAACTCCTCCTAAACGACTGGACTGATTTTTATGAAATTTTGTGTGTGCGATTAAGTCGATTCGAGAATGGTTTAGATTCACAATTTGATTCGATAGAAAATGTTTTTATATTTTTAATGAATTAATAAAAATCCAACAATTTATAAAGGGGTGCGTCCGGTAAATGGAAACTGTTACAGTTTGTGGAATCACCCCTCTGGATAATGGCGTCCACGTTAGGTTTAGTTAGTTAATTGGGTTTTCATATTATTAATATGTATAACATTTCGTATGCTTTTTTTTCTATGTTATTTATACTGCGTTTAGTTTTTTAATGGAATTTTAGAGGTTTATTATAAATTTATATATTTTATGTTTCACTTTTCAGAATTTTTTGCTCCAATGATAAAGGGTAAATCTTTTCTATGTTACTTATACTGTGTTTAGTTTTAAATTGATTTTGGTTAACAAATATTCTTAAAATTCCGGGCATCGCCGGGTACTTCAGCTAGAATTACAACGTTTGAACAGAACAACGTCTGTCGGGTCCGCTAGTATATATATATATATATATATATATATATGCAAACACCATCCTCTTTTTGTTCTCTTTTTTGAAAAAGTTATTTTTATATACTTTCAATTCCTAGCAACCGTAGGTGAGGTAGCTTCTGGCCGAGCCTCTTACCTAGGGATTGTAGAACCAGACTAAAAATTCTGAACCTGCTTTCCGTTACCAAGTTTTTCCAGAACTGGGTATCCGGATATTAACCGGGTTTGGATAAGAACCACTAAACATTTCCCGTTAAATGAATGAAAATACTATACTTATTTATAATGTAAAGAATTTAAGCGCGTAAAGTCACAGCAAGGCAAGTCGGAAACATTATAAAATTGTGATCATTTCGTCAAAATAAGTTGCAGGTACATTACCATAAAGGGAGGGTTTAATATTTTTTATTCCTCGGTTGTAATAAAGTAGCATATTATTTTAGGCAATAAATCTCGACTGATTTACAGTCACGATATTTATGATTATTTCCGACACCTTTCAATTTACGTTTTCATCACTTCATATTCTTTTTAAAAATATTTTTCAAAGACAAGTCTATCAATGGCTAAAAGAGAAAGAGATTAATATACAGAGAGACAGGTAGAAATATCGATAGGCAGATAGACGTATATAGAAAGAAAGATACGGAGAAAGAGCAAAGATGAAATCGAGATCTCTGATACATGAAATCGAATATATGCCAAGGCGTGATGGCGAATTTTATGAAGGATATTTGAATAGACTTACATTGATGGCGGTTGGATGAGTTCGGTAAGAACGTCATATCCGTTGATATGGGATGCGTTACGTGGCATGATTAGGCACCGAAATTCAAAATGAGATTGCCCTCCAGGAACAGGAAATTTTGCACGTAAAAGAGTTGAGATTTAAGATTCCTCTCGCGTCGAAAGGAAAAATAGTTACACAGGGAAATACATCCTGGAAGTCTCATTATTTTCCCCATAAATGTAGGGGCTCTATCTTCAACGATTGATTTCATGGGTTGCAGGGTGCCCGCTAACAAGGCGCCTTTTGGGGTTGATTTCCCCGTTCCTGGGATCAAATGAAGGGGTTGATTTTGAAGCCTCTCGAATCTATCAATTATCTGTTGTAATGCAGCCACCAGAGGTTAACAGCATTAAATGATCATGGGCATTATAAAAGTCACTCTGTAGCAACCCCACTCGGGACCAGCAAATCATTTCAAACCGGCCCGATTGACAGTGTTCCAGGCATACAACCTCCACGTTTACTTTCTGTCAAGAAACACGCCTAAATAAAATGCGTCATCTGTTTGGGGCAGGGGAGCCCTTCATAAAGTAGATGTGGATGAAAAAGTAGATGGGTCACAGAAAATGACTGATAAACAGTTTTATTTTAATAAAATTTCATTTTGCTGACATTGTACCAATTTTCATGTATTTATAAAGCTTGGTATAGGGTACATTCGGGGAATTAGTCGGCATTATGCTTTGGGGAATCAAGTTTGGGGTTTCAAGATCAAGTCAATGGTATACAAAAGACCAATGATTGATCTCAGAATTAGGACAAGGTTACGTATATATATGTCAAAGAGCGTGCTCCTGGTATCAGTTCCTTGGGGTACGCCAGTTTACAAATTTTGCGTTTTAAAAAACAGCTGGCAGAGGAATTCGAGGAACCATCTAAGCTTGCTGGAAAATTTTAAGTAGGTTCTCTTTCCAGCAACCGACGTAGATAGACAAGTCTGTAAAAACAACAGTCCTGGTACATCAAGAGCAGCTTTTTGAATTTTCAATATCAGCCCTTTAATAAAACCTACTAAATCACGAATTTCACTTCTCACGCTTAAATATTTAATGTCTCCGGCACCTTTGACGCGTTTTTATTACTAAGCACTTCCTACCCACAAAAACGTGGAGTAGATCACTTAGTTGTCATGTCTCGTAATTACGTATATTCCTCCCCTTTATGATAACCACAGTTGTATTGATATCGTGTATTGTCTGTAGAAGAGAAAATGATCAACAATATGAGGTTTCCGACAGAAGTACCTTAAATTCATCTGTGTTGGAGTAAGCACAACAATGAAACAAATGCTGCTCTTTACCAACAATGCTCAAAGGAAACAATGTAAACGCGTGAAACAAATTGGAACTCGCATTTCATAAAAAGCTATCAAAGCGGTTTGTGACTCTGCTACTAAAAGCGATATTATTTACGAGTGCGATTAACTTATTGTGATATACTTGATTGTTTTTTATAAAACGTAATATTCATCAAAACATACTTTGTCTGTGAAATTTTCGATCCTTTATTTGGACTTAATAGCTTAAAACTTTAAAGAACTTAAACCAAAAGCATTTAGAAACTCATAACTTTGTGCAATATCTTTCGGCCTATTCAACTTAGTTTTGTGAAAAAATAAATAAACTTTAAACAACAACAAAAAATATGTTCTGTCAACGAGTAGACCAAGGTACAGTCGTCAAGTTCTTGGGAAGCCGTAACTACAAGGATGTCAAACCACTGAGCAAAGGCTCGTTCGGAGAAGTCCTCTCCGCTATCTCGCCTCGGAAAATTCAAGTTGCGATCAAGGTCATCACGAAGGAAAGCTACAGGGAAATCGAAGACGAGATCTGGCCCTGCCTCGACCATCCAAACGTGCTTCCGGTCTTGGAAGTCATGTCAATTCCCGACATGGAATTAAAACTGTTCGTTTCGCCCCGCCATCCCACAGCACTTTGCGAAATGGTGCACGGGACGGAATTTCTCGCCGACGTCCGAGGTCTGGACCGCGTCCGCAGGTGGCTCCTAGATACGCTCAGTGGCCTCGACTACCTGCACACCGCGGGATTCGCTCACATGGATATGAAGTCGGACAACGTCTTAATAACGGCCAGTGATTCGGCCGTCATTTGCGATTTTTCGGGGCTCAGTATCACGGAGAGGAAGATAAGCAGGTTCGGATCTATTAATCGTGCTTAATTTTGACAACCTTTTTTTCGTGTTAGATGGGGGCTTCACTCCACATTCTTAAATGAAAGTTTTACAATTAAAATTATTTTTTCCCAAATCGTCTAATGACGTCTGCAGCATTGCTTTATACCATTCTGGTTAATGCATGTTCTTCATTCATTTTTCCATTTCCGGAGAAATCATGAATTTCAGCAAGGTTTTCGGTTATGAGAATCCGAAGTGGTTTGCTGGAGTAACATATCCGTAACCGTTGGATGCACATAAATAATTCTTGTGGGTGAATATATGGCATCCATTAGCTGCATCTATCATTCATGTCCCGCATGATGTCTATTCAAACTTCCTAACAGGGACGTTCTTGCGGACATAGCATTTAGAATGACGTATGACACAACAGCTGATAACCAGTTTTGTACAGTCCCTGAAAAATATAAATAAATGACGGACTCTCCAGAAAACGTTAAAATTTGGCCACAAATATTAAAATTCCTCTAGTTGGACACAAGTCATTTAAAAACATTACAGAAAAAACATCTTGAGTCTTACAAGGAGGATTTTCCCTCCCCAATTTTAAAATTTAACGTGCCATTATCCACTCGTCCCAGACAATATGGGACATCCCACGACAATGTGGGACAAATAGATTTTGATATATTCGTTTTTAAAAATGGCAGGTAAAAGTAGTTTTTTAAGGAATAAAGGGAACTATTCTCTACAGTTATGCTTTCAAAAAAACTATGTTCAATTCGAGGAATTTTAAGTTTTGTGCGAAAAAAATTTAACGATTCCGATAAGGGATTTCACAATATCTGCTGCGTAGATGATGCAAATGAAAGGGTTCGCGTATTTGCGTTAACTACCGACATACGTGGGGTTGAGACAAATCATCACAGATAGCACGTAACATTCCATAATACGCTTTCCTCTCCTGGAATCGTGTGTGAAGCACTGTTTAGTCACTAAAGATAGTTCATTTTAGCTTAAAATTCAAGAAGAGTATATGAAGATAATTGCTACCTGCTAGTCCCGACTATAGTAAAAGAAAGACCTCTGACGTCAAATTCGCTTTCATCGAAAACCATTGGTTAATACTGGACAGTCAGATGTAATGAAAAAGAACCGTGCATTTCAAAACAAACCTCCATACATTATGAAGAGTAAACAAGAGAGTGAGAACGCAAAAGTTTTGAAAAACTCATGCCCGAGTTAGGGCCTGTTCACATAGGAGTCCGTTGCGTTGCGTTAAGGAAAAGATGACGTTGAGACGAAAATAAACCAATCATATGCCTCCAAACGATTAGCAATGAAATTTTTAACGCCTATGATTGGTTTATTTTCGTCTCAACGTGATCTTTTCCTTAACGCAACGCAACGGACTCCTATGTGAACAGGCCCTTAAACTCAGCAAATGTTACAGAGGAAGGTCACTACTGTCCCAGTTTGTGAAAAAATTACTCTAATAAATTACGCTTGAGTAATCAACAAAATACCGAATACAAATCTATAATATGTTTGAGAAAATTATTTGACAGCCTCTGTTTCCTTTTCAGCCTATGTGCTCCTCTCCAGTTTCGTCCTCCAGAATGCTGGCACCCAATTGGTTCCGGTGGTGTCGAAGGAGTACCATTTGATATGTGGACGTATGGCCTCATGGCTTTGAACGTCTTAACGGGTCATTGGCCCCAAATCTATATGGAAGACAGTCCCGGATGGACGTGGGACGGTCAAACGAGACCGGTGTTAATGAAAGCTTTGGAGGTGAGTTCTTTAAGAAGGTTGTGCCTAGTGCCTTATTTTCATGGACGAATTTGGAACCGAAATCCTTTTTAAGTTCTTGTGACATTTCTAAAATCTTCCATAAATTTTCTGTTTATATAACACGTTTCCTTAATCCTAAAAAAGACACTATTAGACAAAATATGCCATTATGTAAAGCTACTACTTGACCGTTTCTTGTAAAATTTGGCTTCTGCATCAATATGCTTCGCACGTTCTTCGTAACTGTCGAGGCAAGAGTTCTAAAGTTTACTGTCTGGCTGTCGGGCGTTCACCTTGTTTTCCATAATTCCCATATCCCCACACAAAGCAATGCCTCTGTTATGCACTCTTGCACCCATTGTCTACCTAAAAATAGCAATTTAGAACTAATGGATTTAGGAATTGGTTACTTATCACCTCCAATAGCGTCTTTAATGCATCTCGTTAACCGAACTCTCCAAGTCATATTAGCGCCATCATATCGATGCTGATTCATCGTGTAAAACTTCACTCTGAACATCTTATAAGTTATTTTTGGCAATTTTGGTAAGTACACTATACACTAACAGACTCATAATATAAGAATTTCTCGATGGAGCTTAATAAAATTTTGATTGATATTTTATTTGCCTAGTTACCAAGTTTAATCTCTTTGATTGGGCAGTCAAACAAGTAGTTAACAAAAGTGTTTCTCGTCAAAATAAAATTTCTTTCGTGACTAAGCAATTGGACTTTGACTAAGATGAAAGAGTTCACGATTTGCTGACAATTATGCCTGAAAAATACGCCAAAGTTCTCTTAAAGTTTAGGACTATTTAAAGCCTATTTTTGACTTCCCACCTATGTCTGCTCTAACTCTGCTTTACTTCCTTTCAGGAATCAAGCCTGTACGTACTGATGCGGAAGGCTATGCCATGCGTCAAATTTTCTCGAGCAGAGGTGGTTGATGCCCTGCACTTCCTGTTGTCTCTGTTAAGAATAGTTCCCGGCGAGAGGCCCACTGCCAGAGAAGCTGCCAGACATCCATTCCTGCGAGGTGTTTCTGTAAACTTGGGTACTGGCGACTTCCTTCCGCCAGTTCGAGTGTGTGGAGAACCACTTGAAACTACCCAAAAGTCTGTGGACAATGAAAAGAACACTACTGCTGCCGCCCAAGAGCCAATGGCCTGTGGCGATTTTGTGAACACAGCTTTTATACCGTCTGTATCTGATTCTAACTGCGTCGGAAATGGTTCCCCTAGGACTTCTGTAAACGATATTTTGAGAAAAGGAGGCCGTGAGCAAAAAACCTTTAAAAATAGACTCAAAGGCTGGTTCAAAAAGAAGTTCCGACAGTTACGGCCGAAGAAAAATAGTTATGTAAGTAAATCGTATCAAATTTATATATCTAACGCCCATTCACGAATACCAAACTGTCACGGCTTTTTGTGCAGGCCTAATTCATTGTGCAGTGGTCACGTTTTGAAGTCGTTAATAACCATCAACCTGGCAAGTTTTCCTCGGAGAATTCAGTTTTCCAAAGTTGCGAGAAAAGCCCTTTATAGCATTTTTTGTTGCAATTGGCTTTCCCGCCGTTAGATCATTAGCTTTTCAGTGCTTTTGTACAATGACGCACGATAAATTTTTGTACGATAAAATAAACGATCGCACTGCACTTGTCCAAATGATCAGCGTTGAAAATTTGTTGACCATTTCAAAAGTCACACAAAGGGGCATCAAGTTAAAATCCTGAAGGTGGTCAGACAAACAATCATGCCCCGTTAAAGTCTAAAATTGGCGATCGCATGACGAATTTAACGTAAAAATAAACTAGTAAACATAAAATAGCAAACGTAAAAATTAAAAAGTAAACGTAAAAGCCTATGAAAACTTAAAAAGAACAAAATGTTTGAGCTTGTATTTGCTTTTCTGGCTGCAAAATCCTTGGCTTAAAATTGCTCAAAGCTGTGCGAGTCACAACAAAGAAAATCTGTTCCCAATTTTATAAAATTGTTTAATTTTCGGTCTTTTTGAAACGGTGACATCAGTTCTTTTTATGACTGTTGATTTCGTGGACCATCGGTTTAGAACCAGTCGTTTAACGAATTTGTGAATGACAGCAGTCCCCTTTTTTTGCCAAAAGGATTGTCCTCTTATTGCCAGTCCACTGCCAGGTCACGACATCGACTTAAATAGTACTTATGACATGATTGTTATTAATAAGTACCTCTTGAGTTATGTGTGCGCATAATGATAGTAATACTCCCGCATCCGTATGCCGGTAGACTTAGAACGTTTACGTTGGGGTTGGTACTATAAAATAAAGTGATCATTTTTAAAATGTGTACACGAATGTCTGTGTCAATAGTTTTTTTAAAAAAAATTTCTATAAAGTTATGAGTGAAAAGGGAACAATAAATTTTCTGTATAAAACTCATAATTTTGGTGCTTTCTTCCAAAAGCGTTTATACATACGCGGGAAAATATATTCGCATTAGAGGAAAAAATAGTTTACTTTTCACATTATAATAGCAAACGTAACATTTGCTATTATAATGTGAAAAGTAAACCCCAGTGTGATTTTTTTCACATTATATAACACTGTGATAATGTTTCCTCCAGTGATAATTTTTTTGTGACTTTTTAGGTTCTTCTCTCGAATGACTCCTCGGCATAGAGAAACACTGGCTATATAGATTACAGATTTGATTACAGAACTTCAAATTATGTTGATTACAGAACTTCAAATTATGTTGATTACAGAACTTCAAACTACTATATTCACTACAGAACTTCAATCCATATTGATTACAGAACTCCAAACTATATTGATTACAGATCTTCAGACTATATTGATTACAGATCTTCAAACCATGTTGATGACAGAAGTTCGATCTATATTGATTACAGAACTTCAAACTATGTTGATTATAAAACTTCAATTTAATTTTTTGTTAACACATCATTTATTTCAACTTATATGTTTTCAAGTTTTACTTTCGGCTGTATTTGGCAATAAATATTTATTTTCTCATTCTTGTCTCAAAGTGACTTTCCTAATGAATGTGTTTCCATGTCATTTACGCTGTTTCGTATTCCGCAAGTATCGCTCAGCACTCGATCATGCGATTACATACTTTCAGAAGAAAACATGTCCGGTTCACAGGGTCTAATTCAGTTTGGAAATGTAGTTCATAATAGTGACACATTTCCTAACAGAATACGGTACTATGAAATGATTTGAGATTGAGTTAAACAAATCTCACTAAAAGTTGTACAATATTTGTATCGTCTAGGATTTCTGCATATTGATTCCGGAGCGGTGCCTAGCGTCAGGTGTAAAAATTTTAATCCATCGCAGAGCTCAATGCAATGACCACGTGACATGTCAAACCAATTACAGTTGGTGGCGGTCAAGAATTCCGGCACCAACGGAAAAACGCAGCGCTACGCTACAGCAGCAACGTGAACAAGGCCTAAGGCTGTTATTATCCAACTATTTGGCGGTTTATGGGTTTGGCCCTGATTTTTGCCGTAAGGTTGATAAACTTGATTCATATTTGAAAAAAAATAAGGTACTTAGGGAGCAATTTGCGACCGAATAGGACATGTTTCAATTAAATCACGATTAGAAAAATTTCAGATGTCTTTAAGGCTGTTTTTCCGATTCTCTCACTTGCTAACTGATTTTGGAGTTTGCACTAATTTTCGGCTCGTGGTTGACTACAATTCTAAACTATACCTATTATGGAAAAAGAACTGCTTCACTTAGTATTCAACCGAGCCAAAGATTACAACGACACCAGCCAAAAATATTAAGATGATAAAATTACATGCTGTATGACCAAATGCAAAATCACTAAGATGTTTTGCGTCTTTTGTTTGACCATGACATGATTACACAACTAGTAATTAGCTCAAACCAAAGAGTGAAATCAATGCGGGAAAAACCGAAAAATCAAAACTCGGCGATGATATGATTGAAATTGAAAGTCTGATTGGACTCATGAGACTTTGCGCTATTTTCAAATCAGGAAGAGGGGATCTTGCATCATTATTTTCAACGAAACCGATCGGGCGATCTATTTTTCGAGGCGTCATGTCTTTGAAAAGACCTCAAACTCTGTTTCTGACGTTGACGATGCCACAACAAGGAAAGGAACGAATGAAAAGTGATCATGGAGCAGCGATTTCATTTTTATTTTCAAAGTTCGTAAAATGCTGTCAGAATTCATCAGAAATCGGGAACCATGCCTGTGTTGACGAAATGTTGGTGAGTTTTTCGGGGGAGGTGTCCTTTCCGGGTTTACATGCCAAATAAACCAGGGCTCAAAATAATATACTTGACAGATGCACGTACTTCCTATTTGTATAATGCATATATTTACTTAGGAAAAAACAGTGATCGATTCACACTGTCAAATGATGAAACCAAACTTTCTAAACCTTGGCAAAGTGTTATTCGGTTAACGAAACCAATTGCACCCTCCAAGCGCTGCCAAGTCACTGTCGACAATCCGTTTTCTTCTTTGGAAATAGTGAACGAATTATAAAAAAAAGTATGTTGGCAATATGAGAAGCAACAAGAGAGAAATGCCACCTAAATTTCTACCTAACGAAAAAAGAAAATTAGGATCAAGTTTATATGGGTTTTCCAAAAACATAACACTTATGCCGTAAGTACCAAAACAAAATAAAGCCGTCAATTTGATATCCTCTATGCATAACTCAAAATTTACCGACCAATCCAATAATATACCAGAAATAATAAGTTTTTACAATTCAACAAAATCAGGAGTGGATAATTTAGACAAAATCATCGCGAACTATTCACCGAATAGAAGGTCGAGACGGTGGCCCCTGACAATATTTTACAATATGATAGCGATTAGTCTTGTAAATTCTGGCCTTATCTATGCCAGCTATCATGAGAATGACACGTTTTGACTTTATAAATTCTTTAGCAAACAGTTTGTTAAAAAAAAAAAAAGTGCAACGTCGTTTGTCCATCCTAAACCTTCCGGATGACCTAAAAAAAAGCACGACACATTCTTGGAGAACCTGAAGAAACGCGTAGCATCTCTCAAGAGAGAAAATTCTGATAAGCTTCCCAAGAGAAAAACGTGCCGATATTGTCCTTATCAGAAAAGGAGGCAAACTGCATACAAATGTATAAAAGGCAAAAATCCGTGTCGCCTAGAGTGCTAAAAAAAAGTGTGCAATTCTTGTGCTCTTGGTGTAAAATAGTAATTTTTGTTTACGTGATACCGATTTTAATTGTATTTTATTTGTCTGCATTGTTTTATTTTAATTGTATTGTGAACAATCATATAAGACATATTTATTTAATTTATATGTAGTTTAATTACATATTGCACCTCTAAAAACAATTTTTGTTATGTACACGTCTCACAGATGCATATTACTTGCAACGAACAAAATAAGTGTGTTACCAGTCAAGGGTTAAGGGTATGTCAAAAACATTGCAATCAGCACATGCTGTTTTGGGAAAGTTGGTCAGCTGAGAATGAATTGACAGTAAACCCAGATAAATCCACGTTTCAACTCTTCTCGCTCAGTACTAAACATCGTGGCATAAACCTCAGATATAAAAAAACAATGTTTCAAAAGAACTGAAGCACTACTTACTTGGGCTTAGAGCTAGACTCAAAACTAAACTGGACTGGTAAAATTGAAAAAGCTGTTGACCGTGGAGTAAACAGAACTAAACTTCTAAAGCGACTAGACGATACAACCAGGGGTTCCACTCGGGACGTCCTTTTGCCCCGCCCACAAGACCTACGTAAGTCCATCAGATGAGTGTGGAAATGAAGCCCTTATTGCAACCCCTCAGACAAATACGAAAAGACTGGATATCTTCCAAAACCGTATTCTGAGATTCATCACTGGTGATACAAGATCCATTCGGTTCGAAATCATTCATACAGTTCATCTTCAAGCACTAGCTGTGATAGTCGTCTCTATGGACGATTTGCAAATGCATCGGAGAATCGTCCATAGAGACCCGATGCTGATCGATCTGATGAAGAACAATAATAGGTTATTACTATTTGCCCCCCTTATATTTTATTAGAAGCTGTATGCTCCTTTTATGCGTTTTCAGCACGTTTCGTGTGTCTTCGCCGACGTTCGTTTAAAAAATGAAGCTATGGTGTCGATTGCCCTCCTTCCTCCCTCGTCGATTGCCCCCGTGGTCAACGTACATGCGAAATCGTTCCGTTTTTGAAATCCCGAGCCGAAAGTGCGTTCGCAGCTTCCCTGGAAGCTGAAATTTCGAATGCTGGTTTGTCTTAGGCTCAAGGTGCTCACTAAGAAACCTTTTCTTTTAAATATAGAATTCTAAGAGGTTAAGCCCCCCCCCCCCCCCCAAAAAAAAAAAAAAAAAAATAGAGAGATTCTTTAGCTCACGAAGAAGACATCTGTAGAACCATGGACTCCTATAAGAGCCCAAGGTTCTAGAGATGGGGCACCTATAAGATGGGCCCCTATGAGAAGCTGAAATTTTGAATGCTGGTTCATATTAGGCCCAAAGGTCTTACAAAGAAATCTTTAAAATAATTAAATCTGAAGGCCGTTTAAAAGGGCTTAATCATTCAAAACCAAAACAGTGGCTGACTGATCACTGCATATTTGGAACTGTTAAGGCCGAGAAAGTTAAAATTTTGAATGGTGGTGACTCTTATTTCCTAGGTGCCTAATAAGAAAGCTCTTAAAAATTAAAAACTTCAAGGGGGTTTAAAGGGGCTGAAACCCCCAAATAGAACACTGGATGACTGAATACTATATCTCTGGAACCATAAGTCGCAGGAAGCTGAAATTTTGCAGGGTGATTCCTCCAAGGCCATAGGTTGTTACTAAGAATACGTTTCATAAAGTAAAGTACGATTTCAAAGGGGTTTAACCTCCCAAAATAAAACACCGACTCACTTATTTCTATACAGCCGTAACCATATGGACTAGAATGCTGGAATGTTGCATTGTGGTCCCTCAAGGGCTCATTAAGAAACCTTTTTGAAAAATTCAAACTTTAAGGGGGGTTAAAGGAGATTTAACCCCCAAAATAATATATTGACTGACAGATCGCTGTATAATGTCTAGGAAGCTAAAATTTTGCACGGTGATTGCGGTTAGTCCAGATGTGCTCATTAAGAAATCTTTTAAAAACATTTTAACTTTAAGGTCTTTAACCCTCCCCCTCCCCCCCCCAAAAAAAACAAAAAAACTGTGACTAACGGATCTCTGTATCTCTGTAAGCAGAAGGCCTATGAAGTTGAAATTCTGCCTTGTGATTCCTCTAATGCCCCAGATGCTTCCTCAGAAATAAATAAATAAATCTAATATATAAAAAGGAATGTTTGTCTGTCTATAATTGTATCGAAATCCACAGATTAGAAGCAACGATCATGAAATTTTACATACAGGCGTCTTTAAAAACAGCCGAGGGTCTGAAGAACTTCCAGAATCGAAATTAATTACCGTTGATTTTTAATTAATAAAAAAACAACAATTTTTTAAACTAAATGTAAGCTGTTTCACTTTGTGGAATCACCCCTCTCAATATGGCTGCCACGTTAGGGATAGCTGGCAAACAGCGAGCGAAAAGATAAAAATAAATAAAATCAAACAGTTTCATGTCATATATTAAACCAGAATAATAAATGAAAATAATAATCTTTCAAGTCATATTTTATACTCTAAAATAGATCAGATCCAACGGCATATTGACCCTCTCGACACGCGATGGAAAATTCGAATCAACCACGCTAAGTGTCACGAGATCTTTTTTAATCGCTACTTCAATCCCCCTCGCTTATATCTTTGTGTCTATTGAAGAGCTAAAGACTAAGCTTCTATCCTGTTAACTTATTTCTGAATTAAAAATTGACTTAATAACTCCTCTTACTGCATAAGTGCATGTATATTCACCAACCCACAGCAACTTTACAATAATAATCTTTGTGCAAATATCTTTCACTTCACTCAATAGAGCAGTGTGTCTTCGTGGCTCTAAAAGCTAAATATTTAATGCACGCGGTTTATATTATTATTACTATCTTTATCTCGTAACGTTAACTTCATGCGCGAGCATTATTTTCATATGCTTTTTTTATTATTATCTTTATAATAGCTTTATTTTCATATGCTTTTAAACAACTATCGTTTTTATTCATATTATGTTGGTTTTTTATTAATTAAATATTAAAGGAATTAATTTCGATTCTGGAAGTTCTTATTATCTTTATTTTCATATGCTTTTTCATTTACAAATTATTCAAATGTTGGTTAAAAAACTTTTGAGTAATTTATACAATTGTGTGTGTTTAATTATTGTAATTAATAAATTTATATTTCTGGAGAGGATGTTTCAGTTTTTAGTGGTACTATGATGAAAGGCTGAATCTACCGAAATTCTGAGGAGTTTATTATGGAGAGAAAAGGAATTTAATATGAAGAGGATGTTTATAGGAGTTTAATGTGGAGAGGAGTTGAATGGTTTGCAGCCCTCAATGAAACACTTTATTTTTTAAGAGGCAACGCTAGAGTCATATCATGGTTCTATTGAAAATTTCTACTAAACCTGTAATTTCAGCTTCTTTATTTGCCCCAATGATAAAAAGCTAAATCTAGATGAATTTTGAGGAGTTTATTCTAATTTTATATATATTTTTTATTGGGTTTTCCTTTTATTCGTGTGTATAAGATTTCACGTTTTTTTTTTCTATGTTATTTATACTGTGTTTAGTTTTAAATTAATTTTGGTTAACAAACATACGACAATTTGGCATTTTTACTTTTCAGATTTTAGTGCTACAATGATGAAAGGCTGAAATTCCTAAATTCTGAGATGTGTATAATATTTCACATATATTTGTCTATGTTATTTATACAGTGTTAATTTTTAAATTGATTTTGGTTAACAAAATTCTTAAAATCCCGGGCAACGCCGGGTATTTCAGCTAGTATATATATATATATATATATATATATATATATATATATATACTAGCTGAAAATCCGTACTTGACTACGGAGTGCATTCAGATTAAATACAAAAATCAATGTATGCAATTAATGCCAAAAATAATATATATATATTTATAATAAATACAACGATCAATGTATGAAATTGATGCAAAATAAAACGAAAAAATATATTTATAAAAAAATCGCAACGGATATTTTTATAGACAAAATAATGTAGTAGAAAATATTCACATTAAATCTAATAGAACATACTAAAGAATATAGAACAGTTAATATAGTACATTTTGAGGAATATTTCTTTTACTGTATTTTAATATTTTTTTGGATAATGTCCGATCGTCTGCCACATTAGAAAGAAAAAATATATTTTTTTTTTGTCTATTTCGTTGTTATGCACGTGACGCAAAATTAGTTTAAAGTATCACAGAAAGAAAAGAAACCACGTGATCAGCATTTAATAAATTATATTCTAAAAATGAATCTTTAAAATTTCACCATAAATCAGAAAATGGAGGTAAAGATTCGAAAAAGATTTAATTCTAAAGAAATTTTTAGGATCTTTCTCGTGATGTAAATTTTATAACCTCCGGATTATTATTTTAAGTTCAAACTTTAAAGAATGTTACAAAAATAGCTTAAAAATTTAATTAAAAAATCTAGGAAGAATTCTTCAAAAATCTTTCTTAGCACACCCCTACACTAAAGAAGAATCGCCATGCAACATTTCAGCCCTTTCGGTTCAGCGGTTTGTATTGTGCGTTATATGTCAGTCAGTCCGTTACGGAAGTATTATATATATATAGATATATTACTTTTTAAATTCAACCTTTAAGGTTGTTAAAATAAGCTTAAATGATAAGCCTCAATGATAACGATAATAATAATAAAAATAAAGCTATTTAATGTAGGATGACAACAAACGAACCCTTAGCGCGCAGGCGAAAAGGGGAAAAATCTCGCCAAATTGGCGCTCGCCACAAAACCTGTTGTGGTAGAATAGCGCAATGCAAGTTGTTAGCGGTGGCAGTCTGCGGCGATGAAATGGACAAAAGAACTTCGCCAAATATGCCAAGAGACTGAATCTTTTCCACTACGGAAATACAGGATACGGGAAGAGTTCCGTATCCTGTGCCGCTTGGCGCTATTTAGCGCGGTTTCTGAGTTTTCTGCGTTTGGCGGAAAACTCAGAATAATGCAACCTACCTAAGCGACGCCATTTTTCCGGTGTCACGCTTAAGGAATCCGACTATCTTCGGAGCAGTTTTTAAAAAGAACACTATACTTGCGACAATTTCTGTCTTATTTTTCGAAGGGGTATAACACCAAAACACGAAAATGACGAAAAAATAGTCCATTAATTTCTTTTTGTCATACGTACGTAAGTACCTCCTGAGTGTAATGAACTAAAAGCTAATCGATATCATGAAATCTAAAAAAATTATAGATCATTATATGCAATTACATGAAAAATTTTAGTCATTTCTCGAGATTTTCTATAAATGCAGCTATAAATGTACAAATAAAATACCCAAAACCAAATCTGTAGTTCATTACATTCTAAATAGTAAGAAAAACATACGGGGAAAATTTCATAAGGATATCACAATATTTGTTTACATTTTTGATGAAACATGAGTTCTTCAGAAAACATAATTAAAGTTTTCAAATTGTATTGAAATTTATAGCTGCTGCTGACCTTTAAATCACTCTCATTTCATTTCTAATGATCGCACAGAAAAAATACAAGCAGATTTAGAAATAGAAATTCGCAATCTTTAAGAAAAAGGATTACAAACACTTTCGGAATGTTTGTCAGAATCGACGTTTTAAAGGAAGTCGGATACCTTAAAACAAGACAGATAAAATTTTATAACCTACCGTAAAGCCACGTTTTGAAGAAACAATTATGGAAGGGATTTTGGGTAGTTTCAATTGCATCTGCCATTTTTTTTTTTAAAAAGGATATCCCAAAAATAAAATACATAAAATTTCTTGTAGTGAAAAAAGAACCATTTCCCTATTTTTAAATAATCACATTACTGTGATAAACTTTTAAAATCACTTTTAAAAATGAAAAAAGTAAAAAGTAAGGGATGCATAGCGAAAAAAACAAACAGAAATTGGCCGAAGCAAAGAGATTTACGTGCAATCCCTCCATACGCGGTCGAAATAGCCGTTCAAAAATAAAACTATAGAATCGATAACGTTTGAACTTATCACGTCATTAAAATTAAAGGTACAAGTATGATATCTCCCCCCCCCAAGAGATTTCTCGCCAAATCTGGCGCCCATTGCTTTAGTAGTAGTGTGTTGTTAAATAGCGCGAATTGCAAAAAATGTGGGTCAGCGATGAGGATTAAAGTTAAAAGTTCTTTTACTGATGGTTTTACGTTTGTTTGTTTGAAAGTTATTTGGGGGAAGCAATGTAACACTGAGAAATCTATTCACACGAATACAATTGAAAGTACGTGGAGGCATGTAAAAGCAACGTTGCCTACGTACAATCGTAAGGCATATTTTAAATTCTACCTAGCGATGTACATGTTTCGGAAATCATGTCTAGGGCAAATTTAGATTGTTTTAATTAATTTATTGAAATCGTTTCGGGGATTAACTGGGAGGAGTACAAAATTTCGGGATAGATACTTTTTTAAAAAAATTCTATTGCCAACATGCATTATTTTCTATTGTATTTGTGCTTTAATTTATGTTTAATCAAGAAATATATATTTAAGCAAGATGTATTTTATGTTTATTTAAATGAATTACTATTAGTTGCACTATACTGACATTTTTCGCGGGGGGTTGGGGGGAGGCAGCCCCACCCACCTAAAAAATTTCTTATTATTTTTCAGATTTTATTTTTTATATTTATGTGTTTTTTGTGCTTTTCTGTGGTTATACAGTATAAAAAATGAGTATTTTTGGGACTTTCCGGAATTTCCCGTTTCAAAGACACGCGTTCTGCTTGGCGACAAAAAAAAAATCGCCAAAATCGCCATTGGGGATGGGTATATCATACTAGTTCCAAATTAAATTGATTGGCCTTTAGATATACCACGTGAAAATCATCGCAACAGAAACAAATGAGAATACATCATAATGAAATATTTATCGCCAAAAAAAATCGCCAAATATTCCGGCACATGATATGGGACTTCTCCCTCAACTACCAAAAGGCGCTGGAAAAAAATGCGAAAAACTTATATTCAATAATTAAAATTCAAAATTGTGTAGCTTTATGCTACAATATCTAACATTTATAATAATAATCTCCCTTCGCATAATTTTCGCATACTCTAACATTGAAGCTTCATAATTAGATGTCAAATATTGAATATAAAAATATAAAGAAATGTAAAATTAACTTCCACTTTCGGTCTGCTAATCTTTTGCAAGCGAAATGATTAAGAGAAATGCTATTTAAATATCAAATATATATTGCCAACCTAAAATCGCATATAAATAAGCATACTGAAAGAGTAGAAATAAAACTTCGAATAATTTTAATAAAAAAAGCGTAATTTACGTTCCGATTTTATTTAAAACCGATTATTTAATAAATTTAGAAGTATCAATGTTTTGTATTTAGTTCAATGTATGTAACGATGGAGCTGATTCTTATTTTATCTCCATGGATTCAACCGAGGCAAAATCGTTTGCCCGCTTGAATATTACACTTTGCATTTAGAATCACTTTTTCAGATACTAAAATGAATTTTTAAAATGGATTCATTATTGCTACACATTTTGTTTCAATAAGAAGAGAATAAAACATCTTAGGTATTTTAACTTTGAAAATATGAGTTAATCAGATTATAAAAAGAAACAACATATTATATTTTGATGTTTTGGAAGAATTTAATTTTCCGTAACAGTTTATTAACACATCGTGGCAACTTTCGATATATAATCAGACGATATATAAATATTTTATTCCAATACTTTTTAGTTGCGTAATGGATGCTACGATGGACGAGGAAAATTCTGTCCGAATACATTTCGATGATGAAGAATGGGACGAACTTACCGTACTCGAAAAGAAAAGATATGCCAACATCAAAAGAAATTATGATATGATGAAGTCAACCGGTAAGAACATTTTAATTTTTGAGAGAATAAGATTTTAGAATGTGTTAGCCATGTAATTAAAAAGAATATTTTATACTGTGTTTGAAAAATCTGATAATTAATATGTTACAGCAAAGTTTAGGATACAGGGTTTAATATTAATTATAAACTGTAAAAGAAAGCAGAATTTTTTTAATGCTATTACTGTAGCTATGCAAATTGAATAAGGAATTCGAAATGTTTAAAACTAACAATGTGACCTCTAATGGAAACATTTTCAATGTATTCCCTCGCTTTCTATGACTATAATCATTTTATAATATTAAGATATATTTTTCTGACGAGGAATGAATCGAGAAATTTTAACGTTATAACCAGAAATTGGAGGGCAAGCGCGATTTTCCTAAAGTGTATCATATTCAAGCGATCGGACACTTAAGCTTTTCATAAAGATAAGGGATTATTTCGTGGAAAAGTTTTGCGTCAAACATCTAGTTTTGTTGAATATCATAAAAAGACTTCTTGGTGGTGGTACAACCACGAGTATTGATCCACCACACAAACAAAAGCTTCCATATTAGTCAAAGAAAAATGGTTAATATTCATCCCCCCTCCGTCTAGAAACGGAAAAACCCTGATTACTCCTAGAAAAACATTCTAGTTCCGTCACTGCTTTTTTGGTGACCTCCCAGGTTTTCAATTTTGAATTGTATGATGTGTTTTGTTGTCAGTTGTGCTGAAATGTTTTGTATTATATTTTGTTGCAATTAAAACTGCTGAGAAATTTCAGTTATGCTTAATTTTATGCTTGTTTTTCGTTTTTTTTTATGCTAAAGACAGACTGACGATTTTCTAGTGACGTTTCTTTTCTGGAATTAGTCATAACAAGGAAAGATTAAAATGACAAAAATTCTAATGAAAACTGATTAGTTCAAGACCACATTTTTAAAGTTGACATTTTTTTTCTATCGAATTTACAATAATAAATTTGCATTTAGTATTAATTCTAAGAGAAATTGTTGGCAATTTTACGTCTAAACAAATACTGTTAAGTATTGATTTTAGTGTTAATTTTTTTTTAATTAAAAATATTATTCAGAATGGAAAAAAAGTTAAATGCATGCTTCTAAGTAAAGCATTTCTTGAGGTTTCAGTTGAATGCATTTTTCTACTCTGACATCTCGTGTCCAGTCTTTTATGTAAAACGTTGCTACCTGATTTCTAGTAATAGTAATTACCTACTGAATTTATAACGCTCATTTACACTGTGACAATTATTGAGCTATAAGAAAAAAAATCTTGATAACTTTTTTGTGTGTTTGTTTGTGTGTGTGTTTGTCTAGTACAAATCTTGAAATCGATTTTTAACTAACTTCGCGACTAGCTAGACATTTGTAACTTTTAGAATAGCTCAGAACACGATGACAATGCATTATTTTAATACTTTTAGCCGAAAAAATCAGCAAGGTGGCGCTTCGATCGAATTCAATGCTTGCACTTTTGCGTTTGACGATTTTGAAAACAGAATACATGTGAATTTAATTTGTTTACAAAAATATTGTGCGAAAAATTTAAAATATTATAAAAATCAAAGTTTATAGAGTCTGTGGATAGTGAAAACGACTAAAAAGTGATTAAAATTAAATAAAAGAAAATGAAAAAGAAAAATTAAGTGAAGGATTGTGCAATTAAGAGAGAATTGTCAAGTTTATATGATTCAACAGAAAATTTAAAAACATGGTATATAAAAAGTTCTTTTTATCTTGAAATTATTGTTGTTCATTTTTCCTTGAAAATGTCGAAATACAGCGTTTACGAGCGAATGAAAATCGCTTGGCTGCCATATTCTCCTGATCTCAACCCTTGTGTCTCATTTTTGCGGGGCAATATTAAAACAAAGTTCACGCAAATAACCCCGAAACCATCGCTTGGCTCAAAACAGACATTCAGGAGGTCATCGAAAGCATCAATGTCTCGCCACCTCGGCGAGTTTTGCGCAATTTTGCTCTTCGTGTGCCCCACATCATAACCATTGATTGCAAGCGTATCGAACATCTCATAAACTAAATCCGATTATCTGTAGTTAATTTTCAAATTTGAATAAAATTTTTGAACTCGGTAGTTTTTTTAAATTTGATTTTTTATTTCATGTAGCTCAATAATTGTCACCCTGTATTTTGTGTTTCCCTTCCATAACAGGTTTTGACCCGAAGGTTCCCAAGTTTATGCTGAAAAGGAGAAAAACCGAAGCGAAGTCATGTTCGAATAAACTCACCAGAGAAGGTAAAGATTCAAGTTTTTGTATTTGAATGGCTTCCGTGTTTTGAATCAAGGTTATATAATATATATGCGAGTTATAACTCTGGGTAAAATTGTCATCTTAAGTAGATACTCGCTTCATTTTGTTCGATGAAAGTTATTGTCTTAGAATAGTACATTATTCAGTCTTTATAAAAAGGACTTTCGAATGAACCGTATTTTCCACTACACGTGATGGTGTTTACAGCTTTAGAATGCCTTGATATCTTTTACGCATTCTAAAGCTGAAGGTTCATAGAAAGTAAGGAAGAAATTAACCTCGCACTGCGGTATTTTTTTTAGGAGTTCGGTGTAAAGAATAAACGTATGTCTCGAATAACTTTCCAAACATCTCACCTGTGTATAGGGAGTACTGCTCTTTTTGGCTGGTATGTCCTACTGGCATTATATGCTTCCGCTAGAAAAAGTGATTTATCCTTTTAACTTAAAAAATCAGTGGATTTTCAAGAAATATTCAGTTCTAATTAAATTTTTGTAGCAGTTTGTATTTAAGTTTTATATTTATTTACCTATAAATATTATAATAAAGAACCATAAAATTGCTCCAGAAATCGAGTTTGGGTTATAAAAATTATTATCTGGGCAGTTTTTCTTCATCTTTGATTTCATTCTAATTTGCTTTAGGGCCAGATCACATAGAATCCATCATTGTCAGAGTTACTCATATTTCACCAATTACAAATCTCAAAATGATTAACAACAAAATTGACGGGGTATTACTTTAAACTTAATCGACTGAAACAGTGCAAAGATTTAACACGTTCAGTACGTAAGATGGCCGATACGACCCGCTGAAAGATGCCACGCCCCTGGATTTATCCGTGTGTCGACTGTAACCTTCTGTCATACATCACACAGTAGGGTCTGTTTAGTCCTCGTCTAGGAAAAGAGGATCGATTTGTGAAAAATAAATATAATGAAATAAAAAAAATTCCCTTAATTGAAACAGACAATAGAACCGAACGCAGTTCACGTTACTTGACCATACTATAGTCGCACATTTCTAGAAAACCAGTCTCTGACACAGATAACCAGAGCTAACCGAAGTCGTATTTTATGGTATGGAAATACTTAACATTTTTGGATACAAATCTTTGGCGCTGGCTTTTCATTCCACACTCCGATATATATATATATATATATATACAGTGGAAACTCGATCGATCGTTCCCCGAACGATTGTTTTCCCGTATGTATCATTTATTTCACCCAGTCCCGAATAAATTCCATAGAAAACAAGCAAAACAGACCGCATGGATCGTTCCTCCATCCATCGTTTCCTCGCAATATTCGTTCAGAATATCGCAGCTTTACATTAATTTATCGGATCGATCATTTTTTCATAATGACTGAACCTGAAATATAAATGTCTGGATTGAGCTAGAATGACGTTCTAATTAAACAATGAGCAGACCATTTGAGATGCACGGTCTCGTATTTTTGTTCTCCCTTGTTTAGCCTGGTTTCGCTTTATTGTACCACTCCCATTATTTGTTCGTCGTTGGTGTTCCTTAATTCTTTAGCCCCTGGAGTACCTTATTTTCGGCAACTCATTCCAAATTCACCAACTATTCAACATTTCTGTTCTTAGCAGCAATGGCTGACAGTCAGCTTTTTTGTTGGTCTTGGAATGGAGGCGCCCTGGTGTTTGGTCTGTGTGAGAAGTTTCTGATTACTGCAGTTCTACACTGACCGGTGAGTGTTTCACCCGGAAGCAGAACTTCCTGGTGGTCTTTTGTCGGACCCCATCCAGTGAAATGGAATGATTCTAGTTACAAACGATTCACGGCTACCGCTTCTTTATACTCTCACACAATAACCGATACCGAAAAGAATGCAATTTGCAACACAAAAAAATATTGTTTACTTGGAGAGAAAACCGACAAAAAACAAACGACGATTAAGTACTTTTATTTGAATCAAAATTCATGTGTATCTACGTGTATTTCTTATTTTATTATTATTATCTTGGATTTCTGTACAACTTTGTAATTTTATCTTCAGTTACACTACGGGTATGTATGCATTTATGTATGTGAGTAAATATATTTTAGGGATATCAAACTTTAAGGTATGTTAATACTTTTTTGCATGTTCCCGCATCTATCGTTTTCCCGCATCCATCGTTTAGTTCAGTCGGTCCCTTCGAAAACGATAGATCGAGATTCCACTGTATACACATACATGCACTGAAGAGCCGAAGAAAATGGTACATGCAAATAACGGAGATATGCAACCAATCAGTATAGCGCGATGTGGTCGGCAGCGCCTATATAAGACAACATGTGTTTGATGAAGCTGTTAGATCGGTTCCTGCTCTTACAATGGCAGGTAATCACGATTTATGTGACTTTGAACGTTATGTGACTTTGAGCGTTATAGTCGGCGCTCGAGAAATGGGACATAGCATCTCCGAGAGAGCGATGCAATTTGGATTTTCGCGCACGATCATTTCACGAGTGTACCGTGAATATCAGGTATCCGGTAAAACATCGAATCTCCGTCAGCCGTGCGGCCTGAAAAAGACCTTGAAAGAACGGGACCGTCGATGACTGGCGAAAATCCTTAAGCGAGATAGACGTGCAACACTTCCTCAAATTGCTGAGGATTTCAATCCTAGGACATCGACAAGTGTCAGCGTGCGAACTGTTCGACGGACCGTCATTGATATGGAATTTTGTATAATCAAGCCCATTCGTGTACCGCAGTTGACTGCACGACACAAAACTTGACGCCTCGCCTGGACCCGCCAATACCTCCATTGGACTGTTGATGACTGGAAACACTTTGCCTGGTCTGGCGAGTCTCGTTTCCAATTGTATCGGACGGATGGACGTGTACGGGTATGTAGACAACCTCATGAATCCATGGACCGTACATGCCAACCGGGGACTGCTCAAGCTGGTGGAGCCTCTGTAATGGTGTGGGGAGTGTGCAGTTGGCATGATAAGGGACCCCTGATACGTCTACAGACGACTATGACAGATGACGGGTACATAAGCATCCTGTCTGATCATCTACATCCATTAATATCCATTGTGCATTCCGACGGACTTTGACAATGCCAGCAGGACAATGCGACAACCCGACCCCCAAAAAATAAATAAATAAAAAAAATCGAGAGTTGCTACCGAGTGGCTCCAGGATCACTCTTCTGACTTCAGACACTTGTCCACCCAAATCCCCAGACATTAACATTATTGAGCATATCTGGGATGCCTTGCAACGTGATGTTCAGAAGAGATCTCCATCCCCTCGCACTCCTATGAATTTGTGGACTGTCCTGCAGGATTCCTGGTGTTAATTGCCTCCAGGATACCTTCAGACATTAGTCCAGTCCATGCCACATCGTGTTCCGGCTCGGGGGGAGGGGGGGAGGGGCCCTACACGATATTAGGCAGGTGTACCAGTTTTTTTTCGTTTTTCAGTATATATATATATATATATATATATATATATATATATATATATATATATATATATATATATATATTTGTGTGTGTGTGTGTGTGTGTGTGTGTGTGTGCTCTCGTAGCGATTCGGGATGGGCTCTACTCTGTAAGTCCTAATTTGAGTAGCCATCATGGTTGCAAAAGAGGACTCTGGCCTTCCAAGCACCAACTAGCCACTGGTATGAGTTTTCTGGAAATCTTTATTTTCAACATTAAATTGTTCACTGTATGAGCCTATCGTGTAGTTGAATAAGCAATGGCTATGAGATTCAGAATATTTACCTTAAAATAAAGACTGTTATAAATAAAAGACACGAAGGATATTTATTTTTTGAAAATCGTCATTGGGCATATTTACTATCTTTTTCATCATTTGTTTTAAAATGATACATTTATTTTTATATCAATAGTCCTCGAAAAACTCTCTTAAAGTTTTGAAATTCATCGTATTTGTGGCCTGGACTATATTACTAGAACGAGCGGGTTGTATTCTGGGGAATTTTTTTTCTCTCTTTGGAGTAAGTGACTTTCTGTTGACTCTCTCTGAATGGACGTGTACTGTCCAACCACGGAAGCAAGGTCCCTGGATGCTGTTACGCATGCGCGAGGAAAGCTAGTCTACTTAGAAAATAAGGGAAAACGTCATATTTTCGGATGTGTTTGTTTGTGAAATACAGAATGTATTTCAGACTGCTTTTTGTCCGCAATTTTAAAGTTATTTTTAAAAACTTTATTTTTGATCGAATGAGTGAATAATAATTTCAAAATAATAAAAAGAAAGAAGCAAATCTATTTAAAAAATAGGAGTTTTATAGGAGTGGATATTTTCGGATTACATCACAATCAAAATTATTTAAAGCTACGTTTTCGGTAGTCCTTTTTTTCTGAAGTTTCCTCGGAGATTCAAATTTTGGAGTTACTTCACCCTTTGCTTCTCTGCGTATTCTTTTTTACACTGGACATTGATATCCCGGTCATTTCACTAGCTCTCTTTAGGGATTGCGAAAGTGGAACAATAACATTTCCTTCTAGTGCTTCTTTATCACACAATTTAATTACATTGTGTATTATACGTTTACAATCACTACGGAACGGCTTATTCCGAGCAGTTGTGTTGGGTAAAGGATCCATTAATTTTAATATAATAATCAAAATAACAGACGAGGAAAAAGCAAGCAAGCGCAGTTAATAACCGATTCTAAAGAATGTCGAGAAACTACGAGACTTTTCCCCCTCCTTCCTCAGCAGCCTTACCTACAGCGGGAATAGAATCGTCTTGGCACTATGCCAACCGTGGTTCTTCGTACTGTGGTCGGACTGTACTCACTTCCATCGGTCCGAAAACTGTTTTCCGATGACTTTCTGTTTGTTTGTCAGGGGCGAACCCGGAATCGAGAGAGATGATGCAGTTGACGAAATTCGTGAAGAAAATAAGGAAGATCCACTCTGAAAACAATGGAGGTACTTCACTCTTTGAAATTTACTTAATTTTTATTTAGAACCAAATTCAATTTTCTTTTGACTAATTTTCTTCTCTGGTTTCGATTCTCCATAATTATCTGTCAGAATGGCATGTTGTGAAAATATTTTTTTATGTATGTATATACAGTACTGTGGAAATTAATTGTAACAAACACAAAAAATTTAACATATGTCGTTTAATTAGTTTAAGTTCGCTTACATGCATGGTATAGCAATATAGTAGAGAATATGTCCTCCTCTAGCTTTAATGATATCCTTTACACATTTTGGCAAAGATTCCACTAATTTAGAACGTAAATTTTTGACGCCCTCATCACTAAACCAAACTTTTATGACACTCTCAATCATTTTTCTCTTGGTTGAGCAGACCATCTTACTCACACGTCTCTTCACAATGCTCCACAAATTTTCGATAGGATTTACATCTGGAGAATTGCCAGGCCAATCCAAAAATGTTAATACCTTGAAAAAAATTTCTTTACTAGCTTAGAATTATGGCATGGAGCAAGATCTAGTTGAAACACACCATCACCGCCAGCGAACATTTGCATAAAAGGCACAATTTTGTGTTCTAGTATTGGAATGTATTTTTTGGATTTCACCATTCCTTCAACTGGTACTAAGCTGCCAGGTCTGCCAGATGTAGAATAACCCCAAAATATCTGCTTTCGAGGGTGCTTAACTGTTTGATTAAAATGTTGTGTCCTGATGGGTTCTCCAGCGCTTCGCCTGGCAAATGTTGATCGAAACCCTTTCACCAAAAATGCGTTTCGTCGCTGAATACAACCTTATTCCAGTCTTGTGCAGTCCAGGATTGATATTTCCTGGTCCGAAATAAACGTTTTCTCTCCATTGCAGGTGTTAATAACTGTTTTTGACTAGTGTTGTTGCCCATCTAACTGATTCAATAATCCTTCGTCGTGCTGTCGATCAATGCTCATACCAGTAGCCAATAATTCTCTCTGAAGTGGTGTGAATCTATACGTGTCATGCTAGGATGCATTTTACTATTTCGTACAAGAAATTTGTCTGTACGAGTTGTTGTCTGACGTTTGCGTCCACATTTACTCTTCCGTTGTGGAGAAACTGTCCCGAACTTATTTTGCTGATTAATAATCCTGGAAACACTGGACATTCCAACTACAACTGCTGCAGCAATATCCCTCACACTCATAGAGTTATGCTGACTAAGAGTAACAATTCTAGTCCGTTTCCTGGGAGTGATGTCTATCTTCTTCATAGACGTGAGAACCAGACAACTGACACAATCGACCACTTCTCACAGCAGCTGAAACGCAACAGAAGCGAAAATGCTCTACGAGTGATGATCATATGTTCTAATCAGTTTAGACTAGTCAAGGCCAACCTCTCTTCGTAAGAAAATGCAGGTGAAACCGGATTCAGGCAGGAAATCCTGGGAAAGGACGAATTTTAGGTTAAAGGAAGCTTGTCCCAATTACTTTTCACAGTACTGTATATATATATATATATATATATATATATATATATATAGCCCTCAAAGAAAAATGACAGTAAAGTCACTCTGAAAAGTGACACAAGTCAAAAAATGGCAATTTGAGGTTATGTGATTGAAAAACATGTATGAAGTGCCCCATCGTGCACGAAAAGCGACACATCTCGTAAACTGTCCACCCGAGATCAGTTGTATCAGTTTTATTGTAATGCTAGGTTAAGCTAAAGATTAATCTTTCAGTCGATTTTTCTCAAATGCTGCATTTTTGAGTTGTGCCACTTTTGTTGCCGGGGTGCAATATATATATATATATATATACAGAGAGAGAGAGAGAGAGAGAGAGACAGACAGGCAGACAGATAACAAATTTCGGTCTAACAGTTCTTTGAAAGTTCCGAATTTTAAAACTTTTTGCCCTGTCAGAACAATTTCATTTTCTTTGAAATTTCGCCAAAGACGTAAAGGAGACAAATCTTTTGTGAGAGATATTTTTTGTTCTGTCTCGGAACCGTTCCTGAATGGAAGCTAATGAATGGATCTGGGTCGGATAACTATTAGGAAATCTTTACAAAATCTTCAGGAGCCACATCAAAACCAACCCAAAATAATGGTTTCGTATGGATACGTAAATGAAAAATTCCACCGGAACCAATTCGACGGGAACTTTTCATTTTGGTCCATATTCATTTCAAGCCCAGATTAAAATCAGTGCTTTAATTTTCAATACTCTGCAGATATCGGTGACATTCTATTTGCGATGTAATAGATATCGAATCCTTTATTTCATATACATTTTGTGGTTTCAAAAGATTTTCAGGATACTTTTCCGCTATCTAACAACTTGAATTTTGAAAATGCGGACACATGACTGGTTTCTTGTGCTGATGTGTGACTAGGTTAATAGACGGTGGGCAGAAAATGTAATTGCGAGATAAAGTGGATTTAGGTCACAGTTTTGAAAATTTTATGTATAGATAATGCCTGCAATAATAACTGAAGCTTATATTAAGAAGACGGTGACATAACAGAACATTGTTTATGCCTACTTATTTAGGCTCTGCTTATTTCAGATAATGGTATACAAACATAGACTCTAATTTATGTTCAAAAGAGCGTACTCGGGTTAAATTTACCACAAAATCTCCAGGAGAAAAAAATAGATTAGAGAGGTAAAATTATAAGACAGAGTACACGCGTTTCTCCTTTATTCCCATGACAGTCGGGGATTAGTTTTGTCGCTCTTACAGGCATCTTCGCGAGAAGAAAACAAAAAAGAAGAGACAGAAGCTAAAAGAGAAGATGAGATTTTTTTTCTTTCGCTTGTCGATCTCTCGCTGAAGAGAATAGGGCAAAACGGAATTGTGAAAATGCTGCGCATGCATGTGTATATTGCTCTCTAATAGATATATTGTGCTAAGATATAAACAGGCTGTACTAGAAATGTTCCGGAAAAAATGAAGAATACTTTAAACAATTTGATGGTCAAACATTTTATTTATCCTTTCTTAATAAACTTATTTTATGTAAGATTCATAACTTTTTTTAGACATTCCTCTGGCGACGAAAACGCGCCTCATGAAAGAACTTGGAGAAAAGATGGTAAGTGCTAGATATTTTAAAATACGATATTGGGTACAATAGTGTACCTTGATATTTCGATTTCTGAAAAATAAAAATTTGTTTCGAAAATTATCAACGACATCCTATTTAAAATTCTAAGTTATATTTTTCTCATAATGTATACATTAAAAAAGTACTCAATTTCCCTTATAACGAGTATTTGCGACACATTATTACGTGTTAAGTATTGGTTATTACCTATTTGATTATTGCTTTATATAGCATTTGCTAGACTAGGAATCGAACCAGGGAACGATCCTTTTCCAGACGAATGGGGTAAAGCTTACATGTCTTGACCGTGTAACGGGGCTTTAGTCTCGGGACAAATGAAAATTTTGCCGCACGAAAGTGACACGATAATGTTGATGGGTAGGTTTTTACAGTTATACGTCACTATGACGCCATTTCCCCACCGCGTATACCCCAAAACTGAGGTCATAATCTCATTGATCATATCTCATCAAATGTGCCACCGTTTGAAAATTTCTTTTCTTATTTCTGTTCTAAGTTAAACCATACCTGGGAGGTGGTCTAACACTGCAAGTAATCGTCTCTAACCACCTTATTGAGAAATAATTCCAGTCTGACTCTCGAAATCTGTTACCGCACGACGGTTCATAATCTGTTAGATTTCGATTTTAAAACTTCAGTTCATTCATGTATAGTGCCGGGTTTTATTCGTACTACTTAATGAAGTGTATTAATAGTTTAAGTTTTTATTAATTATTAAGCTGAATATTTTATTTATGTTTTCCCCCGAAATGAACGTGAACGTTTATTGCACTTGGAAAATATTCTTCCATCATTGTCGCAATTTGTTAGGCGATAGACGTTAATCACGCCTCCATTTTGAAGCATTGTTCCTTTCTATATTTTAAGATTATTGTAATTTTGTATAATTTTTTTAAATGGATGGATAGATGACGTATTTCGAGAGGCATAATCATGTGATACGTGTAGCGCGTAATAGGCAGTCGTATACTATGAATGTGCACAAAAGAAAAGCCGGAAAAGTTAATTATGAATGCGAAAAAAAATGAGTCAATCTTTTAATTTGCTTAAGTGCTTGTCACCACTTGCGATGAACTTAAAGGTACGCGATAAAAATTGAAAAATGCTTTATTTTCAAGTGAAAGTTGTTATGATAATGTGTATGATTATTTTTATCATGTTAAAAACCACTTTTGAGGCTGTTCTAAAGCGTTTGCATGCATTCCTCAGTCGCAAGTAGACTGGACAAATTACGAAGTGAAATTGACCCGGAAAGAGAAGAATGAAGTATCTGACCTGCTGAGGAAATCCGAGAACCAACTGAAGTTTCTGCAGGACATCATCGCGTTTGGAAGCGGGACAAGTTCGGAAAAAGACCCAGGCTCCTCCAGTAAGTCGTTCCGGATGGGTGCAGAGTGAATAAAATGCCTTCTTGGGGGTATTCCTAATTGTTTTGATTGTATTAAAGTTGTAAGAATTCAAAAGATATTCTAACAACGCATTTAAAAAGTCCCTCAAATTTAGATGCACGGGACGAACGTTTTGGAGACGATGAGAGTTGTGTCTTTACCATACTTGATCTATAATACTTTATCATAACGAATGCAAAACCATAAACAAATTAACCTTTTCCTTACGGGGTGGGATTACATGTATCCCAACAATACGGGCCAAAGAATGAATATATATACACTCACTTCCAAAAGTTAAGCACGGAGCGGTAAAATACGAAAATATGGACAAGTACTGCTTTGATTGACATGAAATACTGCAAGTAAGTAGCTCTATATTTATTCATGAAACAAAACAAAGAATTCCATACAGAGATAAAAAAATATTGAATTTTCATAAATTATAAGATGACATCATATTTGCGCCATTAACAAAATGATGTTTAAATGCAAAACAAACAACAAAAACCGACATTAATAGGGTATGTTATCACCCCTCACCTTCATACAAAGTGTATAGCGTGTGATCATGCTTGTTACGAGGTGATCAATCACCGCAGTGTGCAGTAATCGCCATTCTTCCTGTAGGGCAGTTTCCAATTCTCTGAGAGTGGCTGGAGGTTCGAAACGTCTGCATGCAGCACGGCCGAGGGCATCCCAAATATTTTAATTGGATTAGGGTCTGGCGAGTAAGCCGGCCACTCCATTCGCGCAATCCCCTCCCTCTCTAGAAAGTCGTCAACGATGGCAGGTCTATGAGGACGGGCATTATCGTCCATTATAACGAAAGAAGGACCAACAGCTGCAGCGTACAGTTTCACAGTGGGGTCTAGGACTTCATCTCGATACCGTCCAACAGTCACAGAACCTCGCCTGTAGATGTGCAGGTCGGTGCGATATCCCAATGAAATACCTGCTCAGACCATGATGCTTCCACCGCAGAATGCGTGATGTTCGGTGATGTTCTCGGGCCGATTGCGTGTGCCTTGTTCCCTCCAGACCCTTACACGCTAATCATCGGGTTGTACGGCAAATCTGGACTGATCTGTGAACATAACGTTTCCCCAATCAGACACAGTCCAATTCACATGCTGACGGCATCACTTTAATCGTGCTCCTCTGGACTGGACGGATAAAGGAACACAAACTCGTGGTACCCGGGCGTACAGACCATTCATGTGTAGCCTTCGAACAGTAGTGGCAGATATCGGTTTACCAATGGCCGCTGCAACCATAGATGTCACACGTGTGGAGGTCGATCTTCGATTCCGCTTGGCTACAACAGCAATATATCGAACTTCCGAGGGGGTCGTAACCCTTGGACGACCGGCTACAGGTCTTCGGACAACTGTTTAGCGGGTTTGGGATTGTTCCCATAATCGTGAAATGACGGAATGATGAACGCCGAAGAAAAGAACAACATGTGTGATAGACTGTAATGCTTCAATGCGTCCGACAGCCCGACAGCACTCAGAATCTTCCATTCGTCTTTTGGAAGCCATAGAAAAACGTCTAGCTTGAAAACAAATCGTACGAATGTTCTAAACACCTTTCCTCAGCACTTACATGCAACTCCTGTAACCCTTCACAATGCCGGCTTCTTATACGACTGCTGTTTTGCATATTTCTTGACGCGAAACCGGGATTGGCTGTTACCTAACATATTTGCATACTTCCTTCTACCTTTGCAGCAAATTTCAGCTTCTTTAATTCAGATTTGCTTGCAGAAATTAACATTTTCCTCTCCGTGCTTAAGTTTTGGAAGTGAGTGTATATATATATATATATATATATATATATATATATATATATATATATATATGTGTGTGTGTGTGTGTGTGTGTGTGTGTATATATATATAACAGTTCCGTAACTCATAGACCAAACCGCTGGACCTAAAGGGCTGACATTTTGCATGGCGATTCTTCTTATAGTGTAGGGGTGCACTAAGAATGATTTTTGAAAAATTCTTCTTACATTTTTTTAAATTAAATTTTTAAGCTGTTTTAGTGACTGTTTTAAAGGTTCAATTTGAGGGTTATAAAATTTATATCACGAAAAAGATCCTAAAAATTCCTTTAAAATGAAATCTTTTTTCGAATCTTTACCTCCATTTTCTGATTTTTAGCGAATTTTTAAACATTAATTTTTAGAATTTAATTTATTATATCCCGATCACGTGGTTCCTTTTCTTTTTGAGATACTTTAAACTAATTTTGCGTCACGTGCATAACAACGTGGCGCAAGTAGACAAAAAAAATTTCTTGCGAATGCGGCAGACGATTTGGACATTATCCAGAAATATATTAAAATACAGTAAAACATATGTTCCCCAAACTGTACTACACTGAAGTGCCACTGAATTAGGGATAGCAAAGCCTATGCAAATTGTGTAGCGCTGCGCATCATGTATGCGCAAGTGAGGGCGCTGTGGTAACTACATATATAGCGCGTACTGTGGTTGTTCTGAAATAGTTGTTGGAATTGCCAGTATGGGTAAACTGCCTGATTTAGACGCCTTCGATCGCGGACAAATCGTAGGTGCGCGACGCATGGGCCATTCAATTTCCGAAATCGTCAGACAGCTAGGATTTTCAAGGTCGACAGTGTCAAGAGTATACCAAGAATACATGGATGGTGGAAAAAAAACTAGCGATCGGGCAAACTGGAAAGGACAATTAGCCTTGACAGTGCGTGGTGAGAGACGGCTGAGGCGTATTGTACGTAGCCAGCGAAGCCAAACATTAGCTCAAATTACCACCCAGTTTAATGACGGTACCAGTCGTACAGTCAGTAAACGGACTGTGCAACGCTCGCTTCACCGTATGGGTTTCGGGAGCCGTCGACCTACGAGAGTACCATTGCTCTATACTCGCCATCGGGCTGTACGTCTTGCCTGGGCAAGGGAGCACAGAGACTGGAGTGTAGAGGACTGGAAACGAGTAGCATGGAGTGATGAGTCTCGATTCCGACTACTTAACGCCGACGGGAGGCTGAGAATATGGCGTCAGGCTCATGAAGCCATGGATCCTGCATGCCTGGCTGGAACTGTACAAGGGCATGCTGGCTCCATCATGGTCTGGGGTGTTTTTTTCGTGGCACAGTTTGGGATCTTTGGTGCGTGTACCAACCTCCCTCAATGCAATTCGGTACGTAGAGTTGCTGGGTGATCACCTCCATCCGTTTATGCTGTTCTGTTATCCGCACGGTAATGGAGTTTTCCAGCAAGACAACTGTACAAGTCCCGGTTGGATACTGGCTGGTTGGATGAGCATTCCTCTGACTTCTCTGTCATGAATTGGCCACCTAGAAGCCCAGACTTAAATCCTATTGAGCATCTTTGGGATGTTTTGGAACAAGGCGTGAAAGGCCATCACACAGCACCAAAGATCCTTACTGAATTATGGACAGCTTTAGTCAATATTTGGCAAGCCATTCCTATGGAACGCTTCCAGAAACTTGTTGAATCTATGCCTCGTCGTGTGGCAGCCGTTATCAAGGCCAGAGGAGGCCCAACTCGTTACTAGGTAGGTATCCCTAATTCAGTGGCACTTCAGTGTATATTAACTGTACTATATTCTTTAGTATGTTCTATTAGATTTAATTTGAATATTTTATTCTACATAATTTTGTCTATAAAAATATCCCTAACGATTTTTTTATTAATACACTGCTGGCCACCCAAATTGCAACACCAAGAAAGACAAGAGATATCACAACAAAATTTATTTTGTAGATAACATGTTGACCAAGTATCAAATGATTAAATTTATAGACTTCTGTGAAGTGTGGTTCCTGACAAAATCAGTAGCCAGAGTAGCCGTCATTGTTGGAGATCACCGCTGCCACACGCCTCGGCATTGATTCAAAGAGACTTTGGATGAGTTCTTGGGGTACAGCAGACCAAGCAGCTTTCACACGTTGCCAAAGTTGATCTGCTGTGGCAGCTGGGGATGGAATCTGGGTCAATCGTAGAGCAACCATGGACCACATGTTTTCTATCGGCGAAAGATCCGGAGAGAGAGGCGGCCAGGGAAGCAATTCAATCTGGTGGTTGACGAAGAACCGTTGGACAATGCGTGCCACTTGTGGTCGCGCATTATCCTGTTGAAATATGGCTGTGGGCAAGCCCTGAAGGTAAGGAAGGACAACTGGCTCCAACACCTCGGAGATGTAGCGCTGGCTGTTTAAAATACCGGCAATACGTACGAGAGGTGTGCGAGAGTGATATCCAATACCGCCTCATACCATAATACCCGGTGCAGGACCAGTGTGGCGGTGCATAACGCAGCTGTTCAGCATCCTCTCTTCACGGTGTCTCCAGACTCGAATGCGACCATCGTGGTGTTGCAGACAGAAGCGTGACTCGTCAGTAAAGACAATTTCATTCCATTCTGCCGTCCACATCCTTCTGCTATAGCACCATTGGCGGCGGAGACGTCTGTGGTTCTGCGTCAAGGGTAGACAAAGCAATGGACGTCTTGCGGACAGACTACTCTGCTGTAAACGGCGTCGAATGGTACGTGCAGACACTGGATGATGCGTTACAGACTGCATGTGCTGTGCTATGGTTCGTGATGTGACTGAGCGATCCGTCACTGCCATGCGCACAATTTGCCTGTCATCACGTGAAGTGGTGCGCTGAGGTGGATGCGATGGAACACGCCGGTCCGTCGTACCCTCCTGCATCCAACGATCACATATCCGCATTACAGTTGTTTGGTTTCGTCCAACACGACTACCGATTTCCCTGAAACATAATCCACAATCTCGGTAGGCCACTATCCTTCCTCTGTCGAACTCGGATACTTGATCAAAAGATGATCGCTGTTTTCGACGAGGCATAATTGATCGTTTTTTTGAAAAAACCACAAGAAAAACACAATTGCCGAACTTGAAATCGTCGAAATCTCCAATCCTTAAATAGCGCTTTGAAGTGGCGCCACAGGCGCGCGTGATGTGCGTCTGCGCTGAAATTCTAATCATTTGCATATCTCACCTCCGCTAATGCATGTTTTAAATTTCATGTTATTTGCATGTTTCCTTCAGGGTGTTGTATTTACAGTGGCCAGCAGTGTATATTTCTTTGTTTTTTAACATCAATTGCATACATTGATCTTTGTATTTATTATATATATATTGGCAATTATTGCATACATTGACCGTTGTATTTTATTTGAATGTACTCCATAGCGAAATACGGGTATTCAGCTAGTATATATATCCATATATAACCCCCCTTTATGGCCGTTCTTACAAAGGGGGTATGAAATTTCCCGTTCGAAAGAGGGAATCGGAAAATAGGACTAAAGGTTATAAGTAGGAATATAAATAGGACTAAGGTTATAAATAGGACTAACGGTTACTAGTTATAAGCTAAAGGTTATATTTCTCAATGTAGTTTGTGAATTCTTCAATATTCTTATTATTTTAGTTTAATGTTTCGAAAAATGCAAACTTAGTTCCAATAGAAATTAATCCATTTTTATGGCACATAAAAAAATGTAGTCGAAAGAGTCGAAAATTTTAAAAACGACGTGCTCTTTACTGAAATCTCTCACTTCGTATGCAGAGAAAAGAATTCGAAAAACGGACTTTGTCAATCTGTGATTGGAATAAATACCGAAAAGAAAATTCCCCATAGCTTAACATGGGAATGGAAGGTCTGCGAGTTAAACTAATTCTCCGCTTCGCCAAACCGGTCGCTGTAGTTTTGGTTTTAAGGAATTACAGCAAACAGGGCCCGGGGTAGCTTAGTGTTAGCGCTTCGGCTTTCGGTAATGAGGGTGCTCGGATCGAATCCCGACATGCGCCATTGAATATCTTCGTGTCTAGGCGGGATAGGGTCACGTTAAAACCGCAGATCGGAAAGTCCTTCTATGAAGTCAGAGAGGGGGTAGAAGGTCCGATCCCCCAGATGTCACGCCTGGGGTTGCTCGGTCAATAGGGATGTGTAGCCTGTCTAAGTCGGACTCCGACCCTTGTAGTGCCATTATAAACCGGAGGCGCGCCCCCATCCAGCAAGCCTGTATGGATCTGGTCTGGAATACTTCCCGCCAAGCGGCATGAGCAACAACAACAAACAAACGAAATCCGAAATTTAGCATCGTCGTTCATTTCACGTGTAATTCAGCTTTCTGGAACCCTCCGCGAGCATTGCATCTCGTCCTTCCCCGAACCTGTCTTTGGAAAGAGCGATTCGAATGAAAATGTTTTCTAAAAAAAAACTAGCGTTAATCGTTTTTTCAGTTAAATAAATGTATCATTTCCTCGAACCTCATTTCTCTTCCATTCCCTCGTCGTCTAGATCGGGGACCCAGAAGGAAGTATCCGAAGCGACAAGTTCCGAAGGTTTGCTACACCGAGGAGGAAATATCCAGTGAAGACGAGTTTTTGTGTGAGTAGAACCCTTACTGAACTGCGTTTTTGAATGCGTCGCTCATGCCGTTCGAGTATCAAACGATTTCGAGAGGGACAGCAGGGGGAGGCTTTTTGTGGCCTCAGAATGAACCGTTATACCTTCTCAGTTACAAATTGGCCCACATCGTCTAGTGCTAACGTTTCGTGTTTCCCCTAAGTGGCCGGCTCGAATCTCGAATAATTGCTGCTATCCCCTTATAGAAGCAGTGCAGGTTCACCTAGAGGCGTGATTGCATGATAAAGTAGTAAATTTGTGGTGGGGATGAATCAGTGTCCTCGGGACAATTTACCCTCCTCATCAGGACTGAAAAGAAAACAAATTTGAGAGTGTGGAATGATGCTAAACTTTTATCTTGGTTCCTGTAAGTATGCTTAAATCTCTGCGTGATTCATTGGGTTATTTTCCTCCGGGTCTATTAATTAAATCGGGACTTGCTGTATCCAACGTGACGTACTTCGGCGTTTGGGTTTTAATTAGATTTTGTACGCTTTAACGGTGGCAGATTTCGTTTCCGTCGGAATCCCAGGAATCACGGAAATAAGTTATAGAGATTTATCACTTCTACCCTAACTTGGGTGTATATAATTTGAAGTGGCACTCTAATGAATTAGATTCCACCACAGTTCTAAATTAATAAACATCTATTTCAAAGTGACACATATTACTTTGCTTTTCAACATAAGCATACGTACTACTAGAACGATATATATATATATATATATATATATATATATATATATACACTCATGGACAAAAAAATTAGCGCACCAAGAAGGAGTCGTCAAAATGAAACGAAATTTTACATACGTAATGACTACTTTGATATAAGTAAATGATAAGAAAATCAAAGAAAAAGGATAATTTATTTCAGAGAAAAAGGCAAAAGAACGGAGGAGTTAATACTCCGTTGGACCCCCTCTAGCGCGAATGCACGATGCGATACGATCGGGCATTGAGTCATACAAGTTCTGTATGATGTCTTGAGACATTTCGTTCCATATTTGCTGTAACCTTGCCTCTAGTTCGTTCAAACTCGTGGGATGCCCAACTCGTCGCCCCAAATGATCCCAGATATTCTCGATTGGAGACAAATCTGGGGATAGGGCAGGCCAAGGAAGGGTAGTAACAGTTCGGAGACAGTCTTGTGACACCCTTGCCGTATGAGGCCGAGCATTGGCTTGTTGGAAAATGGCTCCTGGGAGCCGTTGCATGAGTGGCAACACATGTGGTTGCAGGATTTCATGAACATACCACTGGGCTGTCATGGTGCCACGGAACAATACTAGGGGTGACCGTGTATTGTACGCAATGGCACTCCATACCATCACACCAGCTGTAGGAGCGATGTGTCGTTGTACAGCAAAGGCAGGATTGAAGCGTTCACCACGGGCTCTCCACACACGAATACGATTTTCATCACTGCCGAGATTGAATCTGGATTCGTCGCTAAAGACGACCTGGTTCCATTCCGCTGCAGTCCAGTTTCCTCGTGGCAGGTAAAACTCCAAACGGAGGAGGCTTATATTGTCCTCGAACACGGCGTAATGGCATGTCTCTCTCAGCTCTTCCTTTGTAAATGATTCAGCACACTCAAACAAGCTTTGGTTACCTGTTTTATACTCCACAGAGTACGATGTTCAACGCCCTCTACCGGCTATACGTAATGCGCAATCACGCTGCATTTCTAATCATTTGCATATCTCTCCGACATGTACCTTCATTGCAAGTTTCGTTACGATCCCGCAATTGTCTCTTGGTGCGCTAATTTTTTTGTCCATGAGTGTATATATATATATATATATATATATATATATATATATATATGTATATATATATATATATATACACACACTTTTATATATATATATATATATATATATACACACTTTTATATATATATATATATATATAAAAGTTCGATTCTTGTGAATCGAATCTTATGTAAACCTTACAAAGTCCAAAATCGATCAGTGAAGGTACATTTTTAAAATTTTAAGTTCTCCGTTTCTGACCAATTGTTAATTTGGAATGACACATTGTATAGTTTGTTTAGAAATTGAAGTTAAAGTCCGACTTTAGGCCCCAGAGTTCTTTTCCTGGGTACGTCGACACGGTCCAATAGTGTGTACAAAGAAGTTTTGTAATGTCAATATCCCAGTTTCCACGAGTTTGTGTCATACTTGACTTTTAATATTGTGTACAAACGTGTTTGGACGTGTCCATATCTCGCGTTCCTCTATTTCGTGTTATGATTCACCTCGAATAGTGTGTCCAAATGTGTTTTGTATCACTACGCACCATTGTAATTCGACAAATGAACGACGACCACACATGGCCCGGTTTTTCTTTCACCCTTCGAGGAACCACCCACCTCGCTATAAAATGAATCGGGTTTTATTCGCAGGCGAAATTTTCTAGTTTTCTAGAAATTCCCTTTTTTTAAATCCTTGGTTTATTGATTTCCCCAAAAGTTAATTATCAAAATACTCTTTAGCCCAATATCATCCGAAAAACCAAATGTAGTTTGGACTCGGGTTGAAGAAACAAATACCCGTTCCAGGCCGCAATGTTTTCCTCGATGGCGAATCCATCTGCCTCGCTATCGATTCTCCGTAGTAGCTTTAAGGTATCGGAGGAAAGGTAGTTGCTTCAGACGTACAATATTGCGCGCAAAAAGTGTATCACTGTGAAATTTCTGCTCGAAGTGAGTTCCAGATGTCAAATAGGAAGACTACGTTACCCGTCCGTCTCACCTGACGGTTTTCTTCTTTTTCCTCTCCGCAGACTGCGATGATTGCGGTCGCTCGTACGAGAGCTCCTGCCCCGTTCACGGCCCGATGTTGTTCGTGCCCGACCGGAAGGTACGTATCTGTGCCTGCACCGACGAAATAATAAACTAATATACAATATGTATGTACATACACACACATAATTTTCCCTTCTTTATTGGTTTTATTTCAGGTTCCCCCGGGTCCTCACGCCGATCTCGCTTACCGCACGTGCCCCGTCTTCCTGTCCGTGTGTCGTTCGGGCATCCCGGGAGCCGGGCTGGGCGTCTGGGCGGAGATATCGGTGCCCAAGGGCGTGGTGTTCGGACCCTACAAAGGGAAGGTCATCAAAGGCCGCAAGCAGGCAGAAACGAGCGGATACGCCTGGGAAGTGAGTCCACTTTTACACAGATAATATCAGCGCTTGGCTTCCAGGGCGTCCTCTGAAAATAAGAATTTGTAATTTTTGGGCTACAAACATTCTATATAGTTTCGAGCATAAAATGACACGATGAGGACGACGATGCCAGGTACAACTTTTTTTTTCACGCCGCACTTTCACTGCGGGCTATGTGTAATATAAGATTACTATAGCTTACCGAGTAATCCACAAAATAATGCTTCCCGGTCGTGAGACGATAAGCGAGGGAAACTGAAGACCAGCCGCTACGTAGCAAAACCTGTATACTCAGCCGAGGGTTGATTTCCCATATTCGGTGACCAGTGGAATTATTGAGGGCCAGACGGACAATACAGATCTGCCGACCAAATGGGGCAATCGGGGCCCTTTGCTTACCGAGTAAAAATTATTACAAGATACTCAGTAATAATTTTGACTCGACAAGCTCGATCTATTGAGTTTTCCCGAAAGTAGAATATCCTGCGCTGGAAATTAGGAACCTTCTTAGAAACTTTCGGCATCGTTCCCGAAACTCTGCTCAACTAAAATGCCTGTTTATGCGCATATTTCAACCCTAAAGGATTGAATATGGCTTCGGGCTTAAAAACGCAATAGACGACCATATCTCCCATTCTTGAACGACAATTGTTAAATAAAATTGTTATCTAGCACCATTTAATGGAACGACTGCCGTACCATATAGACACCTTCTATACTATGCTTTCCTGCTAAGCGATTCTGGCGCAGAACTATTCTTTGAACGTTCGAACGATGATTTTCTGATGCTGCATTGTTTTTATCTGAGAGAGTGTGTCATTAAACTGAAGATAAAACAAGTATTACAAAGTGAATTAAGTCCATACCTTTTGCAATTTTCTTCATTTCTGGGAGAAAGACGAGAGGCTCTGTTCCTTTCAGATGACAACTTTTGACCGATTTGGGCAGCTTTACTTTGGGCAGATTATTCTCGTCACATACACTGCACATACGCACACTGTCTCGGGAATAAGACGATTTCCACCACTTTGGTACGATTATACAGGAGACTATCACTGACGACTTAAAAATCGGTTACGACTGCACGTTGGTGACCAAATTTTGATTAGTATAGAGTTGTACATCATTTGGTGCCTATTGTCGTTTTCAAAATAAAAGAAAAGAAAAAACATACAGCACTTCTCGCTGATGGCACCCAATAAAAATGCACATCGTATTGGATATGACTAAAATTTAGATACTGCAGACTGCTGTAGTGTAATGTTTGAGAAGGAGCGTAGTTTAAGCCGAAAATGTTGTACCCCGTGATTCCCCCTCCCTCTATAAATCAGAGGATTGGTTGCGTGGGCGAGAAAACCCAAGGGGGTGGTGGGAATCGTCGGGAGTCAGTAAGAAAGAAACAGAAGGAGCGAGCTTCTCTAGTAGGAATCAGAGGTCTGGCGAGATATTGAAGGCTAGTCTCGCCTCTGGTGAGTTAATTATACTTTAATTAGAATAGTAGGAAGAAGGGTCGCCTCTCTAGTAAGGATTGGAGGTCTGGCGAGATAATGCAGGCTCGTCTCACCTCTGGTCATTTAATTATTCTGAGATTAGAATAGAGACAGAGAGAGCGTCTCTGAAAGTGTTAGAAGGTCTGGCTAGATATAGCAGGCTCGTCTCGCCTCCGGTGAATTAATTAGTCTGTAAGCAGAATAGAGTGTAATACTAAGAGCAGAGGTCTGGTAAGATGTTGTAGGCTTGCGCACCTCGTGCTCAGAGTTGTCTGTAATTGTTATGTCAAGTGTTCAACTGTAAATAAATTTATGTTCGTCTTGTACAGAAACGACTCGTTTTTGCACTACCTCATTATCCCCATGCCATCATAGAAAAAGAAACTAGGTGAACCAGGGAAAGAGTGAGGGTTCACGACAACTCCCATGGCAGATAAGGCGATTATGATCGAACTTCGAAGAACATTCCCTTTCGAATTCAATGACCACACGGGAGAGTTTTACGAAGCACTGTGCACAAAAAACACTTTCGAACGTGTCTTCACCGCTGAAATGAGACGGAAATCCTGGAGTGATGAAGTCGTACTTGAAGCCCGATTCTGTCGGTATAGTGTCGAAAAAGTTGTCCGAATGATTCCATCTAGACTTCATTCAAGATCAATTCTCCGAGAAGCAATATTTGTCGCGTTTTTGCGTTAATATTTTAAGCAACCATTCTCAAATTGTGGAATCTGTAAGCTAACATACATACATATTAACGGATGCTTAAGTGTACTACGTAAAACCTGATACGTTTTTCTTCAGCATATTGCCTCAATTCTCGCTAGGACGTCGCTAACCGACTGTTTCCTTCCTCTGGTTTGTTTTGTTTCATACAATTGAAGTAGGTAGATCTGAATACACATGAGAATATTAAAGGTTGTTCTACTATACCGATCAATACAAGCATTTCTGTAGAGCGTATATATTATATTCTCGCCAAATTAGGAAGCTGGTTATGAGCGGAGTGACCAGATTTTTCGATTGTGTATTTCGTATTTAGAATAGATGAAAGAGTACTCTTAACGCGATGTCATCACTTCAGGGGTTGTCTGTTTTGCAGGTGCGCAAGGGAGGAAAGGTGGACCATCACGTGGACGGGTCGGACCCTTCGGCCTCCAACTGGATGCGATTCGTGAACTGCGCCCAGCACGAGGGTCACCAAAACATGGTCGCGTTCCAGTACGCGGGCGGCATCTTCTACAGGACCTACAAGGCAGTGTTGCCCTTCACGGAGCTCTTGGTGTGGTACGGAGACCGGTACGCCGTGGAGCTCGGGATAGACCTCAGCGAGGAGGAACCGGAAGGTGAGTTTCGAAGGTTCAGAGCACTTTTCGTGGACGCCCATACGTCCCCGAAAATACCTTTGCCAGATTCAACGTTTTCGGGCTGCATGGCCTTTCGTAGTCTGCCGAACAATTTGTTCTGAAGCCTGTGTGTGATTTGCCACCACTGGCAGTTTATGCATCAAAAATATCTCTTTCTTTTTCTTTAATGTGATTAAAAACTTTTACTCAATACAACTTTTATAAATCCGGAAGATAAATCACATTTAAGTCTTTCCATCGTGCGAAAGAAAAAGAAAAGGATTGGTTTGGCCGATATTTCAAAAGCTTTATATTTTGAATTTACAATTTTCAGCTGGCAAATTTTCCGTGGAACTGGTCAAAAATGCTTTCTATCCATAATGAAATTTATAGAGATGCAGATTTGAGTGAAGAAAATTAATTATGCAATGCGAGTGACAAAAAATCTGTACAAGAACCTATATTCGCAGCATTAAACCGAAATGCGGAAGATAGTTATCGAACTAAAAATCAAATTTTTTTTTTCCCTGATAAAAATGCATCGGATAATTGTTTTTTAGTTAAAATTTTGAAAGTATCCGCCATTGAAAATCTTATGCTACAAATATACTGATGTACGGGAAAGTAAATTAGTTCTAATGATTCATATTTATTAACAAGGGGGGGGGGACTGTATGTTTTTCAGTTTCGTGTCAAATTGAATGATTTCGATCGAGTTAGGTAACAAGCATATCGAAATAATAATAAAAACGTTTTTTGAAAATGACATCCTTTTTAGCTCCGTTTTCTGATTTTTAAAAAATTTCTGATGTGGAGCACTTTTCGTGATGATGCACCTTTCGTGAATCATTCGCATAGAACTATGGAAATTATTGATTTTTTATTTGAGAGTACGATACAGGTGAGTCTACATTGCTCCCTTGGTACTACCTCAATTTTAATCAAACACCCCCAGGGGCGGCATCTATAGGGCTCGCACTTTTCCCCACCCACTGACATCGCGCTACCACGTGACTACTTCGTGGCCCATCACACTTAATATAAAGGTTTTCCATATGAAAGACGTACTTCTATTTTCTCTTGCGCAGGAGACGGAAGTGAAATGGACGAAGGCCGTTTAAGTTCAACGTCAAGATGCTTCAGAAAGATCAATTCTGACGCCGAGGAAACATCGGGAAGCAAGTGTTCCACCCTTAGCTCCGGCACATTCATTCCACTCGAGAATTCCGTTGCACGAAATGGTTGGCCCGAAGAAGTTACCCCCGAGTCGACCGCATCGGAGACCCAATTAGATCGAGTTCGTCGAAAGATGCTGCTGTGTATAAATTGCGGCGAGACGTTTAATGACAGATGGAGCTTGAAATTACATCGGCAGACCCACGTTCAGAAGAATAGTCCTGAATCGATCCAAACCCCAAACCCCGAGACCATCCTTAATAGCCAACAAGGGGAAAAATGTCCTCATTGCGAGTTCAGAACTGTTCGACCTGATCATCTTAAAAGGCACGTAACTGCAGTACACATGGGTCAGAAACCCTATAAATGCCCGCATTGCGAGTACAGAGCTGCTCAATCCATTACTCTTGAAAGGCACGTAACTGCAGTACACATGGGACAGAAACCCTATAAATGCCCGCAATGCGAGTACAGAGCTGCTCAACCTGGCAATCTTAAAAGTCACGTAACTGCAGTACACATGGGGCAGAAACCCTATAAATGCCCGCATTGCGAGTACCGAGCTTCTCAACCTGGCAATCTTAAAAGTCACGTAACTGCAGTACACATGGGGCAGAAACCCTATAAATGCCCGCAATGCGAGTACCGAGCTTCTCATTCCAGCGATCTTAAAAGGCACGTAACTGCAGTACACATGGGGCAGAAACCCTATAAATGTCCGCATTGCGAGTACCGAGCTTCTCATTCTAGCCATCTTAAAAGTCACGTAGCTGCAGTACACATGGGGCAGAAACCCTATAAATGCCCGCAATGCGAGTACAGAGCTGCTCGATCTGGCCATCTTAAAAGGCACGTAACTGCACTACATATGGAACAGAAATCCTCTAACTGCAGCTAACGTGAATACAGAACTATAAAATGCTGTATTTAAAAAAAATAAAAATAAACTCGTAACCGCGCAGCAACATACGTTATAAACATTTGTGTTTGGCAAAACAATCCACTCATCTTGAGAAGCTGTTCGAAGCAGAACACGTGACGTTTTTATACACTGAAGTCCGCATTACGAGTGTAGGACTACGAAATGCGGTAGACCAAAATAAAAGGTGCTCAATTTTAAAACATGATAGGCAGAATACTCACAAATACCGGAATAGTGTGAGGAAACGAACTCGCAATATTTGCATTACAAATGAGTGCAAATGTAAAACACCCATAAATTAGACCTTGAAAAACATAAATTGAGTACAGATAGACAAATGAGTCTCCTGACAACATGCAACGTGCAGCCGTATCGCATACCTTTTTAGAAGCAGAATTTCGTTATTCTTTTCTCTTCTCTAGGAAGCATTTTGCAGCTTCAAAGAGTAACTGGTAAGGGAGAAACTTTGATCTGAATTGTTTGAGATTTTTCTGTAGATTGTTATGATGCCGTAAAACACAATAATAAAGATTTGAATTGAATTCACCTGTATGTGTATCTTAATAAGTTCGTTAACAAACTTTAGAATAACTTCGTATTAGCATAAATAACTTTCTTAGATAAAAATAAGCGACGATTCCTTGAAATTGTAGCAGTAGTGAAGCTAAGGGCATCGTGCTTTTTTGGGGGGGTTAGGGGGGGGCAGCGTAAAATATCAAATCTTGCAGACCTTGCGAAAAGGGCAAATTGTTGGTGCGCGTTTAAATTGAAGTATCTGTTACTGCAACCCTCAGGCTAATGGGTGCTTTTCGAGATATGGTGTCGAAAGTCGTGATAGCATACAGAGTGCACGGAAAAACATCCTCTGCCAAACAGAATAGTGGACGAAAGGGAGAGCAGAGTGAAAGAGACGGACGAGGCATTGAAGCGGATTCCGACATGAAGAAATAAAACAACTGCGAACAAAATGACTGAAGAGCTCAATCGGCATCTGCATGTTCCGGTACCAACCATTACAGGTAGAAGGGAACTTCACAAACAAGCATTTACGGAAGAGTAGCTATTCCCAAGCCACTTTTTTTTCTACACACTGCACCAATCAGAAAGAGAGGGCGGCCTGAGTCGGATTACGTCTCAGCAGCTGTAGACGAAATATCCTTCTTCCTTGATAATAATGACGACTGTCAATGCTCACTACCCGAACTCAAATCTAAAATTACAGGGCTAGTTCCAGACGACATCACTTTGAGAAATAAGTTGAAACAAAACTACTGGGATGGCATTATTTTTGCTTCAAACTCCAAAAAAGTTACTGCCATATGTTTACGTAATACTGGAATGAAAGTCTTATCAGACTCTTGGTACGACAAAAGGATACGAAATGATCGTGAGTATACGTACGAATAGTACAAACTGCTGCAGCCATAATAAAAGAAGATATCCAGACACCAGTTTATGACACTCATTGCTACCCTCCAAGTGATAACTTTTTCAGAGATGTGAACAATGGCATTCCAGAAAGCCTAAAATATTTTTGGAGCACTTGATTATTAAAAAAAAGACTGCTAAGGCGGAAAAAAAGTCACTTCAATAGCTCACGTCATTATATCAGCGCTAAGGCCACGATCATTTATGTCTCCTCTGCTCAATGGTCTTGCTTTATTTTTGTACAAAAAGTTCTGTTCCAAGAATTTAATAACAATGCTCTCGAATTTGGGATTTTGTTCTTCTTACTATGAAGCCCAAACACTTGAGATGTCAGCCATAAATCATCCGCAACCCCAAATGCGCGAGGGATCATTCTGCCAATTCGTATTTAACAATGCAGATTTCAATGTGTCGACAATAGATGGCCTGAATACGTTTCATAGCATGGGGGGCATTGCTTGTTTTACTCCAGCGTCAGCAGTGGAACCCGGGACGAAGATAAAAAAATTAACCGAACTTACATCCACATCGACCGTAGCCAAAATGGGAATCATTCCTCTGGAAACGTTTGAAAATTTTCGAGGGCCTGGGTTAAAAACAATTACTATCGAAGATTTGAATGTCTTAAATCCTTTAGCGGAAGATTTACCACTGCCTAAGCCATCTGATATCTCCTGGATGTGTGCTAAGTGGTTAGGTCTTCCACAGATACCTGAATGGAAAGGATTATTCCATTGTATAATCAGAAACCAACCTTGTGAAAAGACCAAAGTAATACCCCTTCCTTTTGTTAATTCACCACCAAGCAAGTATGACACTATTTTCACTGTGCTGAAATATGCTGCCCAGCAGTGTGTTAAAATGCACCAAAAGTCTTGCATACTCACGTTTGACCAACCACTGTATATTAAAGCTCGAGAAATAGTCGCAGCAACATCCAATCCATTATTATCAAGTCGTATTGTGAGGCTTGGTGGATTCCATCTTTTAATGTCATTCTTAGGCTGCATTGGGTGCATAATGGCTGGAAGTGGGTTAAAGAAATACTCACTTTGATTTATGCACCTACGTCAGTAAAACAAATGTTGCCTGGCCATGCATACGCTAGGGCCGTCCGAGCTCATTTATTGACCCAAACAGCTTTAGCAAAAATAATTTTTGACGGCATCGACATATCGGATTTGGAATGTAAAAATCTCCGTGAGTTGTTTCAAGATTTTGCTACTGAACCACCATCGCAAGAAACCTTAAACGCACACACTCAAATACGAGCCATCGAAATTGAAATGAGGAAGACTTTGGAGCACCTGAAAAAGAAAGGCCCAACTGCCTGTGGGGCTGGAAGCGTCAAGAGAAAATTCTTGTGCCCATCACAACTATGGATGCAGTAGCTCCCGATTCAGTTTTAAACACGGTGTTTTGCAACTGTAAGCCCGTCTGCACACGGAGCAACTCAAAAGAAACTGATAACTGACTCAAATCACAAACCAGTCCGTGATGAGTCGCAACCTATGTAATTGAATGGAGCCACGCACACGACGCAACTGGTTACAAACCCGTCGGACGGGTTTGTAACCAGTTGCGTTAAAAAAATAAGGTGATGAAGTTTACACCTGTTACTACCTATTATATGTTTAAAATTTGTAAAATAAAAAAAAAACATTTAAAATAGAATTAAGTAATGAATTCTAGCTTTTTTTTGCAAAACAAATATCAAACCATAAATGTATTCAATTTCCAACCGCTAACCGCGCAAAAGAAAAAAAATCATCAAGTTTACTTACCTGTGAAATATTTTTATTGGTCAGCAATCACAAAATCGAGCACAAAAATTAGAGACTTTGTGCTCGATTGCTTTGTTCGAAGCTTTTTTCTTCAGTTGTTGAGATGGACAAGTTCAAAATTAATATAGTGCAAATTATCCCGGTCCGTGTATTTATAGGCTCAGGGCATAAACGAGTATTTTCCTGCAACCTGACAAAAACAGCCCGCACTGACGCGATGCCGGCGATGCGACGCGATTTGATGCGATGATGGGTTAAAACGTGTTAAATCAAAAATTAACATTGTATTTCCCAACTAGTTGCGACGTGGAGTAGTGTTTTTAAAACCAATCTGGTTTTGTTTATTTCCAGTTTTACTTGTAAAATGCATTTTTAACTCTAAGTAGTTACCTAGCATAATGATAATAATTTTTTATTCATTATTTTACTAATAAATTAATTTAATTTTTTTTTAACCGGGTGGCTGACTTGCCGCCCCCCTTGACTTGCCGCCCGTGTGCCCCGCACCCCTTGCACCCTCGGGTTGGAATGGCCCTGCTTGTGTCTTTTTACAACGTTGCTCCACAAGCTACTGGTGGACAGAACAGATTTACGGCAAGTTGTATAAATGGTGAAAAATACATTAATTTTCAGGAAAGTATTGGTGAAAATCAGGTTTCAAATGAAAATAAAGAGGAGAAAAGTTCTAGAAATGTCCGAAAAGATAGAAAAGATTAAATAAATTTAGGAAAAGCGTTCATAAACAGCAGTGGTAAATTAATAGATGTCAATCCAAGGGTTTTCAGACAATATATGGAATTATACATCGACAAATGAACTAATCAAATATTAATTGAATGTGACGTAAGCGTCTTATGCTGTGCTTATAGATATTCATAACACGATTTCGATAGGTCGCTATAGTTTATGCTGATTCTAACAGTCCTGGAATCAACTGTAAGCATCCATGATTTTGGATCACGAATAAAATGGCCGGTACTGTTGAAAACCATTAAAAAATCTGCGACGGGAATGAAGCACGAGCCGAAAATCAGTGATAACTCCAAAGTCAGCTAACCAGTTAGAGAATCGGAAAAAGCAGCCTTAGAGTCATCTTAAATTCTTTTAATCGCGATTAAATTGAAACTTGTCCTATATGGTCGCACAAAGTTTCATTTGTACATTATTGTTTTCAAATATGAATCAAGTTTACCGACCTCACGGTAAAAATCAAAGCCAAACCCATAAACCGCCAAATAGTTGGATAATAGGAAAAACAGCCTTAGGCCTTGTTCACGTTGCATTCGGAGCGTAGCGCCGCGTTTCTCCGTTGGCGCCGGAATTGTCGACGTGGCCCGTGATTGGTTTGACATGTCACGTGATCGTTGCATTCAGCTCTGTGATGGGTTAACATTTGTATAGCCGCTCCAGAATCGATGTGAACAAATCCCAGACAATTCAAAACTTGTACCAGTTTTAGCGCCACTTGTTTCATGAGATCTCAAATCATTTCAGGATACCGCATCCTGTTAGGAAATATATCACTGCTTTGCACCTCTTTTCCAAACTGATTGAGACTCCGTGAGCCGGAAATATTTTCTACTGAAAGTATGTAATCGCGGGACCGAGGGCTAATCGATACTTGCGGATTACGAAACAGCGTAAATGATATGGAAACACACTCATTAGGAAAGTCACTTTGAGACAAGAATGAGAAAATAATTTTTTATTGCCAAATACAGCCGAAAATAAAAATTGAAAACATATAAGTTGAAATAAATGATGTGTTAACAAAAAATAAATGAAGTTCTGTAATCATTATAGTTTCGAATTCTGAAATATATGTAGTTTGAAGTTCTGAATTCAATATAGTTTGAAGATCTGCAATTAATATAGTTTGAAGTTCTAAAATCAATTTAGATTGAACTTCTGTCATCAACATGGTTTGAAGTTCTGTAATCAATAGAGTTTGAAGTTCTGTAATCAATATAGTCTGAAGATCTGTAATCAATATGTTTTGAAATTCTGTAATCAATATAGTTTGAAATTCTGAAATCAATATAGATTGAAGTTCTGAAATCATCATAGTTTGAAGTTCTGTAATCAATATATTCTGAAGTTCTGTAATCAATATAGTCTGAAGATCTGTAATCAATATGTTTTGAAGTTCTGTAATCAATATAGTTTCAAATTCTGAAATCGATATAGTTTGAAGTTCTGAAATCAATATAGATTGAAGTTCTGAAATCAATATAGTCTGAAGATCTGTAATCAATATGTTTTGAAGTTCTGTAATCAATATAGTTTCAAATTCTGAAATCGATATAGTTTGAAGTTCTGAAATCGATATAGTTTGAAGTTCTGAAATCAATATAGATTGAAGTCCTGTTAACAATATAGTTTGAAGTTCTGTAATAAATATAATTTGAAGTTCTGAAATCGATATAGATCGAAGTTCTGTAATCAACATAGTCTGAAGATGTGTAATCAATATATTTTCAAGTTCTATAATCAATATAGTTTGAAATTCTGAAATCAACATAGACTGAAGTTCTGTAATCAACATAGTTTGGAGTTCTGTAATCAATATAATTTGAAGTTCTGCAATCTATAGTCAGTGTTTTTCTATGCCGAGGTGTCATTCGAGAGAAGAACCTAAAAAGCGACAAAACAAATATTATCACTGGAGGCTATAATGTTAACAGTAAACAATTTTTTTTCAAATACGAATATATTTTCCCGCGTATGAGTAAACGCTTTTAGAGGAAAACACCAAAATTATATGTTTTATACGGAAAATTATTGTCCCCTTTTCACTCATCACTTAATAATAAAAAAACTTTTGACACACTCATTCATGCACTCACTATCAAAATGATTTCTTTATTTTATAGTACCAACCCCAGCGTTAACGTTCTAAGTCTACGTACATACGGGTGTGGGTGTACTACTATCATTATGAGCACACATAGCTGGAGAGCTACTTATTAATAATAATGATGTCATCTTAAGTGCTATTTAAGTCGATGTCGTGAGCTTACAGTGAGCTGGCAATGGGAGGACAATCCTTTTGGCAAAAAAAGGGGACTGCTGTCATTCAAAAATTCTTTAAACAACTGGTACTAAAACGACGGTCCACGAAATCGTCAGTAATAAAAAAAACTGATGCCATCGTTTCAAAAAGACCGCAAATTAAACAATTTTATAAAACTGGGAACAGATTTTCTTTGTTGTTGCTCTCACAGCTTTGAACAATATTAAGCCAAGGGTTTTGCAGCCAGTAAAGCAAATGCAAGATCAAAAATTTTATTATATTTAAGATTTCATAGGCTTTTATGTTTACTATTAAGTTTATTTTTACGTTAAACTCTTTATGCGATCGTCAATTTTAGACTTTTGACGGGGCATGGTTATTTGTCTGACCACCTTCATGATTTTAACGTGTTCGATTCCCCTTTGTGTGACTTATGTAATGCTCCACAAGTATTCGACGCTGATCATTTGGACAACTGCAGTGCGCAGTTTATTTTGATGCCATCCTACAAAAGCACTGAAAAGCTAATGATATAACGGCGTGAAAGCCAATTGCAACATCAAATACTACCTAGGGCTTTTCTCGCATCTCTGGAAAACTGTGCATTCTCCGAGGAAAACCTGTCATGTCGATGGCTTTTAACGACTTCAAAGCGTGACCACAGCACAATGAATTAAGCCTGCACAAAAATCCGTGACAGTTCGGTATTCGTGAACGGGCGTAAGGTATATAAATTTGATACGATTTACTTACATAATTATTTTTCCTCGGCCGTAACCGTCGGAACTTCTTCTTGAACCAGCCTTTGATTCTATTTTTAAAGCTTTCTTGCCCACGGCTTTCTTTTCTCAAAATATCATTCACAGAAGTCCTAGGGGAACCATTTTCGACGCAGTTAGAATCAGATACAGACGGTGTAAAAGCTGTGTCCACAAAATCGCCACAGGCCATTGGCTCTTGGATAGTGTTCTTTTCATTGTCCACAGACTTTTGGGTAGTTTCGAGTGGTTCTCCACACACTGGAACTGGCGGAAGGAAGTCGCCAGAACCCAGGTTTACAGCAGCACCTCGCAGGAATGGATGTCTGGCAGCTTCTCTGGCAGTGGGCCTCTCGCCGGGAACTATTCTTAACAGAGACAACAGGAAGTGCAGGGCATCAACCACCTCTGCTCGAGAAAATCTGACGCATGGCATAGCCTTCCGCATCAGTACGTACAGGCTTGATTCCTGAAAGGAAGCAAAGCAGAGTTAGAGTCGACATTGTGCGAAGTATTGGAAGTCAAAAACAGGCGATAAATAGTCCTAAAATTTGGCGAATTTTTGAGACCTAGTTGTCAGCAAATCGTTATTCTTCCATCTCAGTCATAGATTGATTAGTCATAAAAGAAATTGTATTTACACAAGAAATATTTTTGTTAACTAATTGTTTAACTGCCTAATCAAAGAGATTAAACTTGGTAACTAAAACTTGGCAACTAAGATATCAATCAAAATTTTTATTAAGTTCCTGTGAAAAGTTCTTATGTTATGAGACTAAAACTTTGCAAGTAAGATATAAAATTGTGGGTATAAATATGTAATGGTAAGTATCAATCAAAAATTTTATTGAGTTCTGACGAAAAATTCATATATTATGGGTCTGTTAGTGGTGTATAACGTACTTCCCCAAATTGCCAAAAATATCATATAAGATCGTTAAGAGTAAAATTTTACACCATAAATCAGCATCAATAGGACGGCGCTCAAATTCTGACAACAACATACATTTAAAAAGCTGTTGATGGAGATAAGTACCCAATTCCTAAAGCCATTAGATTAAAATGGCTATTTTTTTATTATTACGATGGGCGCAACAGTGCCTAACAGAGGTTTTGATTTGTGTGGGGATATGGGAATTTAGGGAAACAAGGTGAACGCCCGATAGACACAGTAAGCTTTAGAACTCTTGCCTCGACAGTTACGGTTAACGTGCGAAGCATATTGATATGTAGAAGCCAAATTTTGCAAGAAACGGTCAACTAATAGCTTTACAAAATGGCATATTTGATCTCAAAGTATGCTTTTTAGGATTAAGAAAAACTGTTTATATAAACAGAAAATTAATGGAAAAATTTAGGAATACCCCAAGAACCTAAAAATGTTTTTGGTTTCAAATTCGTCTATGAAAATAAGGCAATAGGCATAACTTTCTTGATGAACTCACCCCCAAAGCTTTCACCAGCACTGGTCTCGTTTGACCGTCCCACGTCCATCCTGGACTGTCTTCCATATGGATCTGGGGCCAATGCCCCGTTAAGACGTTTAGGGCCATGAGGCCATATGTCCACATATCAAATGGTACTCCTTCGACACCACCGGAACCAACTGGGTGCCAGCACTCCGGAGGACGGAATTGGAGAGGAGCACATAGGCTGAAAAGGAAAGAGAGGCTGTCAAGTAATTTTATCAAAAATGTTATGGTTTTATATCAAGTATTTTGTTGATAACTCAAGCGTAATTTATTAGAGTAATATTTTCCCAAACAGTAGTGACCTTCCTCGGTAACATTTGCCGAGTTAAACTCGAGATCAGTTTTTCAAAACTTTTGCATTCACCATCTACTTGTTTATTCTTCAAAATGTATGGACATATGTCTTTAAATACCGTGTGTTTTTTCATTACATCTGATTGGCCAGTATTAACCAATGGTTATCGATCACAGGGGACAGATGTCTTTATTTTAGTATAGTCGGTCCTAGAAGGTAGCAATTATCTCAATATACTCTTCTTGAATTTTACGCAAGATTGTATTATGTTTAGAGACTAAAAAGGGCTTCACACACGATCTCAGGAGGGGAAAGCTTATCATAGAATGCTACCTGCAACCTATGACGGTCTGTCTCAACCACACGTATGTCGGTGTTCAACGCAAGTACTCGTACTCATAAATGTTTTCATTCATTGCACAATCGACGCAGCGGACATTGTGAAATAGACCCTCATCGGAATCGTTAATGTTTTTTCCTCAAAACTTAAAATCATTCTTATTGAACATAGTTTTTTTAGAAGCATAACTGTAGAGAATAGTTCTCTGCATTCCTTAAACTACTACCACTTCCTGCCATTTTTAAAATACGAATATTTCAAAATCTATTTGTCCCACAATGTCGAGGAGTGTCTCATACTGTCTGGGATGAATAGATACTGGCACGTTCAATTTTCAAATTGGCGAGGGAAAATCCTCTTCGTAAGATTGAAAATACATTATTTTATCCTGTAATTCTTTTAAAATGACTTGTGTTCAACTAGGAGAATTTTAATATTTGTGGCCAAATATTAGTGTTTTCTGGAGAGTCCGTCATTTATTTATTTTTCAGAGACTGTACAAGACTGCTTATCAATTATTGTGTCATACGTCATTCTAAATGCTATGTCGGCAAGAACGTCCCTGCTGGGAAGTTTGAATAAACCTCATGAGGGACATGAATGGTGGATGAAGGCAATGGATGCCTTTTTTCCCCCAGGAGAATTATTTTCGTGCATCCAATAATTACTGATATGTTACTCCAGCAAACCACTTCAGATTCTTATAACTGAAAACCTTGCTGAAATTCCCGTCAATTCATGATTTCTCCGGAAATAAAGAAAATGAATGAAAATCATGCCTTAATCTCTCATAAACCAGAATGGTATAAAACAAAGCTGCAGATGTCATTAGACGATTTGTGGGAAAAAAATTTTTTGTATTCTAATACTTTCATGCTAGAATGCAGAGGGAAGCCCCATTTAAACGAAAAAAGGCTGGCAAAATTAAGTACGATTAATAGATCCGAACCTGCTTATCTTCCTCTCTGTGATACTGAGCCCCGAAAAATCGCAAATGACGGCCGAATCACTGGCCGTTATTAAGACGTTGTCCGACTTCATATCCATGTGAGCGAATCCCGCGGTGTGCAGGTAGTCGAGGCCACTGAGCGTATCTATGAGCCACCTGCGGACGCGGTCCAGACCTCGGACGTCGGCGAGAAATTCCATGCCGTGCACCATTTCGCAAAGTGCTGTGGGATGGCGGGGCGAAACGAACAGTCTGAGTTCCATGTCCGGCACTGACATGACGTCCAAGACCGGAAGCACGTTTGGATGGTGGAGGCAGGGCCAGATCACGTCTTCGATCTCCCTGTAGCTTTCCTTCGTGATGACCTTGATGGCAACTTGAATTTTCCGAGGCGAGATAGCGGAGAGGACTTCTCCGAACGAGCCTTTGCTCAGTGGTTTGACATCCTTGTAGTTACGGCTTCCCAAGAACTTTACGACTGTACCTTGGTCTACTCGTTGACCGAACATTTTTTTACTGTTTATTATTTTTCACAGAACTACGTTGAATAGGCCGAAAGATATTGTACAAAGGTATGAGTGTTTAAACGCTTTTGGAGGAAGTACGTTTAATTTTCTTAAACTTATAATCTATTTAGGCCAAAATAAAGATCGGAAATTTCACAGAAAAATTATGTTTTGATGAATATTATGTATTATAAAAAAAATCAAATATATCACAGTAAGTTAATCGCACTCGTCAATAAATGTCGCTTTTAGTAGCAGAGTCACAAACCGCTTTGATGGCTTTTTATGAAATGCGAGTTCCAATTTGTTTCACGAGTTTACATTGTTTCCTTTGAGCATTGTTGATGAAAAGTAACATTTGTTTCATTGTTGCGTTTATTCCAACAGAAGATGAATTAACGGTACCTCTGTCGAAAACTTCATATTGTTGATTATTTTCCCTTCGACAGACAATACATGATAATAAGACACAAGTCTCGCTATTGTAAAGGAGTATAATGCGTAGTTAGAAGATATCACAGCTAAGCGATCTCCTCAACCATTTTGTGCGTAGAAGGTACTTAGTTCAAATAACAACGCTCCAAAGCTGCGGGAAACGTTAAATATCTCAGCGTGAGAAGTGAAATTCATGATTTATTAGGTTTTATTAAAGGTTTGATATTGAAAACTCGGAAATCTGCTATTTCGATGCACCAAGACTGCTGTTTTTATTGAGTTGAAGTCTATCTACGTATGTTTCTTGAAAGAGAACCTACTGTTAAAATTTTCCGATATTGGGGTACATTCCAGCAAGCCTAGATAGTTCCGCGTATTTCTCTGTCAACGTACGTGTAGTGTCAAATAATACAGCTGTTTTTCAAAGAACAAAATATTGAAAACTGGCTTACTCCACGGAACTGATACCAGTAGCACGATCTTTAACATATATCATACATGACCTCGTCCTTTTTCTGAGATCAATCATTGGTCTCTTGTGTACCGATGACTTGATTTTGGACCGAGTCCCCAAAGCATAATGGCGAATAATTCCCCGAACTCACCCTATACCAAGCTTTAAAAATTGGTACAATGTTAATAAATGAAAGTTCATTTAAATAAAACTGTTTATCAGCCATTCTCGGTCACCCATCTACTTTTTTATCCACATCTACGTTATGAAGACCCCTCCCCCGTCCCCCAAACAGATAATGTACTTTATTTGGGCTCGTCTTTTGACAGAAAGTAAACGTGGAAGTGGAATGCCGAGAACTCTGTCAATCGGGCCTCGGAGGCCTTGACGCGCTCGAGATGGCTTGCTGGTCACAAGTGGGGTTGCTCCACAGCTACTTTTATCCTGCCCGTGGTCACTCGCTGCTGTTAACCTCTGGCGGCTGCATTACAACAGGTAATTGATAAATTCGAGAGGCTTCGAAATTAAGCTCTGCTTTTGGTCACAGGAACTGGGGAATAAACCCCAATAGAAGAGTTTTTAATGGGCACCGTGACACCCATTAACTCAGTTGTTGAAGAAAGAGCCCTGTTTTTATGGGAAAATAATAAGATTTCCAGGTTGTCTTTCCATGTGGAACCATTATTCTTTTCGACGCGAGCAAAATCTTATAACTCGTCACGCTTTCGCTCAAAATGTCCCGTTCCTGAAGGACAGTCTCACTTTGAACATCGGTGCCGAACCCTGAATCGTGCCTCGTAACTCATCCCATATCATCGGATATGGCGTTCGTACCGAACTCATCGAACTACTATCAATATAAGTCTATTCAAATATCTTCATAAAATTTTAGTATAACTAATGCATTTATTAGCATTCCAGATTAACATAAGGCTAACGTACACTATGTACAAATTAATATTTAAAATTGCTACATAAAATGAGTTGTAGGCATCTCGATAAGTCGGTTGATTCTGCAGGATTCCGGCAAGAGCACGCGTCCGTCTCTAGGGACCGTCTATTCAAAGGTCTGCCATCATCTAAAGAAACGAACGACTGACTACCCGCTGGGCTGCCGCGTTAAGTGTATCTCGTATTCTCGACCTCCCGGGAGGCTGTAGGTTACGCCCCTTTCACTACAGCTTGCCTCTTCCACGTGTCTCGTAGACTCCGGCCAGTCAGCACTAGGCTTCGTCATCGGGACTCCTTCGTCAGCGAGGGATGGACTTTTCAAAAGACTGTTCCTTCCCACACTTAAGTCATTACACCCAAATAAGTCATTACACGATATTTCTCTCTCTAACTGTCATCTGCTTATTGATATTTCTACATAACACTCTGTAAATCTCTACATTATTTCTATATTTTGCATTCTGTATTATCTCTATTTTATAATCTCTATATTATGCCGAAAAGCACCATAAAAAGTTGGTTTCGTGGGACTGTAATCTAGGATTGGATTAATCAGCTTCATTCCGACATTTGGAAGAAATTCCGAAGCCAAATGGATAATGGAAAGTGACTGAAACCAGTGAATTATGAATAAGGTTTAATAGAATTTATGTTTAATTATTCTTTAGTTTAGTTGGCGTCTAAGTTTTCTCCAATTTTTTGAGGGATTTTCAGATGGCAGTATGCGTTTCTTTCAAACAACGCATTTTTCAGCAACTGTCCTTCGTTCAAATACCACTATGTCAACTCTGTTAGCAGCGTAACAGAATCATCAAACTTTATTTTCCAATGATGTTTGGCATTAGTTTTCCTCCAAGACTAAGATTTCAAGCTTAACACTATTTATCTTCTTCTGTAGAAAAGAAAAGTATCTTAATGGGAAATTTTTTTGTCAAGTTACAATTCCTTTGACTTAAAAATTTTGTAACTTGATTGTACGGTGCAAATAATGTATGAGAGAGAGACAATGCTCTATCCGGCCACCCCTCAAAACGACTACTTTTCTTCGGAACATCTACCAGCGGCCATAGAGAAATCGACCCCTTTTCGAGGGCCACCACTGAAAATGGCTATTTTTTTTTGAAAACACGACTGGCTGCCTTAGAGAAGTTTCACTAATTATATCTATTTACGTATATATATATATATATATATATATATATATACAGTGGAACCTCGCATAACGAGCATAAGTCGTTCTAGAGTCTTACTCGTAATGCGAAACTCTCGTTAAGCGAAACATTTTTTCCCAAATAAATTAATGTAAAATACGATAATGCGTCCCATGCAAAAAAATACTCAAAATTGTTTAGACGTTACGTTTATTATTTAATGAAAATTACTTATACATAAATTCTTAAGGAGCAAAATCATCCATATGCAGGTTATTATTTACGAATTTATGACACATATCTAATTTTTCTACTAGTAAGCTATCTAGCGACTTTTGATTTTCTCGGCGCTTCAAAATTTGCCGAAAATGTGTCACCGCATTGTCATCGAATCAATTTCTATCGCGCATAGCCACCGTCTTATCAGGGTGATGCTTTGTAACTTACGATGCAACAGTTTCCCATGCTTTCATCATTTCTCTTATTGCGCCAGAAGATTGTTTCTTCGTCCTTCTCCACTGACAAACTCTCCTCTACAACTGCTTGCCGTGAAAGACATTGCAATCCTATGAGCTGTTCGGTGGTCAGCTCTTGGTCTTCAGCTTGTGGAAGAGCACCTTCCACAAGCTCCTCAATATCATTGTTATCCTCCTGTCCCGTGATATTTGCTTCTCGTACCATCCATGACTACCCTTGAATACTTAATTTTCGGCCGTTGATGATCCTGGTGACGTGAAGACCCGAGTGACGTGAAGAGGGGACTTCCTTCCACATCACTCGTTATGCGAGCCATTTTTTTACGATTTATTTTGCTCGTTATGCGAAATACTCGTTATGCGAGGTGCTCGTTAAACGAGGTTCCACTGTATATATATATATATATATATATATATATATAAATAAAAGAGCTTGTCTGTTTGTTTGTCCGCTATAGAATCATAGACTGTTTCACTCACAGAGACCAAATTCGGCACAGTTAATGTTTAGGACCCGAGAAACTTAAATCAGCAAAAAATAAGTTTGGCTCTCAATTAGTTTTTTTTTAAATTAATTTTTTAATGATTTTTTGTGCCCGTAAGAGGTGCGAGGTACCCCCTGTGGATACAGGCGTTCAGTGAAATACGAACCTATCCCTCTTCCCCCGCGCGGGAGAAGAGGGGTGCGCGGGGGGGGAGAGATTCATGGTAATAACCTTTGTCCTTGCCTAACTGACTGATTAACTGACAGATAACGCACAGTCCAAACCGTTGGACATAAAGAGCTGAAATTTTGCATGGTGATTCTTCTATAGTGGAGTTTATAGTGGAGGGGTAAACTGAGAAAGATTTTCGAAAAATTCTTCTTCGATTTTTTAAAATTAAATTTTTAAGCTGTTTTTCTAATTTTTTTAAGTTTGAATTTAAAATGATAATCCGAGGGTTATAAAATTTATATCACGAGAAATACCATAAAAATTTCTTTAAAACGAAATCTTTTACGAATCTTTACCTACCTCCCTTTTCTGATTTTTGGTGAATTTTTAAAGATTAATTTTTAGAATGTAATTTATGAAATGCTGATCACGTGGTTTCTTTTCTTTTTGTGATACTTTAAATTAATTTTGCGTTACGTGCATAACAACGAAATAAATTGACAAAAGAAATATTAAAATACGGTAAAAGATAAAATTTAACCACTAGACTGAGATGGGAGCTTTTTAAGAATGCATTTCAAATTAGTATGTTTTAACACAACTTTTCCGGCTCTGCTTTTTGTCCTTTGTTATTTGCAGTTTTTCTCATCGCTTGAACAGATTTACAATTTGCTTTTTCTACGGTTTTTGGCCTTAGGAAAATTAAAAATCGAATTACAATTCGCTTTTTCAACGGTTTTTGGCCTTTTGAAAATTAAAAACCGATACGGTTTTTGGCCTGTCGACAATAAAAAACCGAATCACCAAATTATGGAAAATAGACTTCAAGTGAAATCGCGCCCTACTTTGAATAAATAAAGGGGATAATGCATCTTGCACTTTACCTCTTGGGTGATGTGGAAAAAAGTGCGTCTCTTGGGTGTTGTGGAACAAACTGAGCTTTTAAGGGAAAAATAAATATTCAAGGCAAATGTAAATTATAAAACTTATTTCTAATTAAACAGTGGATAAAACAAATCTAATTAAATCTAATTAAACAGTATCTAACAAATATAATTAAGCAGTAATCTTATTCAATCCAAACGTGCGAATCACGCAACACTGTGTTATTAATTCTCAATAAAATCAGACGCATAATCAGACGAAGGTTCGCAAGCTCAAAGTTTCTTTCTTTCTTATTGTTTGTATATCATTTCAGTAGAAACGCGCTAAGCGCAATTTGTCTAGCCAGATGAACATGAAGAGCAGGGGGGGGGGGGGTGCAGCCCAGTATTTTTTTGATGGAATGCATCAAAATTTTTATATCTATATATCTACCCGGGCATCGCCGGGCAATAATGCTAGTATATATATATATATATATAACTACGTTAATATTACGTTGAATTATTAGCGAGCTGAGAGATAGAGGATTGAATGAAAATATCGATACCTTTAAACATCATGACTGATTTCTTTTCATAAATAATAAACAAGAAATAACTTCACCCATTGTTCCGAAAGATTGTGTGAGAAGCATACTAACCACATGTTTCTACTGTTCATTGGATTTTCATTCCCTCTCTCTGCATTTTGAAGAATTGGCCAGAGCTAAGTCGTGTCTGTCTTCATAATCACAACTTCCAGTTACAATCTCTCGCTTGATAATAATGACGGTTTTGTTGTCAGAGATATGCTATTAAAAATATTTTATTTGTGATCATTTTTTTTTTGTCTTTATATTTCCTATTCATATGTGTGTCTTAATGCTCTAGTGCTTATATTGCAATGAAAGAGTAATACATACAGATGGTGGACAAAATAATACGAACACCTGTGAAATAATGGAAAATCTTTATTAATAGGGGGTTGGACCACCCTTTGACTGAAGCTGATTTAATGCGACGTGGGATACATGCATAATGGTCATGGACAATATTTAAAGGAATATTAAGCCATTCCTCCTGCAGAGCGGTCTCTAATTCCGAATGTCCGGATGGAGGTGAAAATCGGGAAAGAAGTTTGGACTCCAAATATTGTCATAAATGTTCAATAATATTCAAGTCCGGACACTGAGTGGGCCAGGCGAGATGTTCAACTGCATCGTCATGCTCTTCGAACCATTCTTGAACACACCTAGCAGTGTGGATAGGGGCTTTGTCGTCTTGAAAAAGCGGTCGCTCTCCAGGGAATACAGTCTGGACAAAAGGATAGACATGATCCCCTAGAACGCTTAGATAGTGATTGGATTTGATCCTCCCTTGCAGAATAACAAGTGGCACAAGACCGCGCAAAGATATCGTACACCATACCATAATGGAGCCATTCCCCTGCTTCACAGTCGGCAAGAGGCATTCAGGATGAAACGATTCTTTGGGCGTTCTCCAGACATAAACGCGTCAGGTCGTCTGAAATAGGGTGAATGACGATTCATCTGACCATATTACCTGTTGCCACTACTGTGGGGACCAGCCTTTGTGATCTCTGCACCATTGGCGTCACTCGAAAGCATTAGTTGCTGTCACCAAGGGTTTACGAATTGCCACTCTGCCATAAATGTTCGCAGCATGAAGTTCCCTTTTGATAGTTTTTGTTGAAACGTGGTCCTGGAGATGACTGTTCATTTTGGATGTTATCTCAGATAACGATTGCTTGTGCTTTCGGGCTACTATGCGCTTCAAGACCCGTCTATCCCTATCAGCAAGCTTGGACTTTCGGCCACTGTTGTGCTTTGAAGACGTCGTCTTGCCCTCTTTCGTGTACGCTGTCATAACGGCTGATACCGTACTCCTTGCAAACCCTAAAAGGTTTGCGGTTTCCGTAAGCGATTCTCCACTTAAACGCGCTCCAACTATCATTCCTCTTTGGAACTCTGACAGGTCTGACATTTCAACTTATTACAGACAGTTCGATAGAATCATGCAACTTAGGTGACTGCTGTTGAGAGACTGATACCTTACTCATCACGCTCACTAGGTGGCAGACTTCTGTTGCAGGTAGCGCGGCTGTACTCCAGGTGTGAAATACGTCATACTTTTTCACAGGTGTTCGTATTATTTAGTACTCTATCTGTATATATATATATATATATATATATAGAAGCTTGTCCTTTGTTACGTCACGTCGCTTACAGTTAGCACTGAGGTGCTGTTGTTATCCTTTTGACAGATTTACTTTACTGCTTTTGTCAAGTTCGACAAAATTTCTATTAAAACGAACAGCATAACAAGGCCTTGCGACATTCGAAAGGGGTGAAAAAATAAGGAGTTTAATCAAAAACACCCTGGTGCTGATGTAAAATCTGGTATCGAGATCCTTATAGTTTCTGTTTGAACATAGTTTTTATATTAAAATGATAATTATTGTAGACATAACAGAAAAGTGTGTATTATAATGTATATAGCTAATTACTTCTAGACATCAGAGTAAGAGCAATTATTATGGGTTTCTGCATACGCCGAAAGGCAATTGCAGTTATCTGGGCTAAATTTAGATAAAAAGAACTTTTTATATACCAAGTTTTTAAATTTTCTGTTGAATCATATAAACTTGACAATTCTATGTATTAATAAATACTTTTTTAAAAAATGTTTGATGAATTATCCCATCATTTTGAAAGAAAATGAAGTTAATTGGAAGTTAACTTGCGTTTAACTTTTTGATCCCGTCCCGGCCGATAGATGGCTGCACCAGTCTACAAAACAAAATTAACTGAAAATGAATTCAATACCGCTTAAAGATGGCTAAAAGTATCAAAAGAATGCATTATCATCGTGTTCTGAGCTATTTAACTAAAAGTTTCAAATATCTAGCTAGTCGGGAAGTTAGTTAAAAATCGATTGCAAGATTTGTACGGGACAAACACACAAACACACAAACAAACATGAAAGCGAGTTAATAAAAACATGGAAACAAAATTGGTCGTGATCATAGAGAAATCCATATATTCCTTGAATTTTCTCTCTGTCTCTCTTACAACACGGCTAATAATTTAATAACATAATTATATATATATATATATATATATATATATATATATATATATATATATATATATATATATATATATATATATATATATGAAATTATTAGTGGGGTTATATATACCGGGTGGTTATATTTAAACTTCCCCTATAAACGGCATCCTACATCGCAAACGGGTGAACGAAATGCAACGAAATTTTGTATATGGGCTATACACGAGATGCGCTCACGGAATTTCGAAAAAAAAATTTAGTTCCAAGATGTTTCAAGATGGGCGCCTTTTCGGGAAAAACATGAAATTTAACACAATAAACGACCAAAACGGAATACAGAAACAATATTAACTTTTATTGACTAGTTTCTGATCACCTTGTCGTCGAACCACATTAAGTAAAGGTAAGGGAGGAACAAAAACAGTTCAGTTTGCAGAAACAAGAACAGATTAGGACGAAATTGCACAAGAGGAGCAGTTGTTGATCGTGTCCAGGACGATGTAGGGAAAGCTGCTCCACGTGACCACCTTCATTCACCTGCAAAATTTGAAGACGATGGACAGTGTGTTCAACTGCAGATCGTAACGGATCAGTTGTGAGGCTTCGCACTTGAAGCGTTATGGAGTTCTTTAAGTCATTCAACGTCGGAACACCTCCACGATACACCAGACTTTTAAAATAGCCCCATAACCAGAAATCCACGGAGTTAGATCCGGCGAACGTGGTGGCCATGGATTAGGAAAGGAGCGACTAATAACACGTTCCTCTGTGAAGTGTTGGAGCAATAACGCCTTCACGGACGCATAGGTATGTGGGGGCGCACCATCCTGCACGAAAATGGTCGATGTAAGGATCCGCCTTTGCTGTAGTGGTGCACAATAAAGTCTGCAGCATGTCATGGTACCGACGGCCCGTAACGAAACATGTGACAGGCCACGTTCACCCATTTCCTCAAAGAAGAATGGTCCAAGGATGAATGTCGCCGTGAATCCACACCAGACAGTGACCTTTGGAGACTGTAGGGGAATTTCAGTCTGGATCCGCGTATTTTCCTTAGCCCAAATGCGGCAATTCTGTGTGTTGACTGTCCCATTGAGGTGGAAATGAGCCCCGTCGCTCTACAGAATATTCCAAGGCCATGACAGATCAACAGTCATTCTGTTGAGAAAACTGTCTGCAAAAAAAGAGATTGTCCCTATCAAGCAGCTCCTGGGCATGGCGGATCTTGTATGGGAAGTAGTGCATTATGTTTCTGAGTACTTTTCGGACGGTGCTGTAAGAATAGCCTGTCTGTCGAGAAACTGCTCCCAAACTCTGATGTCTGTGACTGTGCGTCAACAGCTGTGTTGACGGCATCAACAAGTACCGGTGTGACACGGTTACGGACTCTTCCAGGTTGAACTCCTGATTTCCCCGTCTCTTCAAATCTCTTAATCATGACCCGGATACCTTTAGTAGACATTGGTCCACGCCGTAGGTTCTTTCTACGACGAAATTCACGAACTGCAGCAGAAGCATTTCCCTTGTTTTCGCAAAACAGCTTCACCAATAACGCACGTTCAACTAAAGAGACCGTCATTAGTACAGCCGGAAACATCGACTTAAACATGACAACGTCTGTAAACGTTTTATACCCTAACGTGTTTTGCATAAAGCTTCCTCTTCTTCCCGAGCATGCAAATCTCGACATTTTTTCTCCTACAACTGACAGATTTTCCCGGTTTTACATTTTATTACTCATAATTCTTGTTCTGGATTGTTAATATTGTTTCTGTATTCCGATTTGGTCGTTCATCGTGTTAAATTTCATGTTTTCCCGAAAAGGCGCCCTCTAGTGGACATTTTAGAACTAAAATTTTATTTTCGAAATTCCGTGAAAGCATCTCGTGTATAGCCCATATACGAAATTTCGTTGCATTTGAGCTGATGCTTCACCTTTATAACTTTTCTTTGTCAGCCAAAGTCGAGTAACCATAGCAACACATCGAACGATATTTTAATTTATTTTCAGTAAAGCATTTAACATTTGAATTTTCTTTGTCGACCATAGTCAAGTAACCATAGCAACACATCAAACTACATTTTCATTTATTATCAGTAAAACATATGATATTTAAAAGATTCAAGGGGAGGAGGTATTGATAAATACAAAAAGGATTTTTGAAATTGGCAACGTTTAAGGGTTTATTGAAGAAAATTACATTTGGAACTACGCTTTTTATTGGACATTTAAGGTAAAAAAAGATTTACAATTTATTGGCTATCAACTGGAAATTTATTTGTATAATATTACGGAACTTTATTTAAAGTGAAAAAGTGTTGCTTCAATTGAGCTGAAATTATGTATAGATATAGTTGATAGTTCAGATTAAAACATGGGCATATTTATGTTTTAAAAATCGGACCCCGGAGTTTTTTAATTCATATTTTAATGATTATGCCCCTAAAAGTTGCTTATTTCGACAGCTTCCGCGGCTGACCTCGCTGACAGCGAGACCATGGGGCCGAATCGTACCAAAATCCGCACGCGGGTGGCTCCGGACACGATTCAGTGCCTGGCGTAGCCGGATTTTTTAATTTTTAATTTAAAAAGTTATTAAATTTTTTGGGCCATCTTTGGTGCTTTTTCCGTGTTTTTTGTGTCTGGACTCTGTAGTCTATGGGGACGAATCGTATCAAAATCGGTATGCGGGTGGCCTCCGACACAGTTACAGTTTCCAATAAAAAAAATTTTTTGCCATCACCATCAACAAATCCCAAGGTCTGTTTGACCTTGGGATATTGGACTTGACTTACGGGAAGATTGCTTTACACATGGACAATTATATGTTGGTGTCTCTAGGTCAGGAAATGCGGAGAATCAATTTACTTTAAAACCTCAGAAAAACGAAAAATGTGGTATACCATGAAGTTTTAAATTAAATTATACCTACCTAATATCTACTTAAGATAGATAATTGTTCAACCCGGACAAAGTCGGGACGGGCCGCTAGTATATATATATATATATATATATATATATATATATATATATATATATATATATATATATATATATATATATATATATATATATATATATATATATATATATATATATATATATATATATATTGTGATAACTTCAGACTCCGGGTAGCTAAAAATGTTCAGAGTCAGTCTACTATATTAAAATACAGTTTTATTAAATTTTAGTCGGAAACTTTTTACACTATTTACACAGGTGTTGATCTACCTCTAGACATAGAGGGAACTGGCCTTCGTAATAACCAAATAATCTCGATGATAAGATGCACGTACAGTCACAGCGGAACTAGAAGGTCGGTACACAGCCTCTAGAGCGTACAGCTCTGAAAATAGAATAACTTCGTAAAGACAGTTATAATCGCGGGAAGCTTATAGAGCGGGCTGCTCTGAAATATGAAGATAACTTCTAGATGAATTAACGAACTAACAGAAGCCTGTAGAGCAGGATGCTCTGAGATAGCTATACTTCAGGGTGAAGCATTCGTTGACGAGAAGCTTCTAGCGGGCTGCTCTGAAAAATAAGTCAGGATCAAGTCGGTCGCTCCAGGACAACGTAGACGAAAGGTGCTCTCTAGATGAGAGTCTCGACCAAGTCTGTTCAAAAACTGGATTTCTTCTGGCCGCGTTGGCAACCGTGCTTCCGGTCACGTGACTGCACAAGTTTAGGTTGGCTGGCACAATTTGTGACGTCATGTCCGTTGGCTGTGATTCGCCTGACCACGATCCATGTGGTCGGTTCTTATAAATCAGCTGATCTGAAAATCATTAGTTCACGTCGAAATCGTCATTAGTTTACGTCCTCCCAGGCCCGGCGGCTAGGAGCAACACGATTCTTTGCTTGCAGACACCTTGACGCTGATAGATAGAACTGTCCGCTGGTCACCTGCTGTGGGAGGTCCGGCTGTCTGGGTGATTTATTCGGAAAGGTCGTAACGGATTCTTTCAACCCCTCCCTCCTTGAAGGAGATTTTGGCATAATGGCAAAATCTGAAAATTACGGTTAGACACAGCTCACCTGATACATCATTAGAGGCAATGCATTTAATTTACTACACCGTTAATACATTTATTCTAATACATTATGATTACTAGGTTACCTAACACATTAATACACTAATTTATTTACACAATTCATTAATTATTTTCACACTCTACATTAATTTATTTACAACATTACGCTTGACTTAAGGTTTCTATTCTGCCATGAAACGGCTCAGGCAATCGGCATGACCTATCAATTTACCATATTTGTGGACAATTTGATAATTGAAAGGCTGTAAGGCAAGAGCCCATCTCATAAGCCATGGGTTATTTCCCGCATTTGTCTTAAGAAAAACGAGCGGATTGTGATCAGTCTCGATGGTGAATCTCTGCCCATCCAGGTAATGTCTTAGTTTCTTTATGGCGTATAATTATGCCTGCGCACTCTTTTTCGGTGGTGCAAAACTTCTTTTCTGCATTAGTAAATTTTTTACTAAGGTACAACACTGGATGGTCAGTATTCTCCGTTCCCTTTTGTGCCAATATTATACCAATACCAATGTCGGATGCATCGGTTTGCAGGATAAATTCTTTGGCGAAGTTCGGGGCGTACAAAACAGGTTTCTCAGTTAGTTTCGTTTTCAACTCTTGAAACGCTGTATTGCACTCCTCCGACCATTCAACCTTCTCCTTTCTGTGTTTTCCTTTTAACGCCCGCGTCAGCGGCTCAGCTATGATCGCATAGTTAGGAATGTATCTAGCATAATAACCACTAAGTTCAAGGAACTGTCGGATTTGGGTCTTATCCCGCGGTGTAGGAAAATCTACAACTGCTTTAATTTTTGCTTCGGTCGGCGTCCGACGTCTTTCTTCCACCATGTGTGCCAAATACTTAACACAACCTTGTGCGAATTTGCACTTGGAAGGTTTGATCGTTAGCCTGGCAGAAGCTATTTTCTTCAAGATCATATCTAGATGTTTTAGGTGATCTTGCCAATTTTCAGAGAATATGGCGACATCGTCCAAATATGGAACGCAGAAGTCGTCACATCCCTGAAGTAGCTGCGCCATAAATTTTGAGAAGCAATAGGGCGCATTCACTAACCCGAAAGGAAGGACTAAGGGGTGATATGTCCCAAAAATAGTCCCAAAACTCGCAAGTCTTTGCGCCCTAGCGCTCAAGGGGACTTGCCAATAACTCTTATTCAAATCGATTACCGTAATAAATTTAGCGGCGTCCACTTTCTCGATACGGTCATCCATGTTCGGTAGTGGATAATACTCTGTTCTGATAGCGGAGTTAAGGCGTCTGTAATCCACACATGGGCGAGGCTCTCGACCTGGACTTTCGACTAATATCATTGGAGAGGTATAATCCGACTCTCCAATTTCGATGATTTTTAGATCTAACATTCTTTTAATTTCGGTTTTTAGGATCTCATTTTGCCGCGGTGAAGACCTATAGGGTTTGGATCTAATTGGTTTATCACTAATGAGCTCAATATCATGCTCAATTAGATGCGTTCGGCCCGGATCGTTCGAGAATAATTTCTGATGGTTTTGTAACAACTCACCTAACTCTAGGATTTGTTCGGGAGTACATCTCTCTCCTAACATGCTACCCTTAATAATCTCCTGGTAGTCGAAAATATTCGGGCTTGATACAGGGTATTGGATCTCTAGGTCAGTTTCGCTGTTCTGATTTGTAATTTCTTCGCACATAATTAAATTTACACATTCCATACGTTGGTGGTATGGTTTTAATAGGTTTATGTGGTACACCTGTACCTTGTCAGTCTTCCCCGGCATTTTTACAATGTAATTTGTCTCTGACAATTTCTTCTCAATTTCTCCAGGTCCCACCCACTTAACGGCAAATTTGTTTGCGGGACAAGAGGATAAAACCAAAACTTTCTCCCCAACTTTAAACTCTCTCCTCACTGACCCTTTATCATAATAAGCTTTCCTTTTAACTTTGATCTCCCTTTCGGTTTCGGAAGCGATCTCCTGACAGTTCCGTAGCCTGTTCATCAGCTTGAAAACATACTCTGTAACCACATTAGTCTCCGGCGACTTCCTACACCATTTTCCAAAAAGTAGTGTTTCCGGCACCCTTAAATTCTTCCCAAATATCAATTCCGCCGGACTAAATCCAGTTGATAAATGTGTGACATTTCTAAGAGCTAACATGGCTGAGGGTAATCCTACTTCCCAATTTTCTTTTGCTTCAAGGCAGATAACTTTCAGGAGCCGTTTAATGGTGCGGTGAAAACGCTCAACGGGATTGCTTTGCGGATGAAATATTGAGCTTCTCGTCACCTTAATTCCGAATTTCTCCAGAAACGTGGTCGTTAAATTGCTGGTGAAATAGGTAGCATTATCTAATTGTAATTCCTTCGGGAACCCTATCCGACTGAAAATTTCTAACAGAGCCCCCGTCACATTTTCAGAGTTTACAGCACTCAAAGGTATGGCTTCCGGGTACTTGGATGCCATGCACAACGCAGTTAAAATATATCGATTTCCCTTTGGAGAAATCGGCAATGGACCCACAATATCCACGTTAATTTTTGTGAAAACCTCCGTAATTACTGGGACTAATTTAAGCGGGGCTTTCTTTTGTTCTTGTGATTTCCCTATTCTTTGGCATAGGTCACACGATCTAACAAAGTCCTCACACTCTTTTAAGCACTGGGGCCAAAAATAATATCTCAATAATTTGTCTTTACTTTTTGACATTCCCATGTGCGATCCGATGCCATCATGGCATAAACTTAAAACTTTAGACCTGTACTTAGTTGGTACAATCAATTGTTTTCTTTCCTCCCCTCTGTGATCTCGCGATTTCCTAAAAAGTAATTCGTTTTCGACCACAAATTCCAGGGTTTTCTGTTGCTTAACTTTTTCCCAAATAGGTGTAAGTTCAGGACAATTTTTTTGTTCTAAAGCGAAAGTGTCGGCACTCACTTCCCCTAATGAATCGTCAGTTTCTACCACTACCGGTAATTCTATATGTTCTAAGTCATCTGGCGAATTAACGTTGGACTCTGGCGACTCCGTTAGTCGTTCGACCGCTTCCCCGTTCTCTACAGAATTTCCCGTTTGAATTTCCTCCCGCTTACCTCGACTTCGGGTGACTGCATTAACGCTAGCTGGTTTTAATTTTTGCGCTTCTATCAGCTCCTGAGTGGCATTCCCCAGCAAGTAGTGGTTCATTTCCACACTCTGACCTACAACGGCGGCTTTTGTTATCACCTGGCCGAATTCTGGGCTCTCAAGTGTCACTCGAGCTAAGGGTAGACATCTAAATTCATTTTCCAAGGGCTGTTTGAGCCAAATATTTTTTCCGGTGAAATCTCCGGGTTTAACTAATTTAGCTGGGCACAAATCTACGCAACTCCCGCTATCACGCAATACTACGGTTTGGACCTGATTCACGCGAGCTTCGCTTAAGTAGGGCTTAAACGCAGGAGAAAAATCTTCCGTCGTAGCTAGATTGTTTATGATCTCGCTGGATTTTTTTAATTCGGGACAGTTTGGGCGGATATGACCACTCTGAACACACTGAAAGCAAGTGGGGCCACTTCGCTTCTCATACTCCCTGGTCCTCCAATCGTTATTATTTTTGTTAGCAGCGTTGCGCCACTCTTTTGGGCCTGATTTCTCTACTCCCGTTTTCGTCGCGGGACTAACTTTCTCTGACTGCTTGGGGCGGTCTACCTTTCTATTCTCGGGTGGTTTAATTTGCGTCGGTTTCTTTACGAATCGGCGGGTCGACTCATACGCGTCTAGCTTATTTACTAAAGTTATAGGATCATTTAGTGTTCCCCATACATCTACGAAATGATCTTTAATTTCCGCTGGTACGCGTCGCTTTATTTGGTCGGCTACCATAAGTTCTTTGAGTGACTCAAAATCTTTAATTTCAATTCCATCTAACCATCCCTCTAAATAGCTCCTCAATTCAAATATTAAATCTTTCCACAAAGCACCGTTCTGCCGTTGATGGGTTTGGAACTTCGTACGGAATGCTTCGGCACTTAGTTTAAACCTATCTAGCAGTACCGACTTAACATATTCGTAATTATAATTTTTTTCTTCAGGTTCCCTGATGATTATTCCCGCTATTTCGCTCGGCAAAAGACTTAGTAACTCTGACACTAAATCACAATCATTAATTTGCAATTTCCTAGCTTGCCTCTCAAACAGATTTAAGAATAAAGCTATGTCTATCTTTTCGGCATCATACCTCTGCATTACCGATTTAACATGCCTAGACGGGTTCCCGCTTTCTGAGTTCACGGAATTCACACTACTATTTTCCCCAATTAGAGTGATTTTAAGTTTTTCAAGCTCAAAAGCGCGTTCTGCTGCTTTCTCTTCTTTAATCTCCTGCAATTTTCTATCTTCTATAAGATTTACGAGAATATTTTTCGTGCTCTCTTCCTCGAAGCCTTCACTTTCTGAAATCATTTTTGCAAGATCGATTATTCTATGCGATTCTTGTATTTCTAATTGCAGCTCCAAAGCCAAATTCTGCAAGTCAATTTTCTTGTATTTTGTTAAAAACGACATTTTGCCTCAATAACTATTTATCCACAACTTAACCTTACCGGAACCCTCGGAATCTTGACCTCAACACAACAAAAGAACTGGTTGTCCGCTTTTCTCACGCCTTTACAATAGAGCCCTCTCAATTCGGGGAATTCTACTGCTACGTTCTTCCAAGAAAAAGGGAGGGGGGGGGGGGTTACTCCGAAAGATTACAGTTTAACAGACTCGTTTGAAATCCTAACATGGCACATACAATTCAAAAATGTTTAAAATTTTTCAGACCAAATTTCACACACATAATAAATCAATGCTACTTCAATATAATCTTAAGCACTCTACACAAGTTCAATAACTGACTAAATTAATTTGCAATACACAATTTCTTAATTTCAATAATTGACTAAATTAGTTTGCAATACACAATTACTTAATTTCAATAATTGGCTAATTTAATTTGCAATACACAATTTCTTAATTTCAATAATTGACTAAATTAGTTTGCAATACACAATTACTTAATTTCAATAATGGACTAAATTAGTTGGCAAAACACAGTTACTTAATTTCAATTTAGAATAAGTACTTAAATCAGATTATCCACAGTTCTAGTATTCATCTAACAAATATTTGTTCATTCACTTTTCTTTTAAAATTTTAAACACATTGCACACAATTCATTTTTACCTTATTCTTTTGCATAAACAATTCTAATACTTCATTAATTTACTTTTGACTAAATTAATTCATTTCTCACAGATAATTTACTTATTTCAATTCAATAGTTATTTCCCATGAAACATTACTTTACACATGTTAACATTTACACAGATTCTAATGAATTAATTTACTTTTAATTAATCAATCAATTACTTTTGCCTCTAATGAGAAAACAGGCTTACCTCGTCTAATTTTGAAGACTGGATTGTAGGCTCTCGTTGAAGCTAGGCAAGGTCTTTCCAGGCTGGTTCTGGGGGGATTTCCTTATTTAATATGCAACCCCAATACTTGATCGCTGCAAAAAACCACTGTTAGTAGGCTGCTCGCTGCTATATACTGGTATCAGTGATGCACACACTTGGGACGGGACGTCCGCACAAAAAGTCCTAGATGGGCTAGCTACTCTAATTTCCTAATTCGAAGGGGTGGATTGCCAATTTTTAATTAATGGCAAAATCCCACCGCTGCCACCATTTTTAGTAGACTGTGATAACTTCAGACTCCGGGTAGCTAAAAATGTTCAGAGTCAGTCTACTATATTAAAATACAGTTTTATTAAATTTTAGTCGGAAACTTTTTACACTATTTACACAGGTGTTGATCTACCTCTAGACATAGAGGGAACTGGCCTTCGTAATAACCAAATAATCTCGATGATAAGATGCACGTACAGTCACAGCGGAACTAGAACGTCGGTACACAGCCTCTAGAGCGTACAGCTCTGAAAATAGAATAACTTCGTAAAGACAGTTATAATCGCGGGAAGCTTATAGAGCGGGCTAATCTGAAATATGAAGATAACTTCTAGATGAATTAACGAACTAGCAGAAGCCTGTAGAGCAGGATGCTCTGAGATAGCTATACTTCAGGGTGAAGCATTCGTTGACGAGAAGCTTCTAGCGGGCTGCTCTGAAAAATAAGTCAGGATCAAGTCGGTCGCTCCAGGACAACGTAGACGAAAGGTGCTCTCTAGATGAGAGTCTCGACCAAGTCTGTCCAAAAACTGGATTTCTTCTGGCGGCGTTGGCAACCGTGCTTCCGGTCACGTGACTGCACAAGTTTAGGTTGGCTGGCACAATTTGTGACGTCATGTCCATTGGCTGTGATTCGCCTGACCACGATCCATGTGGTCGGTTCTTATAAATCAGCTGATCTGAAAATCATTAGTTCACGTCGAAATCGTCATTAGTTTACGTCCTCCCAGGCCCCTGCGGCTAGGAGCAACACCATTCTTTGCTTGCAGGCACCTTGACGCTGATAGATAGAACTGTTCGCTAGTCACCTGCTGTGGGAGGTCCGGCTGTGTGGGTGATTTATTCGGAAAGGTCGTAACGGATTCTTACAATATATATATATATATATATATATATGTATATATGTGTGTTATATATACAGCAGAAACGGGAAATGCATCGTCTTTGTATGTGTGTGTGAGTCACAAAAACTAGAGAACCATGAGCCCTACCTTGATGAAATTTACACGATTTAATGTGCTTGGAAAATCAGGATGAACGTGACTATTTTCATCCCGCTGCGACGTTCCATTCCCGAATTATGTTAGAACAAGTTTGCGGGGTATCAACGGATATTTTTGTTCAAAGCCGTTGTAAAATTTTATTGTTGCCAATTAAATTATAACATTTCCGTAAAAATAAATAGACGTGAATTAAAAACGTGATTTATTCGTATATTCTGGTAAATTTGTAAAGTATCATACTTAAAATAATTTTCTTAGCACCTTACTTCTAAACTGGACGTTTTGACATCAAGATAGGTATAAGAAGGAGTATATTACTAGATATGTTGTTTTCATATGATGTTCACAATCTAGCTTTTTATGACTTTTCATAAATAATTCATTAATTTAAAATAACGATATATTTTTGTTTTTCTTTTGCTGTATTTAACAACTGGAACATAATTTAACTAGATCGCTGGAAAGGATCATAATAACCGATTTCATATATTATGGAAAAATAAAAAGAATAATTTGCCGCGAATGTTCTAATTAGTTTTTAATAGCTATGTATAATCTCCAATATTGTTTACGGAAGTAATTAGAGTTGTTTGGGTAAAATAAATATTCTAATTGATGTAAGATCTTCTTCATTTAGTCTAAAATACCTAGTCTTGCCATAAATACTGTTACAACTTCCGGAATGAATTATGAAAGTATATTGCAAAGGAATTTTAACAAGCAACTCTTCCAGCTTTATCGAATCGCTCTATTGTTCGTTAAGCAAACATTCTGCTGATATTAAGTTTTTTCAGATTTTGAAAAATCTCCGGAGCTGGCTTGTTGATCTTTTGCAGACCTATTACCTCTACGCGATTTTCAAAATCTCCCCATTCCATTCCTAAGAATTCCATTGAATTAATGCGTTGTCGGACGAATACGGAAATTTGGATGACCTCGAACGCAGAAACTAATTATATAATCAATGATTTTTCCATATTTTTGGAAATTAGAACTGCTTCGAGGGAAACAATTACTAAGAGAATATTCAGTTCTTCGGCTCGTGGAACCATACACAAACAAATGTAGAAACATAACTATTACCAATTTCTTTACTTTTCTTTCGCTGTCAACAGATCTATAGAGATTAAATCTTCAGTTGTCACTACGATAAAAAGATCACGGAATGGATTGCCTCAGAAATTAAAAATTGCAAAATTTTCACTTTATCTTTCAATTTTTTTTTTCAAAAATGATAAAGGTATTATATTGACAGTGTATCAGGGAAAAAAGAGGAACAATGTTTTTTTGCTGCATTCTCTTCATGAAAATGGTACTGTTTCCGTTGATACTGAAAGCGCCCAGAAAACACATGAAAACGCAGAGTGCTACAATAACACAAATATAGTGGTGATGTTTTAGAAAATATGGCTCGAATGTACAATTCCAAATCAAGGTTACGATGACGGCCTGAACTTGTATTCTTCAATATTATGGATTTAGTTGCTATAAATGCTTGGAATATTTACCAAAAAGTTATAAGAATTTAAAATTACTTGTTTTACGGTCCCGAAATTTAGGAGTTAAACAAGTCAACTTCGTTCAAGAAGTAAACATAAACATTACTATTTCTTACTAAAATTGCAATTTTGGTAAAAGTCAGAGAAATAAGTGATCAAATGTTTGGAAAAAATGTAGAGAGTCCGTTTGCGGCAAAAATTTGGGACAAAAAGTTGTTTTTATCTTCCGCGAAGTGCATAACAGATTAATATTGTTGTTTATATTGATTTAACTCAATTTTAATTTTAACCCATTTAATTTACATTTGTAACGATTTGAAAAATAAATATTCTTAATTAAAAATGAAATTGCTGAAAATATTACCTTAATTTGAACTAGGGGTCGAAATGAGTTGTAGTAAGTTTAAAAATTCAGGCGTTCTAGAGTTAAAATGGAAACAAAATTAAGCGTGATACAGGAAAATTTTAAAAGAGTTAAAAGTTATGACACATATGCTGGGAAGTAGGTTTCGACTTTGTTATGGGTAAAGAATTTAGCGACAGCATGTTTTTTAAGTGCTTAAATGTTTAAATCCACCCGGCGAATAAGAATGGCCGGTTGGTATCACTGGACTAAAAAAGTCGTATTGGGGGATAGAAATATTTACGAAGAGCTTTTGAATCTTTCTAATTTATAGACGACTGATTCTTCGGTATAATCTAATACAGAGGTCCCCAAACTTGTTTGTCCCATAGACCCCTTGCCGATTTTTCCTGTTTTGGGTAGACCCCTCCTATCCTAATACTGATTTTTTACAAATTCATCAATTTTAAAAGTGTTTTTGAAGCTGACACAGAGATACTCACTTTGAGAAGGTTTACTGTAGAGTGAAGAATTTTAAAATAATATATATATATATATATATATATATATATATGTTAAGATTTAAAATTATACATTGATTAATTAAAACGACACAAAATGCAAATCTAGTAACATTTTTACATAGAATAAATACACAACAAAATCAATGCTTTTAAGGTGGCTATGTACTAAAAGAAAATATCTCCGTTCCCATTTCCAGTCCTTCCCGACTCTTGTGGTGGGAGGAGTCCAGTTGACAGTTCGAGAATTCCACCCCCCTTAGGGTTGACAGTTTGAGGGATTGTAATGACCGTCTCTCTATAGGGGGTCATGTGCTTTCCAAAGGGGTCATGCGATATCCTTGCCTTTCCAAATAATCCCCGAAAGAAATCGCAAACTGCTGGTTGTAGCGGGCGAAAATTTAAACGGTCATACGCTTGATTTTGCCGTCTGTTTACTCACGGATACGATGGGTCTCGCCATAAGCATAAATGTAAAATTAAGACCGACTTTCACAAAATCAACGAGAAATTAAACAAAGCAAAATATACAAAATATAAATTTTACTGAAAGAAAGTTCTGATTTTGTGTCTTGAAACAATGTTGTAAATTATCCTTATCTACAGAGAGAAAGTTAGTACTTTGAAACTATTTATTAATATGAGTTCATTACAGACAATAGTAAATTAAGGATTTTAATACAGAAAAATTGGGATTTGTCTGTGAAAATGAAATTAGGTTTAAAAGAAATAATCTCAGAAAACTTTGAATCTTCAAGGAATTGCTCATAAGATTCCGATAAATTAAAGATATCTGCAATATCGCACGTCGGGGAGATATTGCAGATATCTTTAATTGTAACTTCGATTTAATCATTTGGAAATCATCAGTCATTTGCTGCTAATAAGTATCCTGTGTATGTATTATAAAACATGACTGTAATAACAATTTATATATTTGTTATATATTTGTTATAATTTCCTTTTTTGGCAGAACAAACACTAAGTTTTCCTTTTCCAAATTTCATAGAGGATAATTTTAAATACAGAATTCTTTTGAGCGCCATTTGTGAAACATTTTTAAAATTGATAGCAGACTTTCAATTTTTTTGGTGAAAACTCCGAAATTTTTTTGATAGTCGAATGACATTATTACTTGCGTTCTAAAGATCAATTTTGAGGGTTTAAAACTGTAAAATCTTTATGGTATAAAACAGTATATAATGGTTGAAATTGCTTGGCTGTTGCTTGGTTGAATAGTTTGGTTGAAATTGCTCGAAGCGTTCCAGAGTGAGGCTGGAACAAACACAAACACAAACACACACACACACATATATATGGTGAAACTTCTCTATGGTGGCCAGTCATGGTTAAAAAAAGTGGCCGTCAAATATATATATATATATATATATATATATATATATATATATATATATATATATATATATATATATATATATATATATATATATTTATATATATATATATATATATATATATTTATATATATACATACACACACAGAGAGAGACAGAGTAAAACTTCTCTAAACGGTTCTGTTTTGTTTACAACAGGTTCAAGAATCCATGGAGCCAATGTTATGAACGAAATCTCCTTTCGGTCACCCCTCTAAACGGCCACTTTTTTGAGGAACCATCACTGGCCGCCATAGAGAAATTTTATTGTATATATCTCTCTCTGTACATATATATAAATAAATAAATAAATATATACACATATATATATATATATATATATATATATATATATATATATATATATATATATATATATATATATATATATATATATATATATATATATATATATATATATATATCTCGATCTATCGTTTTTCAAGCAACCGATAGAACTGAACGATAAATGTGGGAAAACGATAGATACGGGAACATAACAAAGCAATATGATCATCGGGACTGGATGAAAAAAACGACACATACAGGAAAACGATGATTCGGAGAATGATCGATCGAGATTCCACTATATATATATATATATATATATATATATATATATATATATATATATATATATATATATATATATATATATATATATATATATATATATAGATATATAGATAGATAGATAGATAGAAAGAGAGAGAGAAAGTTCGTAAGTAAAACCTCTCTAAACGGTCCTATTTTGTTTGGAACCGGTTAAAGAATCGATTGAGTAAATGTTATGAATGTTATGAACGATATCTCTTTTTGGTCACCCCTCCAAACAGCCATTTTTTTGAGGAACCATCGCTGGCCGCCATAGAGGAGTTTTATTGTATCTTTCTCTCTATATATAGTATATATATATATATATATATATACACACACACACACACACAGAGGACTCCCAGCTAGAAAAATATAATAAACCCAGTTTGTAATATGAAAACCTAGCTTTTGAAAAAATATTTTTTTTTTAAACAAAGCATTTTGCTATTTTATAACTTACCCAGATTTAACGTACCAGAAAAACCCAGATTTCGGGATATTTTTGAAAAAATGAAAATTATATTATATATATATATATATACACTCATGGACAAAAAAATTAGCGCACCAAGAAATAATTGCGGGATCGTAACGAAACTTGCAATGAAGGTACATGTCGGGGAGATATGCAAATGATTGGAAATGCAGCGTGATTGCCCATTACGTATAGCCGGTAGAGGGCGTTCAACATCGTACTCTGTGGAGTATAAAAC
>OU015503.1:123539133-123586633 GCA_907164885.2 Dolomedes plantarius | reverse complement strand
AAAGTTTGTGTGAAGGACATTTAAATCTTGAACGTAGACTGAAAGGCCATCATCCTGGCAGTTTGTCTGTGCCAAATTGGGAAACTGGCAAGTTCAATATAACCGCCACCTGCTGGCCCTTCGCTGTAACCGTTTCAGTTCAAAAGTCCATGATGTCGCAATACAAGTTACACGTACTGCGGCCGAAAAGTGAATAGATTTCTTACACAATTTTATGAAATATACATAAAATTAGGAAATGTATCTATCTATCATAAGAAAGTACTCGTATTAAGTAAATACCTCCATAGGTACTATGGATTATTACATTTACGGGAAGCCAAAATTTTAGTGGCGGCCTTTCTAATTCGTCGACCCCCATTTATATCTCATGCACCCCCAATTTTCTTTTTCACTGGAATGGACCCGATACACGTCTATATCGGCCCCTGGGGGTCGATAAAGACCACTTTCGGAATGAGTGATCAAAAATCATGTAAATGTTTTTGAAGGGAATTTGTGCAGGCTGTTCGCAGTTGATAGAAATCACTTGTCTAAGTGGCTATGAAGTGATTTCATAGAAGTAATAAATTTTTATTGTTTAAAGAAATTTCAAAGACGTAATAAAGCAAAGATTCTGTAAAAGGAGATTGATAATTCGACAAAACCTATACACTGTTATTCATAGACTGTATTTTGCGATTGTTCATCTGTCATTACTTCACGTAATAAAGAATCCATTACCAATATAACAGCAAGAGGCTTCTTTTCTTAAGTGTCATATTTTGGCAATAAAATGATATTTCAACACTACCGTCTTACACATTCCATTTATTATTTTAGATACACTTGCAGATCAAAGGAGCTGCTAGCGTTAACATGAGACGCTAAATTATTCTTTTCCACCAAGATTCCGTTCTAGAAATTTTAAATAACATATAAAAGGAAACTAAAATTTTAATCTGGTAATTCTGTATGGTACGTAAAATAATTTTCTTAGCACCTAGAAAATATATCTCTTAATTTGACGTTTTGACATCAAGACATGTATAAGAAGGAGTACAGGACAAAAGGATATTGTTTTCAGGAAAGTTCATGTTCCTTGAGAGATAACTCTTTGTTTCAAAACTTCCAATAAAATAAAATATATCGGTTTTCTCATTAGATGACATTATATTAAATACACTCTCCAGCTGATAGAATTTAACACTAAAATGCTGGGATCATTTTCACATTTTGGCTTTACATAACTTTCGTTCTGTCAATGTAAGCAATCAAGCTTTCTAGGGCTTTTCCTAAATAATTCATTCATTAAAAATAACGATGTATTTTTGTTTACTTAGAATGACGGGAAAGTTCATAATAACCCATTTCATATATTACGGGAAAATAAAAATAATAATTTTTCACGAATGTTCTAATCCCAAGTAACACAAAACCGTTGGCAAGTCGTTGGCCAACCACTTTCGGGCATGGTTGGCCAACGGTGGTTTTTGGCCGTTGGCGCGAGGTTGGCCCAACGGTTGGCGTTCAGTTGGCCCAACGGTTGGCGTTCAGTTGGCCCAACCGTTGGCATTCAGTTGGCCCAACCGTTGGATTTACAGGATTTGGCCGTTGGCGTTCTGTTGGCCCAACGGTGGGATTTGTAGGGAAACGGTTGGCGTTCTGTTGGCCTAACGGTGGGATTTGTAGGGAAACGGTTGGCGTTCTGTTGGCCCAACGGTTGGATTTGTAGGGAAACGGTTGGCGTTCTGTTGGCCCAACGGTTGGATTTAAATGATTTGGCCGTTGGCACGAGGTTGGTCAACAGTAGGCATTCAGTTGGCCCAACAGTCAACTTTGTAGGTAAGCCTACATTAAATTTATTTAGGGCTATTATGCATTTTTCAACCCAGCCAGCAACTCTTTGTTCATCAGGCCAACAGTCAAACTATCCAAGGGTCAATAGTTTTGACATTTTGCTATTTTTCAGCAGATCCTTTACAAAGAGGATTTCCCCTTTTTAAACAGTTTATTAAGTTCTAGCATTTAGCCACAAATAATTTATATAAAAATAGTATATTCGAAATTCTATTTTGAATATATAAAATAGGATATTAAAGTATATTTATATAAAAATAGTATATTCGAAATTCTATTTTCAATATATGAAATAGGATATTAAAGTATATTTATATGAAAATAGTGTATTCAAAAATGCTTTTTTGAATATACAAAAAGGGAAATCTCCATTGTAAACGGTCTGCTGAAAATTAGCAAAATGTCAAACTATTGACCCTTGGATAGTTTGACAATTGGCCCAATGAACAAAGAGTTGTTGGCTGGGTTGAAAAATGTATAACTCTTTTCCCCAAAAAGTAGTCTGAAAACTGCAAAATTCACTCTTTTATGAAATCAAAAAGTTTCCATAGTTAAATATTAAAATGTACAAAAAGCAACAATACATTTTAATTTTAATGTTATTTTTAACAGTTTTTTTTTTTGCTTGACATTGTTTATATAAAGTGTTTTGTTTTAAACACTTTATATCTTTTTAAAGAGAATAAATCTTATAGATTATATCCTTAGTGATATTATAAATCTCATGTCACTATATATATATATACAATTTATAATATCAATGCTACCTGTTGTTTTTAATCAGTCACTTTACTACATATATAAATTTTTTTAAATAAACACCTTTCCATTATAATCAACTGGTGTCAAATTGTACACTCATGCTGAGTTAATATGACAAAAACTTTTTGTAAGATTACCTTTATATAAATATTTTTTTCATTATATATATATATATATATATATATTTATAAACACTTTATCTTCCAATTTGTCTTCACGTCTGATACAATATATACAACTGAGGTCTGATTTTTTTAAAACTTTCCATAAAACTTTTATATCAATTTTTGGACTTACCTTGTTTAATATTTTAAAACAGCATCTTAATAAAGCATGTTATAATAATTTTAATAAAACACAACTTTTCATCAATTTTTTTTTATTTTAACAAAAAATTTAATAAAATGTAATTTTACATTGTCAGAAATACACAGTTCTTTTATATCTCCCTCCTTCTCTGTCTTTCGAAAAATGGAAAAATCCCTTTATTAAGTCTTCAACAAATTTTTCCGTTATGACTTCTCCCTGGTAAGCCAGTCCGACAGAAGCTGTTAATATAAAAATAAATTAGTACAGTAAATGAGTCAAAAGAAAAATAGCTATATATGCACCAAACAGTCAAACAGAAATGCCTGATTAAGTTAGTTTTTTAAATTTTTTAGAAACAAGTTAACTTATTATGAAATCTAACCCTAGCATTTACTTCATAATCAAAAATTTCTTCATGTTGCATGAACTTGTCTTAACTATTACTTCAGGTATGTATCAGTAAAGGTTTATTTATTTGCTAAATTATCAAAGTACAAAATAAAACAACAATTTCAAATATGCAAACTAAATTAACATCAGAGGCAAATTAGACACTGCACAGATCTTTAATAATTTTAATACATATTTATTTACATGAATATATCAACTCTCTGAAAACTTACTTAAAATTTAGACATGAAAAATTAAAATATCAAGAGCTATTGGCAGAAATTTCTTTACATTATAGGAACTAATCATCTTAAACTGCTTGCATGTATTTAGCAAAGTTTATTTTCATAAATTAACAGAGCAGAAAATTAAAGAATAATTTGAAATATTTGAACCAAATTAAGATTAGAAAAATAAGACATTGTAGTATATGATAGATAAGATTAATTTCCACATACATTTTAAAAATACAACATTGATAAAATTAAGGTGAAATTTTCCTTCTCTTAACCACACAGTAAACAATATTTTCTCAGTAAAAGTCAAATTAATTCTGTAGCATCAAAAGCCCAACAGTTTGTAAATGTACGTTTGTCAACACAAAGCTTTTTATTAGCACAACATCTTTTAAAAAAAAACCAACATTTTAATAATTTTAGACAATATTTATAACTCCACGAATATAAAAAAAAATTACAAATGTTTGTACAAAATATCAAACCTACTAATGCCTTTCTATCTACTGAACATCACAGTATCTATATATTTAAGTTGCTAAGCCAGACCGATTCTTTGGGCTGTCTGGGAGAGAAAACTACTGCATCAATTTATTTCATTTTGGTCTTAAAAAAAAGATTTTAATCTATAGATGTGTCAAATATGGTTTTTGTAACCATAATCTCTATTAATTAGCGATAATTTATAATCTAAAATTGTTTTCTGTACATGCTCATCGACATGTTTAAATCTGGCTTTAGATACTCACTAAGCACGAGGCTGCATAAACTACTGCATAAAATACTGTACTAATTAGATATAACTAAAAATTTAAAACACATTAGCATAAGGATTTAAAAATATATATTTAATAAAGTGAATCAAATAATACCAGTAGGAAACAAGGGAAAATAAAAAAGAGTGAGGAACAAGACTTCAGTTTATACAAATAGGCCAAGAATTCAAAGCAAGTTTTTACCTAGATTCAATCATTCATAAGATGATAACCACACTTCCAGGTCTTTCATCTATGGTACTAATGAGATCAGGACTGGCAGTCAAATAAAAATTTCCAGAATTTTCAATTCTGCATACCAGTTCCTTGAATACATGATCTTATAGACAGCTAAAAATAGAAAAATAAGTCATATACCATGGGATTGTCAAAATACAGTCTTTAATATTATGTACAAACTTTATAATATATATTGTTAAAAAATATTGCTAAAAAAGTAAATATTATAATAAGTAGCAGCTAATCAAATGTTAAAGACAAGTGAATTATTTTAATGAGTGATCAGCTTACTTCATAAATAGTCTTTAATATTATGTACAAACTTTATTAAGTATATTGTCAAAATTTGCTTAAAATGTAAATATTACAATAACTAGCAGATAATCAGATGTTAAAGACAAATGAATTATTTTAATGAGTGATCTGCATACTTCATAAACACTTCGTATTGATATTTTACTTTCAAACAAAATATTTAACATCAAATACCTGTTCAAGTCTGAGACAGACAATTATTTTAAACTGAAATAAAATACAATTGCTAAGTTGATAGTAAGGAGAGAAAAATTACTGAAATTTCACCAAAGGAGACAGCTAATTCTATTTTATCCTTGTATTCATAAGCTAGTGATTAACTGACGCTTCTTTATAAATTTGACGATTTAATAGAGTAGGTTTTCTAAATTTATGAAGTAAACTGTGAGATATAAACTTATAAACAACTTAAATACACTCAGAATAAATGTTCAACTTCTTATATAAAATGTTCAGTAAACTTTAATAACAGATATTTGAGCATAAATAAAAGTTTACCATAATGTTTTTATTATAAATACTCTAGTTAGAAATAATCTTACTGAAAGTACAAGGTAAGAATCATCAGTAAACACCAAATTTGATCAACTATTCAATTTAAAACTTTCTGAACGATCCGATTAACTAAAGTAACTCAACCATTTAAAATAAATAACATAAACACATCCATGATTTCAAAAAGTTTAAATACAACCATTCTATAAAGGATTATAAATATACAGATTACTTATTGTGTTCTAAAAATAGAGAAACAGCAAATACAATTACAGTAGTTAAATTTATTATTTGAGGAAAGCTTTGGCTGTTTTTATAGAAGTTTAACAAAGCATTTTACTTAAATTTACCAAGTTACGCTTCATTTTGATATGCATTTTAGAAAACTACTTGATGCTACTAATTAGCCAAGTAAATCATTTTGTTTACTAAATAAAAGTATATTACTAATAAAATAATATACTTACTCTGGAATTCTTCGTAATATTACAATCACGTGGAACATGGAATGGCCGACATCCATTTCTTTTTACCGTTCATTTCTTCTCCCCACGTGCAAACAATTCGCCAAACCAGTTTCTGTCGTAGTGAATAATGCATTCTGTAACTGTTGGCCCAACAGCTTTAATTTGCAGTTGGGCCAACCATATTTTGTAACCGTTGGCCCAACCGCTTCCATTTGCAGTTGGGCCAACCATGTTTTGTAACCGTTGGCCCAACCTCATCCATTTGCAGTTGGGCCAACCACATTTTGTAAACGTTGGCCCAACCTCATCCATTTGCAGTTGGGCCAACCACATTTTGTAAACGTTGGCCCAACCGCTTCCATTTGCAGTTGGCCCATCTGAATTTCTGGAATTTCTGCCAACGGTAACCATTCCCCAACGATGCCACGAAAATATGCGGTTGGGCCAACGGTGTGTGTTACTTGGGATTAGACCGAATGTTCTAATTGAACCTCCATTATTGTTTACAGAAGTAATTTGAGTCTTTTGGGGAAAAGAAATATTCGAATTGAGGTAAGATCTTCTGTATGTAGTCTAAAATATTTAGTCTTCCGATAAATATTGTTACAGCTTTCGGAATGAATTTCGAAAGTATTTTGAAAGAAATTTTTAAAAGCAACGGTTCCAGCATTATTGAATCACACTATTATTCGTTAAGTAATCAAACTGCTGATATTTAGTTTTTTCAGAGTTTGAAAAATCTCCGGAGCTAGCTTGATGATCTTGTGAAGCGCTATTACCACTACGCGATTTTTAAAATCACCTCCTTCCGATGCTAAGAATGCCATTGAACTAAAGCCACGTCTTCGGACAAATACGTAAATTTGGCTGGCCTCAGATGCAGAAACTATCTATATGCTCAATGATTTTCCTTATTTATTGAAAATAGAACTGTGTCCAGCTAAGCAATCCCTAAGAGAGCATGCAGTTCTTCGGCTCGTGGAACTGCAATGAAACAAAGGTAGAAACATAACGACTACCAAATTCTTTACTTTATTTTCTCTGTCGACAGATCTAAAAAAGATCAAAACTTCGCTTTTCAGTAAGAAAAATCGATCTCGGTATGAAATCCCTCAGGAAATGAAAAGTGTAAAATTTTCCCATTAACTTTCAATTTTTTCAAAAATGATCAAGATATTACATTGACTGTGTATCAAGGTAAAGAGGGGAAGAATGTTCTTTTCCTGATTTCCCTTCACGAAAATGTTACTGTTTCCGACAATACAAAAAGAACCCAGAAAACACCTGAAGCAGCAGAGTATTACAATGACACAAAATATAGCTTTGATGTTTTAGAAAACAACGTACAATTCAAAATCAAGTTTACGAAGATGTCCTGTCCTCGTATTCTTCAAAATCTTGGATTTAGTTGCTATAAATGCTTGGAATATTTACCGAAAAGTTACGAGAATTAAAATTAGTTGGAGAATTACGCTCCCAGCATTAGGAAGTAAAACAAGTCAGCTTTGTTCAAGAAGTAAACCTAAACGTCTCACAAAAATTGCAATAGTGGTAACTGTCAGCGAAATAAAGCATCAAATATTTGGCAGAAATGTAGACGGCAAAAATGTGGGACAAAAAGTTTTTATTTCCGTGAAGTGCGTAGCAGATTAATATTGGTTTTTATATTAATTTAATATAATTTTATTTTCAATTAGTTTAAATTACATTTGTAAAGATTTGAATAATAAATTTTCTTAATTAAAACTGCAATAACTGAAAATATTACCTTAATTTCAACTAGAGATCGAAATGAGATGCAGTAAGTCTAAAAGTTCATGCGGTCTAGTGTTAACATGAAAATAAAATTTGAAGTGATACAGATAACTTTAAAAGAGTTAAAAGTTATGAAAAATATGCTTGGACGTTGGTTTCGACTTTTACCCATAAATAACTTTTGTTATAGGTAGAGCAATTTAGCGACAGCATGATTTTTAGGTACTTTAGATGTTTAAATCCGACCGACAAAAATGAATTCCCGGTTAGTATCACTGGGCAATAAAAGCTGTATTCGGGGATAGAAATATTTCACAAGTACTTTTGAAGCATTCTTATTTATAGACGACTGTTTCTTGGATATGATCTAAACTCATGTATATATTATCTTTTGGGATTTGCGCGCACAGTTTGCGGGTGATATAAACCACTTGTCAAAGTGAATACGAAGTGATTTCATACTAATAATGAATTTTTATTGTTTCGAGAAATTTCGAAGAAGTTATGGAGCAAAGCTTTTATGAACGAAGATTTATAATTCCGCAGGTATATGAATAAAGTCAATACACTGTTATTCATATACCTGTATTTTGAGTTTGTTAAACTGATATTACTTCACGTAATAAAGAACCCATTGCCAGTATAAGAGCAAAGATACTAATTCCCTGGGAGACATTTTTTACAAAACAATGACATTTACACTACCGTCCTGATGATTCCATTCATTATTTCATATACACTTCCAGCGGAAAGCAGCAGTTAGCGTTAACATGAGACGTTCACATTCGGAGCAGGATTGGGTCTCCGTTCAAGCGATTTTGAATAACATATAAAAAGAAACTAAATTTTTTTTCTGGTAATTCTGTAAGGTACGTAAAATAATTTTCTTAACACCTTGAAAATATGTTTCTAAATTACACGTTTAGTCATCAAGACATGTATAAAAATTCACTTTATCTTTCAATTTTTTAAAAAAATGATCAAGTTATTACATGGACTGTGTATCAAAGTAACTTCTTAATTCAAGTAATAAAGAATTCACGACCACCAATACAAAAGCACAGATCCCCATTCCTTGAGTGTCATAGTTTTAGCAAGCTAATGAAATTTCAACACTACCGTCTTTCTGATTCCATTCATTGTTACCATGTTTTTATTAACTTGTTTGCTTGTGTGTTTATCCCTTACAGATCTCGCAATCGATTTTTAACTAACTTCCCGACTAGCTATACATTTGAAACTTTTAGAATAGCTCAGAACACGATGACAATGCATTATTTTAATACTTTTAGCCATATTTAAGCAGTATTGAATTCATTTTCAGTTCATTTTGTTTTGTTGACTGCTGCAGCCATCTATCGGCCGACACGAGAACTAAGAGTTAAATGCAAGTTAACTTCCAATTAACTTCATTTTCTTTCAAGGTGATGGGATAATTCACCAACAAATTTCAAAAAAGTATTTATTAATACATAGAATTGTAAAGTTTATTTTATTCAACAGAAAATTTAAAATCATGGTATATAAAAAAGTTCTTTTTATCTTGTAATTCTTTCATATACACTTGCAGCGGAAAGCAGCTGCTAGCGTTAACATGAGACACTCGTCAACAAACTGAAGCAACAATTCCCTATTCAAGGGATTTAAAATAACATATAAATTGAATCTAAAATTATTGTGGTAATTCTGTAAGGTATTTATAATAATTTTCTTAGCACCTTGAAAATATACTTATAAACATAACGTTTTGACATCAAGACATGTATAAGAAGGAGTATACGACAAAAGGATGTACTTTTCACAGGGAAGTTCATGTTCTTTTATAAAACCTCTCTTTGTTTACGAAACTTCAAATAAAAGGAAATGTAATATCGGTTTTCTCATTAGAAGCCTTTATATTAAATACACTCTCCATTTTTTAGAATATACCAATAGATCGCCGGAGGAGGTGAAAATGATGGTTTCAAATTTTAGCTTTACATAACTTTCGTTCTATAAATGTAAGAAATCTAGCTTTCTATGGTTTTTCCTAAATAATTCATTTATTTAAAATAACGATGTATTTTTGTTTAAAAAAATTTATTATTCTGTAAATTCTTCAGGCTCATACACAAATTCAAACAAAAAAAAAAAACACGTAACAACTGCCTTCTATACATCAGAAACCTCTAAAAACACAAGTCAGGATACCAGAGTCTTCAATACAATACACGCCTAAACCACTTTCAACACATTCAATTATCCATAGAAATAAACTTATTTCCAATGCTAATGTCACGTATTTTTATAGACTACCAAAGCGCCCCCTATTGGTCAGTCAACCAGATATCCCTAAAAGCTTCCTGAAAATTCTAGACGATAAATTGGCGACCATTTGGCACCATATCGCCAAATTTTTCGACCTAAATAAGTCACCAAAATCCATCTCCAATTTGGCGATAAATGTCATATTTCGCTAGATTACCCTAGACTCGTAAAATTCGTAACAATAACTGCCTCCTATACAGCAGAAAGCTGTAAAAACACAAGTCAGGATACCAGAGTCTTCAATGTAATATTTGCCTAAGGCACTTTCATCACATTCAATTCTGCGAAGAAATGAACTGATTTCCAATGCCAATGTCAGGTATATTTATAAGACTTCCAAATTGCCCTCTATCGTACAGTAAGCTAGATAACCCTAGAAGCTTCCACAAAGGTCTAGACGACAAGTTGCCGACCATATGGCGCCATATCACCAAATGTGGTGAAATTTCGCCAAATATGGTGACCAAAATAAGTCACTAAATCCATCGCCAATTTGGCGATAACTCGCATATTTCGCTAGATTGCCTTAGACGCGTAAAATTCGTAACAATACCTAGTCTTCCCATAAATACTGTTACACCTTCCGGAATGAATTAGGAAAGTATTTTGAAAGAAATTTTAAGAAGCAACTGTTCCAGCTTTCTTGAATCGCTGTGTTGTTCGTTAAGCAATCATTCTTGCTGATATTTAGTTTTTTCAGAGTTTGAAAATCTCCGGAGCTGGCTTGCTGAATTTCTGCAGCGCTATTACCACTTCACGATTTTAGAAAATCTCCCCATTCCATAGCCAAGAATGCCACTGATAAAAAAAAGTGTCCTCGTCGGACAAATACGAAATTTAGCTGGCCTCGGATGTAGAAACTAACTATATGCTCAATGATTATCCATATTCAGGGAAAATAGAACTACGTCCAGCTAAACAATCCCTAAGACAGTATGTAATTTTACTGCTCGTGGAACCATACTAAAACAAAGGTAGACACAGGACTACTACCAATATCTTTAGTTTAATTTCTCTGTCAACAGCTATATAAAGATCAACACTTCACTTGTCAGTACGACAGGTCGATCATGGAAGGAATTCCTTTCGGAAATAAAAATTTAGAAATTTTCACATCCTCTTTCAATTTTTTCAAATATGATCATTGACTGTGCATCAAGGTAAAAAGTGCAAGAATGTTCTTTTGCTGGGTTTTCGTCATGAAAATATTTCTGTTTCCGATAAATACAAAAAGAACCCAGAAAACACCTGAAACAGCAGAGTTCTACAATAACACAAAATACAGCGTTGATATTTCAGAAAAAATGGCTCGAATGTACAATTCAAAACAAAGTTTACGAAGACGTCCTGTCCTTGTATTCTTAAACGTTATGGATTTAGTTGCTATAAATGCTGGGAATATGCAATAATGGTAACTGTCACAGAAATAAAGCATCAAATATTTGGCAGAAATATAGAGAGCTCGTTTGCGGCAGAAGTGTGGAACTAAACATTTTTTATTGCCGTGAAGTGCATAACAGATAAATATTGGTGTTTATATTAAATTAATTTACTTTAAATTTCAATTAGTTTAATTTACATTTGCCAAGATTTGACAAATAAATATTCTTAATTAAAAATGCAATTTTTGAAAATATTACCTTAATTTGAACTAGGTATCGAAATGAGTTGCAGTAAGTTTAAAAGTTCATGTAGTCTAGTGTTAAAATGAAAATGAAATTAGACGTGATACAGAGAACTTTAAAAGAGTAAAAAGTTATGTTATATATGCTTGGACGTAGGTTTCGACTTTTATCCATAAATTACTTTTTTAAGGGTAAAGGAATTTAGCGACAGCATGTTTTTTAGGTGCTTTAGATGTTTCAATCCAATCGACGAATAAAAATACTCGGTTAGTATCACTGGACTAAGAAAGCTGTATTCGGGGATAGAAATTTTTCAGAAGTGCTTTTGAAGCATTCTAATTTATAGACGTTTGGTTCTTGGATATAATCTAAAATCATGTAGGAAATATTTGTTGGGGACTTGCGAAGACAGTTCTTAGTTGATAAAAGCCTCTTGTCAAAGCGAATATGAAGTGATTTCATACCAATAAATTTTTATTGTTTATAGAAGTTTCAAAGACGTAATAGAATGAAGCCTTTATGAAAAAGATTAATAATTCGGCAAATTCAATACACTGTTATTCATGGACTTGTATTTTGGGTTTTTAGGCTGTTATTACTTCACGTATTAAAGAATCCTTTACCAATATAACAACATAAAGCCTGATTTCATAAGTGTCATATTTTTGGCAAAATAATGACATTTACAACAATACCGTCTTGCTAATTGAATTCATTATTTCATGTACACTTACAGCGAGACAGCTGCAGCTAGTGTCAACATGAGACGCGCTGATCCGAGAGAAATCCATGATGCCGTTCAAGCGATTTTTAATAACATATAAAATGAAACTAAAATTAAATTATGGTAATTCTGTAAGGTACGTACTAATAATTTTCTTAGCACCTTGAAAATATACTTCTAAATTGGATGTTTTGACACCAACATATGTATAAGAAGCGGTACAGGACAAAGAATGTTGTTTTCACAAGGAAGTTCATATGCCTTGTGAAACCTCTGTTTGTTTACGAAACTTCGAATAAAATGAAATGTAATATCGGTTTTCACATTAGATGCCTTTATATTATATACTCTCTACAGCTGATAGAATTTAACACTTAAACGCCGGATGACGTCAAAATGGCGCTTTTTAAATTTTGGCGTTACATAACTTTCGCTCTATCAAAGTAAGCAATCTAGCTTTCCATGGATTTGCTTAAATAATTCATTTATTAAAATTAACGATGCATTTTTGTTTTACTTTTGTTGTCTTTAAACACTGGAACCAAATTTATCTAGAATGCCAGAAAAGATCATATTAACCCAATTCATAAATTATAAGAAAATAAAAATTATAATTTGGCATGAATTTCTAATTAGTAATTAACAGTTATGTATAACATTCAATTTTCTTTACAGAAGTAATTAGAGTTGTTTGTGGAAAAAGAAATATTCTAATTGAGGAAAGGTCTTTAGCATTTAATCAAAAATACCTATGTCTTCACATAAATACTTTTACAACTTTCGGAATGGATTATGGCATTATTTTGAAAGAAATATTAGCAAGCAACTATTACAGCTTTGTTGAATAGCTCTATCCAGTGGCGTACGCAAGGGGGGGGTTGATGGGGGTTATAACCCCCCCCATTGGTTCTGATTACATATATTATTTATTTAGGTTTACGCTTTACACTGATTGCTCAAAACTACTCTTTCATAGTAATAGTCCAGTCAAATTAGATCAAAATGGCGTCAAATCATGCATTAAATGAAGGGGTTGAGATTTTATCAGAAATGTGTAGGGGATGGTCCCCTGAGCAACGCCTAATAAAGTCCCCTCGATTTCAGGCGCCGCGGGAAGGGGGTGTCCAGAGGTCACTTTTTTCAGCTTTTGGCGTATCTCGAAAATGGTGCGTCGCAAAGAAAAATGTCATGCCCTAAAATTAAAGCTTATAAAATTCCCTTCCAAATGGTATATCCATGTTTGTACCCAAGTGTTACCGTTTTCGAGATATGAGCCGTTGAATATGAAAATTTTTCAAAAAAAGTGGTAGCAGTTCAGGTATCTCGTCAAACTTCCTCTTCTAACTCTTTCCCCTTCCATTTCTCAGAAAACTCATGATAGAGAAAGTTGTAGAGCGAAAAATTTCATTCAAAAATGTATGTGTTATGCTAATTTATCTTCTCCAGGTAAATAGTTAGAGCGTTTTGAAGTTTAGGGGTTCTTTTCAACATTTTGCTTGTAAAATGCTCGTCACTCAAGTTTCGTTTCCATGGTCTGTAACTCTCTTAATCACTTTGTATGCTGTTTAATTAGATACCTATAGTATTCATAACCCATATAAATAATAAATTATGTATACCTGTACGTATAATGTACATCTAATAATATACAGAAGAACACTTGTAGTACAAAGGAGGAAGTAAGAAAACAAACCAAAATGTATAAAAGTTGTTCATATAATCAAAAAATGGTTATCAAAAGTAGGTTCAAACAACAGTTACTTACATTAAATATATTATATACAATTTATTTCATCAACTGCTTTCCTATATATTAAAATCCGTCAATCTGATACTTCGGAAAAGGTTTCAAACAAGTCAAAGTGTTCACTATCATTTTAACTTCTGTAGAATGTCCGAATTTTCACGAACTGATTTCCCACAAAGGTGGCATCCCACTATAATGCCACGATCAAAGTCACTAAGCTCCTTTGACTTACTCATCGTCTCACAAATGCATAAATATGACCTGACAAACCACTAGCAATACTTTCATAGCTTTCGGTCACGCATCAAATTACGTCACCTGCTAGATCCACTTCTTTAGGGGGGTGTCCGGATAGTGTATAACGTATTATGGAATATTAATGAATTATATAAATTATTAAATTTACTTAATGGGGTCAGTACGAGCAAAGAACAATGAAATGTACCTGTGGTGATTGAGATCATGCTCATTTGGCGGGGCCTGGAACATGAGCAGGAACATTCGTTCCTCAGCTCCAGCAATGTCTCCTGGTGAAGATTTGGAGTCATAAAACACTTTGGCGATGTTTGTTCTTTCATTGGCATACCGCTGGAAACATTGTACTATTGCTGCTTTGCTTTTACCATAAATCGCTGACGTAGTGTCACATCCTGAGAAACTATGGATGCAGAGAATGTACTGACTGAATGATAAGACCTGAAGATGTTGGGAAGAGTAGAGCCTGTCTTCTGTGTTGCCCCGTCCGGCCTTCATGAAAAACACATTCGTGTCTCGTGGGGTGAGTGCCACAAGTAAGACGAGCAGGTCTTACCTATCTACTATCACCACAGTTGAATGAGAGGTGTTTTGCCACTCACCTCTGACAATACTGCAGTCAACATCTCCTTTGGCTGTAGTAGACTGTATACCTCTTGCACCCACGGCCTGAACTAACATAGTAATGAGCTTGGTTTTGTTCCTTTCATTGGAAAGGAAGTTTTCCTGATAAACAGCAGCCACCATGTTCTTATTGAAGTCAATATCCACTGATGTTGTACTTGATGCTCTCCGATGTTGTTCGTCTCTTTCCGTGGAGTTCGTGTCTTTATTACCATCAAAATCCACAGCTGAACTGCTGCCGTAATGGTTGATTATGTACGATACATATTGATCGCAGATGGAGGCGAAGGTAGTGTTGGTGTTCCACTTTACTTTATGAAGCAGGAAGCCTCCATCGATTACCGTGAAACTGTTCTTCACATTGATCAGTTGATTAAATTTTGGGAAAGCATCAGACAGTGCTGACCTTTTGATATTTTTCCTTATCCCCTCAGCGAATACAGACATAGGGTATGGGGCTAACTTGTACGTTAGCAACTCCTCTACATCCCCTTCTTTCTTCTTGGTGATCAGAGTTCTTTCAGATCTTTGAAATTTCATCAGAGGCTCTACCACCACTACCTCATCATTAACTCTGATCATACTGCTCATCGCAGCTAAAGGAACGACTGAGTCCTTCTTGGATTGTTTCACTTCTGAGAAATTCATTCCAAACAAAAGTGCTCATTGTGCGGGTTCCAAGGACTGCTAGCAGTTGACGTTACTTGTTCCAATTACTCCCGTTGAAAGTTACATCAAACAATTACGTTCAGCAAAAGGCGGGTGATCAGCCAACCATTGAGCAAGCTTCCTTCTGTCTAGATCATCTGTGGTTATGCGTGATGCTCGAAACTCAACATGTTGTTCTCCTCTTGCAGTATGGACGCCACAAAACATCTCAAGTGAACTACATATTGCTGTAGCTGTGCTAGCTCCCCCAACCCATTTCGCCAACACCGAATCACTAAAGCCTCGTCCACGTGTTAATTCTCCTTCACTCTTCCTGTCACACATGAGTGTCACCTCAATTGCCATGTCAGACCACACACCAGCCATTGGTGTTCCAGTTCTGTTGACGGTGAAGTATCCACGATCTATAAAATCCTGTTTAAGTTGAAGGTGGCGAGTTGTTAGTCCCAGCATTTGTTGTACATAAGGTGAGTACACTTTGCATAATGAAAATGCCCGCTGGCATGGAAGGAAGGTATCATCAGTTGGGCACATGTCATATGATCTTCCCAGTTGCGCTGTGCTGCAATAAATTTTTTTCATCAACACCACCATTTCAAAGTACTGGACCCACAAAGCTGCTGTTGGCCCATTACCTTTGAGACGTGACAATTCGTTGCTCAATTTCCACTGAATGCTGGCAAGGGAGTTATTTGTGGAAATGTGTTGTGGAGTAATTTCTACTGAGGTCAGAAGTAACTGAACTACTTCTTCTTTTTCATATGGTGTGGTATCTAAATTTTCCAAAATGACAAAAAGTGACACTTTATACATTTATACATTAACACTTTATACATTAAAGTGACACTTTTATACATTTTGGTTTGTTTTCTTACTTCCTCCTTTGTACTACAAGCGATCTTCTGTATATTATGAGATATACATTATACGTACAGGTATACATAATTTATTATTTATATGGGTTATGAATACTATACGTATCTAATTAAACAGCATACAAAGTGATTAAGAGAGTTACTGACCATGGAAACGAAACTTGAGTGACGAGCATTTTACTAGCAAAATGATGAAAAGTACCCCTAAACTTCAAAACGCTCTAACTATTTACCTGGTGAAGATAAATTAGCATAACTATACATTTTTGAAGGAAATATTTCGCTCTACAACTTTCTCTATCACGAGTTTTCTGAGAAATGGAAGAGGAAAGAGTTAGAAGAGGAAGTATGACGAGATACCTGAACCGCTACCACTTTTTTTGAAAAAATTTCATATTCAACGGCTCATATCTCGTAAACGGTAACACTTGGGCTCTAAGTTAGCACCTATCCTTTTTAATATTTTTATTAATGATAGTCCTAACTCTCCATTCACTACACTAGCCATGTTTGCGGATGACACGGCAATACTAGCAAAGCATCAAAATGTTAAATATATGCACAAGTTCCTACAGAGACATATTGGAATTCTTGAACGATGGTTCGAACGGTGGAGGCTCAAGTTAAGTCCTTCAAAATCTAAAGCTTTTTTTTCAGTTACAATAGAATTCCACCTCCTCCGGTCACAGTATGCGAACAACTGGTTCACTTTGAGAGAGAGGGCAAATACCTAGGAATTTACCTCAATAGTCGACTGACGTAGAACAAAAATATTAAACATAATATTAGAAAATTTTTTAAAGCCCGTAAGGATATCTCCCACCTGCTGCACGAGAATCAAAAGGGTTACAAACAAAAGATAACAAACTACTCTTGTATAAAACCGTACTGCGTCCCATCCTGTTGTACGCCGTTCCTGTTTGGGGCTCAGCGGCTGACACCCATATCCAGCGATTGCAGACAATTTAAAATAAACACTCCGCGGTATTAGGAAGGCGCCCTGGTACCTTAAAAATGTACTTATTCACAGGGATCTGAGAATCGAACCCATTCGGCAACACATTAAAGATCTCGCATCTAACTTCTACAATAGATTATATTCAATAGACAACGAAGAAATAGCTAACCTCACCGACTACGACCCAAGGGCTATAGGCGTCCTAAGGCCACTTTGATTATTCACCCTGGTCTCCTTCCCCTTTCTTAACTCTCCCTTCAACCTCTTGTAAATTTTAATTTACATTTGCCGTTGCTTCTGGTTCTGACCTGCGTTTTTTTGATGGATCGACCTCAAGACTATCCTTACTAATTTTTGCTTAATCGTGTGCCACCGTAATTTTTTTTAAATAAAACCTGCCACATTATTTACTTATTTATTTTTTGCTAGTATTAGTATTATTTATTTTTATTTATTTATTTATTATCATTATTATTATTACTATTTTAAATATTATTCTAACTTTCAAGTCAACACTTTTCTTTTCATTCTGAGAACGAAAAATATAGCAACAAAAAATTATCCATACCGAGGATATGGAGCCCTGCTCTCTGGTGCCTCGTTAATGTACCATGTCTATGTCTACGGTAACACTTGGGTACAAACATGGATATACCATTTGGAAGGGAATTTTATAAGCTTTAATTTTTGCATTTGACAATTTTCTGTGCCACACCCTGATTTCGAGATAAAAGCCGAAAACTGAAAAAAGTGACCTTTGGACCCCCACCCCACCCCCCGCGGCGCCTGAAATCGAGGGGACTTTATTAGGCGTTGTTCAGGGGACCAACCCCTACACATTCCTGAAAAAATCTCAACCTCTTCATTTAATGCGAAATGAAAACCTAATTTGACTGGACTATAACACCCCCCTTTGAAAATTTCTGCGTACGCTACTGGCTCTATCGTAGGTTAAGCAAACATTCTGCTGATATTTAATGTTTTCAGAGTGTGAAAAATCTCCGGAGCTAGCTTGATGATCTTGTGCATAAGATGAGCGGTATTACAACTACATAATTTTCAAAATGTCCCCATTCCAGTGCTAAGAATGCCATTGAAATAAAGCGTTGTCGCCTAACAATTACGGAATTTTGGATGGCCTCGGATTTAGAAACTAACTATATGCTCAATGATTTTCCATATTTAGTGAAAATAGAACTGCGTCCAGCTAAACAATCCCTAAGACAGTATGCAGTTCTACGGCTCGTGGAACTATACAGAAACAAATGTAGAAACATAATTGCTACCAATTTCTTACTTTATCTGTCAACAGATCTAAAGAAGATCAAAACTTCACTTGTCAGTACGATAATTCGATCACGGAAGAAAATCAATCAGGAAATAAAAATTCACTTTTCTTTCATTTTTTTAAAAAAATGATCAAGCTATTACATTGACTGTGTATCAAGGTAACTTCTTACTTCACGTAATAAAGAATCCACTGCAGCCAATACAAAAGCAGAAAGCCTCATTCTTTAAGAGTCATAGTTTTAGCAAACTAATGACATTTCAACATTACCGTCTTGTTGATTCCTTTCATACACACTTGCAGCGAAAAGCAGGTGCTATCGTTAACATGAAACATTCAACAACAACTTGAAGTCACAAAGCCCGGTTCAAATGATATAAAATAACATATAAAATGAAACTAAAATTATTCTGGTAATTCTGTAAGGCATTTACAATAATTTTCTTAGAACCTTGAAAATATAGTTCTAAATTGAACGTTTTGACATCAAGACATGTATAAGACGGAGTATACGACAAAATGATGTTCTTCTCACAGGGAAATTCATGTTCCTTTGTGAAACCTCTCTTTATTTACGAAACTTGGAATAAAATGAAATGTAATATCGGATTTCTCATTAGATTCCTTTATATTAAATACACTCTCCAGTTGATAGAATTTAACACTAGATCGCCGGATGAGGTCAAAAGGATACTTTTTAAATTTTCGCTTTACATAATTTTAGAAATATACTTGTATATTTGATGTTTTGACATCAAGACATGTATACGATGGAGTACACGACAAAAGTATTTTTTTTCATAAGGAAGTTCATATTCCTTGCAAAACCTCTCTTTGTTTACGAAATTTCGAAATAAATGAAATGTAATATCGGATTCCTCTTTAGATGTCTTTATATTAAATACACTCTCCGTTTGGTAGAATTTACCACTAGATCGCCTGATGAGGTCATATTATTCTTTTTAAATTTTGGCTTTATATAACTTTCGAAATATACTTCTAAACTGGATATTTTGACATCAAGACATGTATACGTAGGAATAGACGACAAAAGGATGTTGTTTTCATATGGAAGGTCATATTCCTTGCGAAACCTCTCTTTGCTTACGAAATTTCGAAATAAATGAAATGTAATATCGGATTCCTCATTAGTCGTCTTTATATTAAATACACTCTCCATTTTATAGAATTTAACACTAGATAGCCGGATGAGGTTAAAATTATCCTTTTATAGATTTGGCTTGACATCACTTTCGTTCTACCATTGTAAGCAATCATTCGTTTAAAGAATGATACATTTTTTTCTTTTGTTGTTTTTAAATACTGGAAGAAATTTTACCTAGCACGTCGGGAAATATCATTAAAAAGTTCCGAGAATTAAAATTAGTTGGAGATTTACGGTCCCAGTATTTAGGAGATAAAACAGGTCAACCTTGTTGAAGAAACAAACCTACAGTCCGACCACGGAAGCTAGGTCCCTGGAAGTTGTTACGCATGCGCGAGAAAAGCTAGTCTACTTAGAAAATAGGGGAAAACGTCCTATTTTCGGATGTGTTTGTTTATGAAATACGGAATGTATTTATGAGATAAAACAGGTCAACCTCGTTGAAGAAACAAACCTAAACGTTTCTATTTCTCACAAAAATTGCAACGGTGGCAACTGTCAGATATATAAAACATCAATTATTCGGCAGATACGTGGAGAGAACGTTTAAGGCAAAAATGTGGGACAAAATGTTTTTATTTCCGTGAAGTGCATAGCCGATTAATATTGGTGTTTATATTAATTTAATATAATTTTAATTTCAATTTGTTTAATTTGCATTTGTAAAGATTTGAAAAATAAATATTCTTAACTAAAAATGCAATTGCTGAAACTATTAACTGAATATGAATTATTTATCGAAATGAGTTGCAGTATGTTTAAAAGTTCAGGCTTACCAGTTTTGAAATGAAAATAAAATTAGACGTGATACAGAGAACTTCAAATGAGTTACAAGTTACAGCAGATATGCTTGGACGTAAGTTTCGACTTTGTTATGGGTAAAGTAATTCAGGGACAGCATGTTTTTTACGTGCTTTAGATGTTTCAATCCAACCGATGAATAAGAATACCCGGTTAGTACCTCTGAACTAAAAAAGCTGTATTTGGGGATAGAAATGTTGCTCTAGTGCTTTTCATGCATTCTAATTTTCAGACGGTTGGTTCTTGGATATGATATAAAATCATGTAAATATACATTTTTGGGATTTGCGGACGCAGTTAGTTCGCAGTTGATAAAAGCCTCTTGTCAAAGTGAATAAGACGGGATTTCATACCAAACACTTTTTATTGTTTAGAGAATACGTAATAAAACAAAGCCTATATGAGAAAAAAATTAATAATTCGGCAAAATCAATACACTGTTATTCATGCACTCGTATTTTGGGTTTGTTATATTGTTATTACTTCACGTAATGAAGAATCCATTTCCAATATAACAGCAATGAGCCTCATTTCTTATGTGTCATATTTTTGGCAAAATAATGACATTTCCACACTACCGTCTTGCACATTGCATTCAATATTTCATATACACTTGCAGCTGAGAGAAGCTGCTAGCGTTAACATGAGGCGTTCGTATACACGGGCTAGCTACATCACCATTCAAGCGATTTAAAATAACATATAAACTGAAACTAAAATTTTATTATGGTAATTCTGCAAGGTATTTAAAAGAATTTTCTTAGCATCTTGAAAATATACCTCTTAATTGGACGTTTTGATATCAAGTCATGTATAAGAAGGAATGCACGACAAAGGGATGTTGTTTTCACAGTGAAGTTCATGTTCCTTCTAAAATCTCTCTTTGTTTACGAAACTTCAAATAATATGAAATGTGATATCGGTATTCCATTAGATGCCTTTATATTAAATACACTCTCCATTTGGTAGACTTTACCACTAGATCGCCGGAGGAGATCAAAATGATCCTTTCCAAATTTTGACTTTACATAACTTTAGTTCTATCAATGTAAGTAATCTAGCTTTCTATGTGTTTGCCTAAATAAATCCTTCATTTAAAATAACGATGTATTTTTATATTTCTTTCGCTGTCTGTTAAAACTGGAATCAAATTTACCAATTTCGCCGGGAAGGATCATAATAACCCAATATGGGAAAATAAAAATAATAATTTGACGCGAATGTTCTAATCAGCTATTAATAGTTAAGTATAACCTCTACTATTGTTTACAGAAGTTATTGGAGTTGTTTGGCTAAAAGAAATATTCTAATTGAGGTAAAGTTTTCAGTATTTTGTCTAAAATATCTATGTCCTCCCTAGAATACTTTTATAACATTCGGAGGGAATTATGAAAGTATACTGCAAAGAAATTTTAAGATGAACCTGTTCCAGCTTTGATGAATCTCTCTATTCATCGTTAAACAAACATTACGCCGATATTCAGTTTTTCTGAGTTTGAAAAATCTCCGGAGCTGGCTTGCTGAATTTCTGCATTGCTATAACCACTACACGATTTCAAAATCAGCCCATTCCATTAGAAGAATGCCATTGAAGTAAAGTGTCGTCGGACGAATACGGAAATTTGGCTGGCCTCGGATATAGAAACTAAGTATATGCTCATTCATTTACCATACTTATGAAAAATAGAACTGTGTTCAGCTAAACAATCCCTAAGACAGTATGCAGTTCTACGGCTCGTGGAATTATTAAAAAAAAAGGAAGAAACGTAACAACTAACGATTTCTTTACTTTACGTTCTCCGTCGACAGATCTAAAAAATATCAAAACTTCACTTTGGTTAATCGATTACAGAAGGAATTCCCATAGGAAATAAAACTTACAAAATTTTCATATCATCTTCCAATTTTTTCAGAAGTGATAATTGACTGTGTATCAAGGTGAAAAAAGCCAGAATGCCCTTTTGCTGGGTTTTCTTCATGAAAATATTACTGTTTACAATAATCCAAACAGAAGCCAGAAAACCTCTGAAACACCAGAGTACTACAATAACACAAAATATAATGTTGATATTTTAGAAAAAATATCTCAAATGTACAATTCAAAATCAAGTTTGCGAAGACCTTTTGCTGTCCTTAAAAACTGGAACATGATTTACCTTTATAGCCAGAAAGGAGAACAATAACCTATTTCCTATATTATGGGAAAATAAAAATAATTATTTGGCGCGAATGTACTAATCAGTTACTAATAGTTATGTAAAACCTCCACTAATGTTTAGATAAGCAATTAGTTTGGGTAAAAGAAATATTCTAATTCAGGCAAAGGTCTTCTTCATTTTATCTATCATATCTTGTCTTGCCATAAATACTGTTACAACTACCGGAATAAATTATGAAAGTCTATTGCAAAGGAATTTTAACGTGAAAGTGTTCCACCTTTATTGAATCGCTCTATTGTTCGTTAAGCAAACATTCTTGCTGATATTTAGTTTTTCAGAGTATGAAAAATCTACGGAGCTGGCTTGTTGATCTTGTGCAGAGCTATTACCACTACACGATTTTCAAAATCACCCCATTCTACTTTTAAGAATGCCATTGAAGTAATGCGTCGTCGTCGGACAATTACGGAATTTTGGCTGGCCTCGGATTTAGAAACTAACTATATGCTCAATGATTTTCCATATTTATTGAAAATAGAACTGCCTCCAGCTAAACAATCCCTAAGAGAGTATGTAGTTCTACGGCTCGTGGAACTATACAGAAACAAAGGTAGAAACATAATGACTACCAAATTCTTTACTTTTCTTTCGCATTCAACAGATCTAAAAAAGATCAAAACTTCACTTGACAGTAAGGAAATTCTATCGCGGAAGAAAATCCCTCAGGAAATAAAAATGAGAAAATTTTCACTCATTTTTTCAATTTTTTTTTCAAGAATGATCAAGACATTACATTGACTGTGTATCAAGGTGAAAAGAGCAAGAATGTTCTTTTGCTGGGTTTTCTTCGTGAAAATGTTATTGTTTCCGATAATACAAAAAAACACCCAGAAAAAAATCTGAAACATTAGAGTACTACAATAACACAAAATATCCCGTTGATCTTTTAGGAAACATGGCTGGAATGTACAATTCAAAATCAAGAGTACGAAGACGGCCTCTCCTTGAATTCTTCAACATTATGGATATAGATGCTATAAATGCTGGGAATATTTACCAAAAAATTTCCAGAATTAAAATTAGTTGGAGGTTTAACGGTCCCACTATTTAGGAGATAAAACAAATTGACTTTGTTTAAGAAGTAAACCTAACGTTACTATTTCTCACAAAAAATTGCGATATTGGTAACTGTCAGAGAAATAAAACATCAAATATTTGACAGAAATGTAGAGAGCTCGTTTGCGGCAAAAATGTGGCACTTAAAAGTGTTTATTTCCGAGAAGTGCATAACAGATAAATATTGATGTTTAAATTAATTTAATTTTCAAATAGTTTAATTTACATTTGTAAAGATTTGAAACAAAATTATCCTTAATTAAATATGCAATTGCTAAAAAAATTACCTTAATTTTAACTAGTGATCGAAATGAGTTGCAGTAAGTTTAAAAGTTCATGCGGTCGAGTGTTAAAATGAAAATAAAATTAGACGTGATACAGAGAACTTTAAAAGGGTTAAATGTTATGACAGATATGCTTGGACGTAGGTTTCGACTTTTATGCATAAATTACTTTTTAATGGGTAAAGCAATTTAGCGACAGCATGTTTTTAGGTACTTTATATGTTTAAATCCAACCGACGAAAAAGAATACCCGGATAGTATCACTGGACTAAATAAGTTGTATTTGGGAATAGAAATATTTCACAAGTGCTTTCGAAGCATTCTAATTTATAGACGACTATTTCTTGGATAAGATCTAAACACATGTATATATTATGTTTTGGGATTTCCGCACACAGTTCGCGGGTGATATAAACCACTTGTAAAAGTGAATATAAAGTGATATCATACAAGTAATAAATTTTAATTCTTTAGAGAAATTTCAAAGACGCAATGAGATAAGGCTTTTATGAAGTAAGATTGATAATTCGGCAAAATCAATACATTGTTATTCATACACTGCATCTTGGAGTTGTTCTACTATTATTACTTCTCGTAATAAAGATTTCTATACTAGTATAACAGTGGGTAGCCTCTTTTCTTAGATGTCATATTTTTGGCAAAATAATGACATTTCAACACTAATGTCCTACACATTGCATTCTTTATTTCATATACACTTGAAGCTAGGGCACTGCAGCTGGTGTTAATATAGGACGTTAGGGGCTGAATAAAGACACGGACTCTGTTCGTGCGATTTTTAATAACATATGAAATGAAATTAAAATTATATTCTGGTAATTCTGAAACGTGCGTAAAATAATTTTCTTAGCACCTTAAAAATATACTTCTGAATTCGACATTTTGACATCAAGACATGTTTAAGAAGGAGTACAGGACAAAGGTTGTTGTTTTCACAAGGAAGTTCATATTCATTGAGAACCCTTTGTTTGTTTCGAAATTTCGAATAAAATGAAATGAAATATTGGTTTTCTCAATAAATGCTTTTATATTAAATATTCTCTCTAGTTGAAAGAAATTAACACTGCATCACCAGATGGGGTAAAAATTATCCTTTTATAATTTTGGATTGACATAACTTTCCTTCTATAAATGTTACCAATCTAGCTTTGAATAACTTCTCATAAATAATTCATTTATTTAAAATAACGATATATTTTTGTTTTACTTTTGCTGTCTTTAAAACTGTAACATGATTTACCCAGATCGCCAGAAAGGATCATAATAACATATTTCCTATATTATAGGAAAATAAAAATAATTCACTATTGTTTAATTAGAGGAATTAGAGGGATTTTCTTGCTTTGTGCTGAAAATATTATCTTAATTGGAACTAGGAATCAAAATGGGTTTCAGTAAGTTAAAAATTTCTAGGGTGAAAATAAAAATAAAATTAGACGTAATACAGAGAACTTCAAATGAGTTAAAAGTTATGGCTGATATGCTTGGACGTAGGTTTAGACTTTTACCCATAAATAGCTTTTGTTATGGGTAAAGTAATTTAGTGACGGCATGTTTTTTACGTACTTTAGATGTTTAAATCCATCCGACGAATAAGAATACCCGGATAGTAACATTGGACTCAAAAAGTTGTATTCGGGGATAGAAACATTTAAAAATTGCATTTGATGCATTCTAATTTATAGACGGCTGTTTCTTGGATATGATCTAAAATTATTAAAATATTCTTTTTTGGGATTTGCGCAGACAGTTCGCAGTTCATAAAAACCACTTAACCACTTTATAAAGTGAATATCAAGTGATTTCCTGCAAATAATAAACATTTATTGAATAGAGAAATTTCAGAGATGTAATAAAACGAAGGTTTTATGCAGGAAGATTGATGATTCGGCAAAATCAATACACTGTTATACATATACTGTATTTTGGGTTTGTTGAACTGTTATTACTGTACGTAATGAAGGATCCATTACCAATATAACAACAGGAAACCTCATTTCTTCCTTGTTATATTTTGCAAAGATGATTTCTTTTCAACACTATCGTTTAGTATTTCTCTTTCATTTTTTCTTATACGCTTGCAGCGAGAGTACTGCAGTTAGCGTTTGCATGAGACTTTCGGTTCGGAACTATTGAATCTACGAGCCATTTAAGCGATTTTAAATAACATATAAACAGAAACTAAATTTAAATTATGGTACTTCTGTAAGGTACATAAAATAATTTTTCTATCACCTTAAAATTATACTTATAAATTGGACGTTTTGACATCAGGACATTCTACCTTACAGGACAAGGAGGAGTTCAGGAAAAAAGGATGTTGTTTTCATAGGGAAGTTCATATTCTCTGTGAAAACTCTCTTTGTTTACAAAATTTCAAATAAAATGAAATCTAATATCGGTTTCCTCATTAGATGACTTTGTATTAAATATACTCTCAATTTGGTATAATTTATCACTAGATCGCCGGAGGAGGTCAAAATGATCGTTTCAAATTTTGGCATTGATTAACTTTCGTTATATCAATGTAAACAATCTTGCTTTCTATGTCTTGCTTTCTATGCCTAAATAATTTATTTATTTAAAATAACGATGTATTTTTTTACTTTTGTTGCCTTTAAAAACCGGAACCAAATTTACCCATAATGACAGGGGAGATGATAATAACCGATTTCATATATTATGGGAAAATAAAAATGATAATTTGGCGAGAATGTTCTAATTACTGTTTAATAGTTATGTGTAACCTCCAGCATTGTTTACAGAAGTGATTAGAGTAGTTTGGCTAAAAAAAATATTATAATTCAGGTAAGGTCTTCAGTATTTTATGTAAAACACCTATGTATTCCCCTAAATACTTTTAGAACCTTCGGAATGGATTATGAAAGTATATTGCAAAGAAATTTTAAGAAGAACCTGTCCCAGCTTTGTAGAATCACTCTATTCTTCGTTAAACAATTATTATGCCGATATTCAGTTTTTTCTGAGTTGGAAAAATGTCCGGAGCTGGCTTGCTGAATTTCTGCATTGCTACAACCACCACACGATTTCAAAATCAGCCCATTCCATTAGAAGAATGCCATTGAAATAAAGCGTTGTCGCCTAACAATTACGGAATTTTGGATGGCCTCGGATATAGAAACTAAGTATATGCTCAATCATTTTCCATACTTATGGTAAATAGAACTGCGTTCAGCTAAACAATCCCTAAGACAGCATGCAGTTGGAATCTTTCGAAAAGAAAGGTAGAAACGTAACAACTACCGATTTCTTTACTTTACGTTCTCTGTCGACAGATCTAAAAAAGATTAAAACTGCGCATGTCAGTAAGGTAAGTCGATCATGGAAGGAATTCCCTCAGGAAATAAAAATTCCAAAATGTTCACATCATCTTCCAATTTTATAAAAAATGATTATTGACTGTGTATCAAGGTGAAAAGAGAAAGAATGTTCTTTTGCTAAGTTATCTTCATCAAAATGTTACTTTTTCCGATAATACAAAACGAACCCAGAAAACACTTTAAACAGCAGAGTATTACAATAACACAAAATATAGCGCTGATTTTCTGTAACACCAGGCTCGAATGTAAAATTCATAATCAAGTTTACGAAGAATTGATGTCCTCGTATTTTTCAACATTATGGACTATCATTATGGAAATCTCAAAAATAAAAGTAATTACAAGCTTAAAAGAAATTTTTATATACCATGATTTAAAATTTTCTGGTGAATCATATAAACTTGACACTTCTATGTATTTATAGATACTTTTTAAAAGTTTTTTTTCATGAATTTTCCCATCAATTTTAAAGAAAATGAAATTAATTGGAAGTTAAGTTGCGTTTAACTTTTTTATCCCGCCCCAGTCGATAGATCACTGCACCAGCCCACAAAACAAAATTAACTGAAAAGGAATTCAATACTACTTAAAGATGGCTACAATACTACTTAAAGATACTACAATAACACAAAATATAGCATCAATGTTTAGGAAACATGGCTCGAATGTACAATTCAAAATCAAGTTTATGAAGACGGCCTGTGCTACTACTACTTAAAAATGGCTAAAAGTATCACAATAATGCATTGTCATCGGGTTCTGAGCTATTCTAAAACTTTCAAATGTCTAGCAAGTCGGGAAGTTACTTAAAAATCGATTGCAGGATTTGAACTGGACAAACACAGAAACACACAAACAAACAAACAAGAAAACGAGTTAATAAAAACATGCCAAAAAGTTACGAGAATTAAAATTAGTTGGAGATTTACGGTCCCACTATTTAGGAGATAAAAAAGCCGACATTGTTCAAGAAGTAATCCTAAACGTTACTATATCTCACTAAAATTGCAATATTGTTAACTGTCAGAGAAATAAAACATCAAAAATTTGGAAGATATGTAGAGAGCCCGTTTACTCAAAAAATGTGGGATAAAAAGTTTTTATATCCGTGAAATGCATAAAAGATTAATATTAGTGTTTATATTAATTTAATTAAATTTTAATTTAAATTAGTTTAATTTACAATTATAAAGGTTGGAAAAATAAATATTCTTAACTAAAAATGCAATTGCAGAAAATATTACCTTAATTTGAACTACGTATCAAAATGAGTTGCAGTATGTTTAAAAGTTCATGCGGTCTAGTGTTAAAATAAAAATCAAATTACACGTAATACAGAGAACTTTAAAAGAGTTAAAAGTTATGACTGATATGCTTGGACTTAGGTTTCGACTTTGTTATAGGTAAAGCAATTTAGCGGCAGCATGTTTTTTAGGTGCTTTAGATGTTTAAATCCACCCTGTGAATAAGAATACCCCGTTAATATCACTGGACTAAAAAAGTTGTATTCGGGAATAGAAATATTTCTTAAGTTCTTTTGAAGCATTCTAATTTATAGAGGACTGTGTCTTGGATATGATCTAAACTCATGTAAATATTCTTTTTTGGGATTTGCGCAGACAGTTAGTCCGCAGTTGGTAAAAGCCTCTTGTCAAAGTGAATATGAAATGATTTCATATCAATAGATTTTTATTGTTTACAGAAATTTCAAAGATGTAATAAAACAAATCCTTTATGAAGAGAGATTAATAATTCGGCAAATTCAATACACCGTTCTTCATACACTTGTATTTTGGGTTTGTTAAACTAGTTTACTTCCCATAATAGAGGATCCTTTACCAATATAACAGCATAAGGCCTCATTTCTTAAGCGTCATATTTTTGGAAAAACAATGACGTTTCAACACTGCCGTTTTATTACACCGCATTCATTATTTCTTATACACTTGCAGCTGGAAGCAGCTGCTAGCGTTAACACGAAACGTTAAAGATAAGTAGAGAATCGCAACGCCGTTCAAGCAATTTTAAATAACATATAAAATGAAACTAAAATTAAATTATGGTAATTCTGTAAGGTACGTAAAGTAATTTTCTTAGCATCTTGAAAATACACTTCTAATTTGGACGTTTTGACATGAAGAGATGTATAAGAAGGAGTACAGGACAAACCATGATGTTTTCAGAAGGAAGCTCATATTCTTCGTGAAACCTCTCTTTGTTTACGAAACTTCGAATAAAATGAAATTTAATATCGGTTTTCTCATTAGATGCCTTTATATTAAATATTCTCTCTAGTTGATAGAAATTAACACTAGATCACCGGTTTAGGTCAAAATTATCCTTTTTCATATCTGGATTGACATAACTTTCCTTCTATAAATGTTACCAATCTAGCTTTGTATAACTTTTCATAAATAATTCTTTCATTTAAAATTTCGATGTATTTTTGTTTTACTTTTCCTGTCTTTAAAGACTGGAACATGATTTAACTAGATTGCCAGAAAGGATCACAATAACCTATTTCCTATATTATGGGAAAATAAAAATAATAATTTGTCGCGAATGTTCTAATCAGTTATTAATAGCTATGTATGACCTCCTCTATTGTTTAGGGAAGCAATTACAGTTGTTTGGGGAAAAGAAATATTCTAATTCAAGAAAGGTCTTCTTCATTTAGTCTAAAATACCTCGTCTTCACATAAATACTGTTACAACTTCCGGAATGAATTATGAAAGTATATTGCAAAAGAATTTTTACAAGCAACTGTTCCACTTTTATTGAATCTCTCTATTGTTCGTTAAGGAAACATTCTTGCTGATATTTAGTTTTTCAGAGTTTGAAAAATCTACGGAGCTGGCTTGTTGATCTTGTGCAGAGCTATTACCACTACACGATTTCCAAAATCAGTCCATTCCATTAGAAGAATGCCATTGAAGTAAAGTGTCGTCGGACGAATACGGAAATTTGGCTGGCCTCGGATATAGAAACTAAGTATATGCTCATTCATTTACCATACTTATGAAAAATACAACTGTGTTCAGCTAAACAATCCCTAAGACAGTATGCAGTTCTACGGCTCGTGGAATTATTAAAAAAAAACGAAGAAACGTAACAACTAACGATTTCTTTACTTTACGTTCTCCGTCGACAGATCTAAAAAATATCAAAACTTCACTTTGGTTAATCGATTACAGAAGGAATTCCCATAGGAAATAAAACTTACAAAATTTTCATATCATCTTCCAATTTTTTCAGAAGTGATAATTGACTGTGTATCAAGGTGAAAAAAGCCAGAATGCCCTTTTGCTGGGTTTTCTTCATGAAAATATTACTGTTTACAATAATCCAAACAGAAGCCAGAAAACCTCTGAAACACCAGAGTACTACAATAACACAAAATATAATGTTGATATTTTAGAAAAAATATCTCAAATGTACAATTCAAAATCAAGTTTGCGAAGACCTTTTGCTGTCCTTAAAAACTGGAACATGATTTACCTTTATAGCCAGAAAGGAGAACAATAACCTATTTCCTATATTATGGGAAAATAAAAATAATTATTTGGCGCGAATGTACTAATCAGTTACTAATAGTTATGTAAAACCTCCACTAATGTTTAGATAAGCAATTAGTTTGGGTAAAAGAAATATTCTAATTCAGGCAAAGGTCTTCTTCATTTTATCTATCATATCTTGTCTTGCCATAAATACTGTTACAACTACCGGAATAAATTATGAAAGACTATTGCAAAGGAATTTTAACAAGAAAGTGTTCCACCTTTCTTGAATCGCTCTAGTGTTCGTTAAGCAAACATTGTTGCTGATATTTAGTTTTTCAGAGTATGAAAAATCTACGGAGCTGGCTTGCTGATCTTGTGCAGAGCTATTACCACTACACGATTTTCAAAATCACCCCATTCTATTTCTAAGAATGCCATTGACGTAAAGCGTTGTCGCCGAACAATTGCGGAATTTTGGATGGCCTCGGATTTAGAAAGTAACTATATGCTGAATGATTTCCCATATTTTGAGAAAATAGAACTGCGTCCAGCTAAACAATCCCTAACACAGTATGTAGTTCTCCGGCTCGTGGAACTATACAGAAACAATGGTAGAAACATAACGACCACTAAATTCTTTACTTTACTTTCGCTGTCGACAGATCTAAAAAAGATCAAAACTTCACTTGACAGTAAAAAAATTCTATCGCGGAAGAAAATCCCTCAGGAAATAAAAATGAGATAATTTTCACTCAATTTTTCAACTTTTTTTTCAAGAATGATCAAGACATTACATTGACTGTGTATCAAGGTGAAAAGAGCAAGAATGTTCTTTTGCTGGGTTTTCTTCGTGAAAATGTTATTGTTTCCGATAATACAAAAAAACACCCAGAAAAAAATCTGAAACATTAGAGTACTACAATAACACAAAATATCCCGTTGATCTTTTAGGAAACATGGCTGGAATGTACAATTCAAAATCAAGAGTACGAAGACGGCCTCTCCTTGAATTCTTCAACATTATGGATATAGATGCTATAAATGCTGGGAATATTTACCAAAAAATTTCCAGAATTAAAATTAGTTGGAGGTTTAACGGTCCCACTATTTAGGAGATAAAACAAATTGACTTTGTTTAAGAAGTAAACCTAACGTTACTATATCTCACTAAAATTGCAATATTGTTAACTGTCAGAGAAATAAAACATCAAAAATTTGGAAGATATGTAGAGAGCCCGTTTACTCAAAAAATGTGGGATAAAAAGTTTTTATATCCGTGAAATGCATAAAAGATTAATATTAGTGTTTATATTAATTTAATTAAATTTTAATTTAAATTAGTTTAATTTACAATTATAAAGGTTGGAAAAATAAATATTCTTAACTAAAAATGCAATTGCAGAAAATATTACCTCAATTTGAACTACGTATCAAAATGAGTTGCAGTATGTTTAAAAGTTCATGCGGTCTAGTGTTAAAATAAAAATCAAATTACACGTAATACAGAGAACTTTAAAAGAGTTAAAAGTTATGACTGATATGCTTGGACTTAGGTTTCGACTTTGTTATAGGTAAAGCAATTTAGCGGCAGCATGTTTTTTAGGTGCTTTAGATGTTTAAATCCACCCTGTGAATAAGAATACCCCGTTAATATCACTGGACTAAAAAAGTTGTATTCGGGAATAGAAATATTTCTTAAGTTCTTTTGAAGCATTCTAATTTATAGAGGACTGTGTCTTGGATATGATCTAAACTCATGTAAATATTCTTTTTTGGGATTTGCGCAGACAGTTAGTCCGCAGTTGATAAAAGCCTCTTGTCAAAGTGAATATGAAATGATTTCATATCAATAGATTTTTATTGTTTACAGAAATTTCAAAGATGTAATAAAACAAATCCTTTATGAAGAGAGATTAATAATTCGGCAAATTCAATACACCGTTCTTCATACACTTGTATTTTGGGTTTGTTAAACTAGTTTACTTCCCATAATAGAGGATCCTTTACCAATATAACAGCATAAGGCCTCATTTCTTAAGCGTCATATTTTTGGAAAAACAATGACGTTTCAACACTGCCGTTTTATTACACCGCATTCATTATTTCTTATACACTTGCAGCTGGAAGCAGCTGCTAGCGTTAACACGAAACGTTAAAGATAAGTAGAGAATCGCAACGCCGTTCAAGCAATTTTAAATAACATATAAAATGAAACTAAAATTAAATTATGGTAATTCTGTAAGGTACGTAAAGTAATTTTCTTAGCATCTTGAAAATACACTTCTAATTTGGACGTTTTGACATCAAGAGATGTATAAGAAGGAGTACAGGACAAACCATGATGTTTTCAGAAGGAAGCTCATATTCTTCGTGAAACCTCTCTTTGTTTACGAAACTTCGAATAAAATGAAATTTAATATCGGTTTTCTCATTAGATGCCTTTATATTAAATATTCTCTCTAGTTGATAGAAATTAACACTAGATCACCGGTTTAGGTCAAAATTATCCTTTTTCATATCTGGATTGACATAACTTTCCTTCTATAAATGTTACCAATCTAGCTTTGAATAACTTCTCATAAATAATTCATTTATTTAAAATAACGATATATTTTTGTTTTACTTTTGCTGTCTTTAAAACTGTAACATGATTTACCCAGATCGCCAGAAAGGATCATAATAACATATTTCCTATATTATAGGAAAATAAAAATAATTCACTATTGTTTAGAGAAGTAATTAGAGGGATTTTCTTGCTTTGTGCTGAAAATATTATCTTAATTGGAACTAGGAATCAAAATGGGTTTCAGTAAGTTAAAAATGTATTGCCTTCTAGGGGGAAAATAAAAATAAAATTAGACGTAATACAGAGAACTTCAAAACAGTTAAAAGTTATGGCTGATATGCTTGGACGTAGGTTTAGACTTTTACCCATAAATTGCTTTTGTTATGGGTAAAGTAATTTAGTGACGGCATGTTTTTTACGTACTTTAGATGTTTAAATCCATCCGACGAATAAGAATACCCGGATAGTAACATTGGATTCAAAAAGTTGTATTCGGGGATAGAAACATTTAAAAATTGCATTTGATGCATTCTAATTTATAGACGGCTGTTTCTTGGATATGATCTAAAATTATTAAAATATTCTTTTTTGGGATTTGCGCAGACAGTTCGCAGTTCATAAAAACCACTTAACCACTTTATAAAGTGAATATCAAGTGATTTCCTGCAAATAATAAACATTTATTGAATAGAGAAATTTCAGAGATGTAATAAAACGAAGGTTTTATGCAGGAAGATTGATGATTCGGCAAAATCAATACACTGTTATACATATACTGTATTTTGGGTTTGTTGAACTGTTATTACTGTACGTAATGAAGGATCCATTACCAATATAACAACAGGAAACCTCATTTCTTCCTTGTTATATTTTGCAAAGATGATTTCTTTTCAACACTATCGTTTAGTATTTCTCTTTCATTTTTTCTTATACGCTTGCAGCGAGAGTACTGCAGTTAGCGTTTGCATGAGACTTTCGGTTCGGAACTATTGAATCTACGAGCCATTTAAGCTATTTTAAATAACATATAAACAGAAACTAAATTTAAATTATGGTACTTCTGTAAGGTACATAAAATAATTTTTCTATCACCTTAAAATTATACTTATAAATTGGACGTTTTGACATCAGGACATTCTACCTTACAGGACAAGGAGGAGTTCAGGAAAAAAGGATGTTGTTTTCATAGGGAAGTTCATATTCTCTGTGAAAACTCTCTTTGTTTACAAAATTTCAAATAAAATGAAATCTAATATCGGTTTCCTCATTAGATGACTTTGTATTAAATATACTCTCAATTTGGTATAATTTATCACTAGATCGCCGGAGGAGGTCAAAATGATCGTTTCAAATTTTGGCATTGATTAACTTTCGTTATATCAATGTAAACAATCTTGCTTTCTATGTCTTGCTTTCTATGCCTAAATAATTTATTTATTTAAAATAACGATGTATTTTTTTACTTTTGTTGCCTTTAAAAACCGGAACCAAATTTACCCATAATGACAGGGGAGATGATAATAACCGATTTCATATATTATGGGAAAATAAAAATGATAATTTGGCGAGAATGTTCTAATTACTGTTTAATAGTTATGTGTAACCTCCAGCATTGTTTACAGAAGTGATTAGAGTAGTTTGGCTAAAAAAAATATTATAATTCAGGTAAGGTCTTCAGTATTTTATGTAAAACACCTATGTATTCCCCTAAATACTTTTAGAACCTTCGGAATGGATTATGAAAGTATATTGCAAAGAAATTTTAAGAAGAACCTGTCCCAGCTTTGTAGAATCACTCTATTCTTCGTTAAACAATTATTATGCCGATATTCAGTTTTTTCTGAGTTGGAAAAATCTCCGGAGCTGGCTTGCTGAATTTCTGCATTGCTACAACCACCACACGATTTCAAAATCAGCCCATTCCATTAGAAGAATGCCATTGAAGTAAAGCGTCGTCGGACGAATTCGGAAATTTGGCTGGCCTCGGATATAGAAACTAAGTATATGCTCAATCATTTTCCATACTTATGGTAAATAGAACTGCGTTCAGCTAAACAATCCCTAAGACAGTATGCAGTTCTACGGCTCGTGGAATCTTTCGAAAAGAAAGGTAGAAACGTAACAACTACCGATTTCTTTACTTTACGTTCTCTGTCGACAGATCTAAAAAAGATTAAAACTGCGCATGTCAGTAAGGTAAGTCGATCATGGAAGGAATTCCCTCAGGAAATAAAAATTCCAAAATTTTCACATCATCTTCCAATTTTATAAAAAATGATTATTGACTGTGTATCAAGGTGAAAAGAGAAAGAATGTTCTTTTGCTAAGTTATCTTCATCAAAATGTTACTTTTTCCGATAATACAAAACGAACCCAGAAAACACTTTAAACAGCAGAGTATTACAATAACACAAAATATAGCGCTGATTTTCTGTAACACCAGGCTCGAATGTAAAATTCATAATCAAGTTTACGAAGAATTGATGTCCTCGTATTTTTCAACATTATGGACTATCATTATGGAAATCTCAAAAATAAAAGTAATTACGAGATAAAAATAACATTTTATATACCATGTTTTTAAATTTTCTGGTGAATCATATAAACTTGACACTTCTATGTATTTATAGATACTTTTTAAAAGTTTTTTTTCATGAATTTTCCCATCAATTTTAAAGAAAATGAAATTAATTGGAAGTTAAGTTGCGTTTAACTTTTTTATCCCGCCCCAGTCGATAGATCACTGCACCAGCCCACAAAACAAAATTAACTGAAAAGGAATTCAATACTACTTAAAGATGGCTACAATACTACTTAAAGATACTACAATAACACAAAATATAGCATCAATGTTTAGGAAACATGGCTCGAATGTACAATTCAAAATCAAGTTTATGAAGACGGCCTGTGCTACTACTACTTAAAAATGGCTAAAAGTATCACAATAATGCATTGTCATCGGGTTCTGAGCTATTCTAAAACTTTCAAATGTCTAGCAAGTCGGGAAGTTACTTAAAAATCGATTGCAGGATTTGAACTGGACAAACACAGAAACACACAAACAAACAAACAAGAAAACGAGTTAATAAAAACATGCCAAAAAGTTACGAGAATTAAAATTAGTTGGAGATTTACGGTCCCACTATTTAGGAGATAAAAAAGCCGACATTGTTCAAGAAGTAATCCTAAACGTTACTATATCTCACTAAAATTGCAATATTGTTAACTGTCAGAGAAATAAAACATCAAAAATTTGGAAGATATGTAGAGAGCCCGTTTACTCAAAAAATGTGGGATAAAAAGTTTTTATATCCGTGAAATGCATAAAAGATTAATATTAGTGTTTATATTAATTTAATTAAATTTTAATTTAAATTAGTTTAATTTACAATTATAAAGGTTGGAAAAATAAATATTCTTAACTAAAAATGCAATTGCAGAAAATATTACCTCAATTTGAACTACGTATCAAAATGAGTTGCAGTATGTTTAAAAGTTCATGCGGTCTAGTGTTAAAATAAAAATCAAATTACACGTAATACAGAGAACTTTAAAAGAGTTAAAAGTTATGACTGATATGCTTGGACTTAGGTTTCGACTTTGTTATAGGTAAAGCAATTTAGCGGCAGCATGTTTTTTAGGTGCTTTAGATGTTTAAATCCACCCTGTGAATAAGAATACCCCGTTAATATCACTGGACTAAAAAAGTTGTATTCGGGAATAGAAATATTTCTTAAGTTCTTTTGAAGCATTCTAATTTATAGAGGACTGTGTCTTGGATATGATCTAAACTCATGTAAATATTCTTTTTTGGGATTTGCGCAGACAGTTAGTCCGCAGTTGATAAAAGCCTCTTGTCAAAGTGAATATGAAATGATTTCATATCAATAGATTTTTATTGTTTACAGAAATTTCAAAGATGTAATAAAACAAATCCTTTATGAAGAGAGATTAATAATTCGGCAAATTCAATACACCGTTCTTCATACACTTGTATTTTGGGTTTGTTAAACTAGTTTACTTCCCATAATAGAGGATCCTTTACCAATATAACAGCATAAGGCCTCATTTCTTAAGCGTCATATTTTTGGAAAAACAATGACGTTTCAACACTGCCGTTTTATTACACCGCATTCATTATTTCTTATACACTTGCAGCTGGAAGCAGCTGCTAGCGTTAACACGAAACGTTAAAGATAAGTAGAGAATCGCAACGCCGTTCAAGCAATTTTAAATAACATATAAAATGAAACTAAAATTAAATTATGGTAATTCTGTAAGGTACGTAAAGTAATTTTCTTAGCATCTTGAAAATACACTTCTAATTTGGACGTTTTGACATCAAGAGATGTATAAGAAGGAGTACAGGACAAACCATGATGTTTTCAGAAGGAAGCTCATATTCTTCGTGAAACCTCTCTTTGTTTACGAAACTTCGAATAAAATGAAATTTAATATCGGTTTTCTCATTAGATGCCTTTATATTAAATATTCTCTCTAGTTGATAGAAATTAACACTAGATCACCGGTTTAGGTCAAAATTATCCTTTTTCATATCTGGATTGACATAACTTTCCTTCTATAAATGTTACCAATCTAGCTTTGAATAACTTCTCATAAATAATTCATTTATTTAAAATAACGATATATTTTTGTTTTACTTTTGCTGTCTTTAAAACTGTAACATGATTTACCCAGATCGCCAGAAAGGATCATAATAACATATTTCCTATATTATAGGAAAATAAAAATAATTCACTATTGTTTAGAGAAGTAATTAGAGGGATTTTCTTGCTTTGTGCTGAAAATATTATCTTAATTGGAACTAGGAATCAAAATGGGTTTCAGTAAGTTAAAAATGTATTGCCTTCTAGGGGGAAAATAAAAATAAAATTAGACGTAATACAGAGAACTTCAAAACAGTTAAAAGTTATGGCTGATATGCTTGGACGTAGGTTTAGACTTTTACCCATAAATTGCTTTTGTTATGGGTAAAGTAATTTAGTGACGGCATGTTTTTTACGTACTTTAGATGTTTAAATCCATCCGACGAATAAGAATACCCGGATAGTAACATTGGATTCAAAAAGTTGTATTCGGGGATAGAAACATTTAAAAATTGCATTTGATGCATTCTAATTTATAGACGGCTGTTTCTTGGATATGATCTAAAATTATTAAAATATTCTTTTTTGGGATTTGCGCAGACAGTTCGCAGTTCATAAAAACCACTTAACCACTTTATAAAGTGAATATCAAGTGATTTCCTGCAAATAATAAACATTTATTGAATAGAGAAATTTCAGAGATGTAATAAAACGAAGGTTTTATGCAGGAAGATTGATGATTCGGCAAAATCAATACACTGTTATACATATACTGTATTTTGGGTTTGTTGAACTGTTATTACTGTACGTAATGAAGGATCCATTACCAATATAACAACAGGAAACCTCATTTCTTCCTTGTTATATTTTGCAAAGATGATTTCTTTTCAACACTATCGTTTAGTATTTCTCTTTCATTTTTTCTTATACGCTTGCAGCGAGAGTACTGCAGTTAGCGTTTGCATGAGACTTTCGGTTCGGAACTATTGAATCTACGAGCCATTTAAGCTATTTTAAATAACATATAAACAGAAACTAAATTTAAATTATGGTACTTCTGTAAGGTACATAAAATAATTTTTCTATCACCTTAAAATTATACTTATAAATTGGACGTTTTGACATCAGGACATTCTACCTTACAGGACAAGGAGGAGTTCAGGAAAAAAGGATGTTGTTTTCATAGGGAAGTTCATATTCTCTGTGAAAACTCTCTTTGTTTACAAAATTTCAAATAAAATGAAATCTAATATCGGTTTCCTCATTAGATGACTTTGTATTAAATATACTCTCAATTTGGTATAATTTATCACTAGATCGCCGGAGGAGGTCAAAATGATCGTTTCAAATTTTGGCATTGATTAACTTTCGTTATATCAATGTAAACAATCTTGCTTTCTATGTCTTGCTTTCTATGCCTAAATAATTTATTTATTTAAAATAACGATGTATTTTTTTACTTTTGTTGCCTTTAAAAACCGGAACCAAATTTACCCATAATGACAGGGGAGATGATAATAACCGATTTCATATATTATGGGAAAATAAAAATGATAATTTGGCGAGAATGTTCTAATTACTGTTTAATAGTTATGTGTAACCTCCAGCATTGTTTACAGAAGTGATTAGAGTAGTTTGGCTAAAAAAAATATTATAATTCAGGTAAGGTCTTCAGTATTTTATGTAAAACACCTATGTATTCCCCTAAATACTTTTAGAACCTTCGGAATGGATTATGAAAGTATATTGCAAAGAAATTTTAAGAAGAACCTGTCCCAGCTTTGTAGAATCACTCTATTCTTCGTTAAACAATTATTATGCCGATATTCAGTTTTTTCTGAGTTGGAAAAATCTCCGGAGCTGGCTTGCTGAATTTCTGCATTGCTACAACCACCACACGATTTCAAAATCAGCCCATTCCATTAGAAGAATGCCATTGAAGTAAAGCGTCGTCGGACGAATTCGGAAATTTGGCTGGCCTCGGATATAGAAACTAAGTATATGCTCAATCATTTTCCATACTTATGGTAAATAGAACTGCGTTCAGCTAAACAATCCCTAAGACAGTATGCAGTTCTACGGCTCGTGGAATCTTTCGAAAAGAAAGGTAGAAACGTAACAACTACCGATTTCTTTACTTTACGTTCTCTGTCGACAGATCTAAAAAAGATTAAAACTGCGCATGTCAGTAAGGTAAGTCGATCATGGAAGGAATTCCCTCAGGAAATAAAAATTCCAAAATTTTCACATCATCTTCCAATTTTATAAAAAATGATTATTGACTGTGTATCAAGGTGAAAAGAGAAAGAATGTTCTTTTGCTAAGTTATCTTCATCAAAATGTTACTTTTTCCGATAATACAAAACGAACCCAGAAAACACTTTAAACAGCAGAGTATTACAATAACACAAAATATAGCGCTGATTTTCTGTAACACCAGGCTCGAATGTAAAATTCATAATCAAGTTTACGAAGAATTGATGTCCTCGTATTTTTCAACATTATGGACTATCATTATGGAAATCTCAAAAATAAAAGTAATTACGAGATAAAAATAACATTTTATATACCATGTTTTTAAATTTTCTGGTGAATCATATAAACTTGACACTTCTATGTATTTATAGATACTTTTTAAAAGTTTTTTTTCATGAATTTTCCCATCAATTTTAAAGAAAATGAAATTAATTGGAAGTTAAGTTGCGTTTAACTTTTTTATCCCGCCCCAGTCGATAGATCACTGCACCAGCCCACAAAACAAAATTAACTGAAAAGGAATTCAATACTACTTAAAGATGGCTACAATACTACTTAAAGATACTACAATAACACAAAATATAGCATCAATGTTTAGGAAACATGGCTCGAATGTACAATTCAAAATCAAGTTTATGAAGACGGCCTGTGCTACTACTACTTAAAAATGGCTAAAAGTATCACAATAATGCATTGTCATCGGGTTCTGAGCTATTCTAAAACTTTCAAATGTCTAGCAAGTCGGGAAGTTACTTAAAAATCGATTGCAGGATTTGAACTGGACAAACACAGAAACACACAAACAAACAAACAAGAAAACGAGTTAATAAAAACATGCCAAAAAGTTACGAGAATTAAAATTAGTTGGAGATTTACGGTCCCACTATTTAGGAGATAAAAAAGCCGACATTGTTCAAGAAGTAATCCTAAACGTTACTATATCTCACTAAAATTGCAATATTGTTAACTGTCAGAGAAATAAAACATCAAAAATTTGGAAGATATGTAGAGAGCCCGTTTACTCAAAAAATGTGGGATAAAAAGTTTTTATATCCGTGAAATGCATAAAAGATTAATATTAGTGTTTATATTAATTTAATTAAATTTTAATTTAAATTAGTTTAATTTACAATTATAAAGGTTGGAAAAATAAATATTCTTAACTAAAAATGCAATTGCAGAAAATATTACCTCAATTTGAACTACGTATCAAAATGAGTTGCAGTATGTTTAAAAGTTCATGCGGTCTAGTGTTAAAATAAAAATCAAATTACACGTAATACAGAGAACTTTAAAAGAGTTAAAAGTTATGACTGATATGCTTGGACTTAGGTTTCGACTTTGTTATAGGTAAAGCAATTTAGCGGCAGCATGTTTTTTAGGTGCTTTAGATGTTTAAATCCACCCTGTGAATAAGAATACCCCGTTAATATCACTGGACTAAAAAAGTTGTATTCGGGAATAGAAATATTTCTTAAGTTCTTTTGAAGCATTCTAATTTATAGAGGACTGTGTCTTGGATATGATCTAAACTCATGTAAATATTCTTTTTTGGGATTTGCGCAGACAGTTAGTCCGCAGTTGATAAAAGCCTCTTGTCAAAGTGAATATGAAATGATTTCATATCAATAGATTTTTATTGTTTACAGAAATTTCAAAGATGTAATAAAACAAATCCTTTATGAAGAGAGATTAATAATTCGGCAAATTCAATACACCGTTCTTCATACACTTGTATTTTGGGTTTGTTAAACTAGTTTACTTCCCATAATAGAGGATCCTTTACCAATATAACAGCATAAGGCCTCATTTCTTAAGCGTCATATTTTTGGAAAAACAATGACGTTTCAACACTGCCGTTTTATTACACCGCATTCATTATTTCTTATACACTTGCAGCTGGAAGCAGCTGCTAGCGTTAACACGAAACGTTAAAGATAAGTAGAGAATCGCAACGCCGTTCAAGCAATTTTAAATAACATATAAAATGAAACTAAAATTAAATTATGGTAATTCTGTAAGGTACGTAAAGTAATTTTCTTAGCATCTTGAAAATACACTTCTAATTTGGACGTTTTGACATCAAGAGATGTATAAGAAGGAGTACAGGACAAACCATGATGTTTTCAGAAGGAAGCTCATATTCTTCGTGAAACCTCTCTTTGTTTACGAAACTTCGAATAAAATGAAATTTAATATCGGTTTTCTCATTAGATGCCTTTATATTAAATATTCTCTCTAGTTGATAGAAATTAACACTAGATCACCGGTTTAGGTCAAAATTATCCTTTTTCATATCTGGATTGACATAACTTTCCTTCTATAAATGTTACCAATCTAGCTTTGAATAACTTCTCATAAATAATTCATTTATTTAAAATAACGATATATTTTTGTTTTACTTTTGCTGTCTTTAAAACTGTAACATGATTTACCCAGATCGCCAGAAAGGATCATAATAACATATTTCCTATATTATAGGAAAATAAAAATAATTCACTATTGTTTAGAGAAGTAATTAGAGGGATTTTCTTGCTTTGTGCTGAAAATATTATCTTAATTGGAACTAGGAATCAAAATGGGTTTCAGTAAGTTAAAAATTTCTAGGGTGAAAATAAAAATAAAATTAGACGTAATACAGAGAACTTCAAATGAGTTAAAAGTTATGGCTGATATGCTTGGACGTAGGTTTAGACTTTTACCCATAAATAGCTTTTGTTATGGGTAAAGTAATTTAGTGACGGCATGTTTTTTACGTACTTTAGATGTTTAAATCCATCCGACGAATAAGAATACCCGGATAGTAACATTGGACTCAAAAAGTTGTATTCGGGGATAGAAACATTTAAAAATTGCATTTGATGCATTCTAATTTATAGACGGCTGTTTCTTGGATATGATTTAAAATTATTAAAATATTCTTTTTTGGGATTTGCGCAGACAGTTCGCAGTTCATAAAAACCACTTAACCACTTTATAAAGTGAATATCAAGTGATTTCCTGCAAATAATAAACATTTATTGAATAGAGAAATTTCAGAGATGTAATAAAACGAAGGTTTTATGCAGGAAGATTGATGATTCGGCAAAATCAATACACTGTTATACATATACTGTATTTTGGGTTTGTTGAACTGTTATTACTGTACGTAATGAAGGATCCATTACCAATATAACAACAGGAAACCTCATTTCTTCCTTGTTATATTTTGCAAAGATGATTTCTTTTCAACACTATCGTTTAGTATTTCTCTTTCATTTTTTCTTATACGCTTGCAGCGAGAGTACTGCAGTTAGCGTTTGCATGAGACTTTCGGTTCGGAACTATTGAATCTACGAGCCATTTAAGCTATTTTAAATAACATATAAACAGAAACTAAATTTAAATTATGGTACTTCTGTAAGGTACATAAAATAATTTTTCTATCACCTTAAAATTATACTTATAAATTGGACGTTTTGACATCAGGACATTCTACCTTACAGGACAAGGAGGAGTTCAGGAAAAAAGGATGTTGTTTTCATAGGGAAGTTCATATTCTCTGTGAAAACTCTCTTTGTTTACAAAATTTCAAATAAAATGAAATCTAATATCGGTTTCCTCATTAGATGACTTTGTATTAAATATACTCTCAATTTGGTATAATTTATCACTAGATCGCCGGAGGAGGTCAAAATGATCGTTTCAAATTTTGGCATTGATTAACTTTCGTTATATCAATGTAAACAATCTTGCTTTCTATGTCTTGCTTTCTATGCCTAAATAATTTATTTATTTAAAATAACGATGTATTTTTTTACTTTTGTTGCCTTTAAAAACCGGAACCAAATTTACCCATAATGACAGGGGAGATGATAATAACCGATTTCATATATTATGGGAAAATAAAAATGATAATTTGGCGAGAATGTTCTAATTACTGTTTAATAGTTATGTGTAACCTCCAGCATTGTTTACAGAAGTGATTAGAGTAGTTTGGCTAAAAAAAATATTATAATTCAGGTAAGGTCTTCAGTATTTTATGTAAAACACCTATGTATTCCCCTAAATACTTTTAGAACCTTCGGAATGGATTATGAAAGTATATTGCAAAGAAATTTTAAGAAGAACCTGTCCCAGCTTTGTAGAATCACTCTATTCTTCGTTAAACAATTATTATGCCGATATTCAGTTTTTTCTGAGTTGGAAAAATCTCCGGAGCTGGCTTGCTGAATTTCTGCATTGCTACAACCACCACACGATTTCAAAATCAGCCCATTCCATTAGAAGAATGCCATTGAAGTAAAGCGTCGTCGGACGAATTCGGAAATTTGGCTGGCCTCGGATATAGAAACTAAGTATATGCTCAATCATTTTCCATACTTATGGTAAATAGAACTGCGTTCAGCTAAACAATCCCTAAGACAGTATGCAGTTCTACGGCTCGTGGAATCTTTCGAAAAGAAAGGTAGAAACGTAACAACTACCGATTTCTTTACTTTACGTTCTCTGTCGACAGATCTAAAAAAGATTAAAACTGCGCATGTCAGTAAGGTAAGTCGATCATGGAAGGAATTCCCTCAGGAAATAAAAATTCCAAAATTTTCACATCATCTTCCAATTTTATAAAAAATGATTATTGACTGTGTATCAAGGTGAAAAGAGAAAGAATGTTCTTTTGCTAAGTTATCTTCATCAAAATGTTACTTTTTCCGATAATACAAAACGAACCCAGAAAACACTTTAAACAGCAGAGTATTACAATAACACAAAATATAGCGCTGATTTTCTGTAACACCAGGCTCGAATGTAAAATTCATAATCAAGTTTACGAAGAATTGATGTCCTCGTATTTTTCAACATTATGGACTATCATTATGGAAATCTCAAAAATAAAAGTAATTACGAGATAAAAATAACATTTTATATACCATGTTTTTAAATTTTCTGGTGAATCATATAAACTTGACACTTCTATGTATTTATAGATACTTTTTAAAAGTTTTTTTTCATGAATTTTCCCATCAATTTTAAAGAAAATGAAATTAATTGGAAGTTAAGTTGCGTTTAACTTTTTTATCCCGCCCCAGTCGATAGATCACTGCACCAGCCCACAAAACAAAATTAACTGAAAAGGAATTCAATACTACTTAAAGATGGCTACAATACTACTTAAAGATACTACAATAACACAAAATATAGCATCAATGTTTAGGAAACATGGCTCGAATGTACAATTCAAAATCAAGTTTATGAAGACGGCCTGTGCTACTACTACTTAAAAATGGCTAAAAGTATCACAATAATGCATTGTCATCGGGTTCTGAGCTATTCTAAAACTTTCAAATGTCTAGCAAGTCGGGAAGTTACTTAAAAATCGATTGCAGGATTTGAACTGGACAAACACAGAAACACACAAACAAACAAACAAGAAAACGAGTTAATAAAAACATGCCAAAAAGTTACGAGAATTAAAATTAGTTGGAGATTTACGGTCCCACTATTTAGGAGATAAAAAAGCCGACATTGTTCAAGAAGTAATCCTAAACGTTACTATATCTCACTAAAATTGCAATATTGTTAACTGTCAGAGAAATAAAACATCAAAAATTTGGAAGATATGTAGAGAGCCCGTTTACTCAAAAAATGTGGGATAAAAAGTTTTTATATCCGTGAAATGCATAAAAGATTAATATTAGTGTTTATATTAATTTAATTAAATTTTAATTTAAATTAGTTTAATTTACAATTATAAAGGTTGGAAAAATAAATATTCTTAACTAAAAATGCAATTGCAGAAAATATTACCTCAATTTGAACTACGTATCAAAATGAGTTGCAGTATGTTTAAAAGTTCATGCGGTCTAGTGTTAAAATAAAAATCAAATTACACGTAATACAGAGAACTTTAAAAGAGTTAAAAGTTATGACTGATATGCTTGGACTTAGGTTTCGACTTTGTTATAGGTAAAGCAATTTAGCGGCAGCATGTTTTTTAGGTGCTTTAGATGTTTAAATCCACCCTGTGAATAAGAATACCCCGTTAGTATCACTGGACTAAAAAAGTTGTATTCGGGAATAGAAATATTTCTTAAGTTCTTTTGAAGCATTCTAATTTATAGAGGACTGTGTCTTGGATATGATCTAAACTCATGTAAATATTCTTTTTTGGGATTTGCGCAGACAGTTAGTCCGCAGTTGATAAAAGCCTCTTGTCAAAGTGAATATGAAATGATTTCATATCAATAGATTTTTATTGTTTACAGAAATTTCAAAGATGTAATAAAACAAATCCTTTATGAAGAGAGATTAATAATTCGGCAAATTCAATACACCGTTCTTCATACACTTGTATTTTGGGTTTGTTAAACTAGTTTACTTCCCATAATAGAGGATCCTTTACCAATATAACAGCATAAGGCCTCATTTCTTAAGCGTCATATTTTTGGAAAAACAATGACGTTTCAACACTGCCGTTTTATTACACCGCATTCATTATTTCTTATACACTTGCAGCTGGAAGCAGCTGCTAGCGTTAACACGAAACGTTAAAGATAAGTAGAGAATCGCAACGCCGTTCAAGCAATTTTAAATAACATATAAAATGAAACTAAAATTAAATTATGGTAATTCTGTAAGGTACGTAAAGTAATTTTCTTAGCACCTTGAAAATATACTTCTAAATTGGACGTTTTGACATCAAGAGATGTATAAGAAGGAGTACAGGACAAACCATGATGTTTTCAGAAGGAAGCTCATATTCTTCGTGAAACCTCTCTTTGTTTACGAAACTTCGAATAAAATGAAATTTAATATCGGTTTTCTCATTAGATGCCTTTATATTAAATATTCTCTCTAGTTGATAGAAATTAACACTAGATCACCGGTTTAGGTCAAAATTATCCTTTTTCATATCTGGATTGACATAACTTTCCTTCTATAAATGTTACCAATCTAGCTTTGAATAACTTCTCATAAATAATTCATTTATTTAAAATAACGATATATTTTTGTTTTACTTTTGCTGTCTTTAAAACTGTAACATGATTTACCCAGATCGCCAGAAAGG
>OU015503.1:123531824-123539033 GCA_907164885.2 Dolomedes plantarius | reverse complement strand
ATCGATTTCTGCTTTTTTATGATTTGACAGGTACACAACGTAAATACGATATTCTTTTACCAAGAAAATTCTTTACGAAAGACATCACTAATACACAAAGTGTGCCCATAAAGTAACCGGACAAATTAAAAGAACAAACAATAAAATAAAAAAGGGAAAGAATAATCGCCTAGGTAGAAAGAGTGACATCTCAACTCTTGATAAGGGAACAAGGGACCTTCAATCTTTTTCTTCTTAAATTTTCAATATTTTATTCTATACTAGCCGGCCTTCGCCTAGCTACGCTCAAGCCATCCGTGTAACATATTTATGTACTTCGGGCCCCACAAAAGAAAAAAAAGCCTACAAATGTATTAAATTCAAGTGAATAAATTCTTTTGAATTTTCATTCCCGACGCTGCCGACAGATGGCAGCACCACTGCACCAAATGATTTGGTTTCTCAGCAGTGAGTGATTTTAGAATGAAAATATCTCTAAAACTATTGAATTAACAGAATAAGTGTACGCAGAAAAAATTATCAGTTTCCGAAGCTCTTTCCAAATATGTAACATTTATGTACTTTCATGAGAAAAAAATACACCGATTTTCCTGTATATTTGTCGGCCATTTTTTTTCGAGGAGTGGCCAGCCCGGATGAGTTACGGTCACGTGATCTCGACATCCACTTGTCCCTTTATTAGTATAAAGATACCACATGAGTATAATTAATATTCTTCTCTACTACATTGAAAATACTTAGAATTCACGAATAAGTATTTTGTGGAGGAATTAGATCTGTTTATCAAAAAATTCTTCAAAAATGGTACAATTTTTCAAAAGGCTCCATGCGTATTCATTTTCTTCTCATATCTCCCAAATTTCTCAGAAATATTAACTGAAGTGTTTGCCACAAAACTGGGCATAATTCTTTGAAATCACAAATATTTTTCAAATTTATAGACCATAAAATAAAGTAAAAACATCAATAATAACAGGCAGAATAGAAAAAAAATATTTAAGAGTTTAGATTCCTACAAAAAAAAATAAATGGACATTTGCATTTGTATACACATGTTAAACTTACAATAAACAAGTAATATATAAAAAAAAAATTTTAAAGTCAATTCCTACTTAGGTCAACAAAGAAAAATTTGAGTGTGAACTAATAGTAGGAATTGAAAAAAAGGATTGCCTGCCAGAACCTTGCCTACTGTGCGAGATTAGGAAGGGGGGGGGGGAAGAGAGAGAAAAAGATTGTCAGGTTGGGGATTCGATCTCGCAACCTACAGGACGGGAGAAGCCCGCGATACCGCAGTGCTACCGTTTACACAGTAACAAAAGGGAAATTACTATTCAAGAGCAAGAGACGCTCTAGGTCTAAAACTAAAATTGATTAATTAAATTTAATTAATGAATTAATATTTGAAAAAACTGTATTAACATCAAGTGTCATCCACTACAAGTTTAAAAAATTTATTTGAAATTGAGTGGATGAATAAAAAGTACTTTTATTAACGATTGAAAATTTGAACAAGATATAAATGGTCTAAAACTAAGATTGATTAATTAAATTTAATTAATGAATTAATATTTGAAAAAACTGTATTAACATCAAGTGTCATCCACTACAAGTTTAAAAAAAATGTATTTGAACTTGAGTGGATGAATAAAAAGTACTTTTATTAACGATTGAAAATTTGAACAAGATATATATAGAGAGAGTGTGAACTAATAGTAGGAATTGAAAAAATTAAATACTTTAAATAATATAGAATGCGCATAGAGCATTTTGAAAAACTTTAGCATTTTTGAAAAAATTTTGAAAAACAGTCATTATTCTGCAAAAAATTCCTTACTTTGAATTCTAAGGGTATTCGATGTAGTAAAAAAGAAAATTAACTCTTCTCATTTTGTATATAGAGTTAAAAATTTTAAATTAAAAAATTCGAGTTTGAAGGTCCCTTGTTCTCTTAAAGCCAGTTTAAACTGGTTATTTAGTCGTTTGCATATCAAAACGAGAAGCATTGTACAAAAAAATATGCTTCAGAATGGAACAACGTTGTAACATTAAATTTTGTTAGAAATTAGGTAAATCTGCTACCGAAACTTTAGAGATGATTCGAACAGTATACAGTGATGCATCGTTATCAAGAACACAAGTGTATGAGCGGTACAACCGCTTTAAATGTGGGCGAGGAAGCATTAAAGATGTGAACCAAAGACCTTTCAACTTCAAACAATGAGGAAAATGTGAAGAAAATTCGTTCTAAAAAATCAAAGACTAAGGCGATTCTGATTGCATTTTTTGATTACAAAGGACTTATTCACCGTGAATTTGTCAATTAATCAGTAATTTTAATTAGTAATGTTAATTAGTAATTTAATCAGTTTGTTAATTAATCAGAAATAATTAATCAGTATTTTTACAAGGAGGCTTTTTACAAGGTGCTTTTTCGATCAAGAAACAGGATAAGGCGAGTTAGGAAGGAACTGTTTGATTCTGGGCAATGGTTTCTTTTACAAGATAATGCTAGGCCCCGTACAGCCATTTCTGTGCAACAATATCTTGCTAAGCATACAATTACAGTGATAAATCACCCACCATATTCTCCCGACTTATCGCCAGCTGATTTTTCTTTTTCCGAAGCTTAAGATGGCCATGAAAGGACAGACATTTGAAAACGTCTTGGATATTAAATCTAATGTTACACGTATTTTGCAAACGGTTAGCTCGAACGCCTATAATCAGTGTTTCGATGACTTGAAAGAAAGTTGGAATAACTGTATAGACTATTTTGGCGATTATATCTTTTGGCGATATTTTTGGCGATTATATCTTTTGGCGATATTTTTGGCGTTTTGAAGGAGATAAATTTATTTTAAGGTGAGTAATATTATTCTTATTTATAAAAAATTGACTGGTTACTTTATGGGTGCACCTTGTATATATATATATATATATATATATATATATATATATATATACATACGTACATATATATATATACATGAATATATTCATAACACATGCATGAATATATTCAAACGCATATATATATACACACACATATATATATATATATATATATATATATATATATATATATATATATATATATATATATATATATACATACGTACATATATATATATACATGAATATATTCATAACACATGCATGAATATATTCAAACGCATATATATATACACATATATATACATATATATATATATATATATATATATATATATATATATATATATATATATATATAAGTTTGAAGATAAGTAATATATTATGTATATATATACATTATTTTCTGATGACGCGGTTTTGTACGGGAAGATAGATTTTGCACGCGAGCGCGCTTTGTCGCTTGCAATCAACGCCAATCTACTTCGGTCGTAAAATCAGAACTGACGATATCTATCCGAGCCTTCTATCACGTATCGGTACGGAAGTCAAAAGCTTCAGCGACCAGAGTCCATCGGACGTCCGAAACGTCCACAGTAGACTTCAGACGTGCGTAATTGCGCTCGTCCTTGCGTTCCAATGAACCTCGTCTTGTGCCAAAATCACCAGCTTCTCGAAAGTCGCATAAGCTATCAATTTAATTACGTGCCAAGAGGTGTTTACGTTTCGAAGATGCGAGGGATATGCCACTTCACGGCTTGTCTTCGCCTTGAACCGGAACATGCGCTTCATTTTTCGGCGAGCTTTGAAAAGCTCCCCGCATAGGAATAGAACTTATCTTCCGATCGTGTATGCAGTGAAATTAATTTGTCATCAACTCCGATACAGGATATCGGGTGTGATTTATTCGTAATTCATCGGGTTCTCGAAGAATTTGCCTTTAACCCCGTTTCGTTTAGGACCAAAGGGTATGGCGTTAGATGTTCGGACTTGACTATTTATGGAAAAAAAAATCTGAGAAAACCCTTTATTCTTTTTTCTTTTATAGAAATTTTAGACTTACAACCATGAAGCTACAGAAGGAGGAGTAACTCAGTGTTAAAAATGTGTCTCACATTTCGTCGCCGTCAATAGATGGCGCGCGCGCAGAGCTCGGGATTTCGACAGGGAAACGATAGAATGGATTTTTCGTACTTTTCAAGAGAAAACATGTTTTTTTTAAGTGCGTATTTAATATGCATTCCTTTATTCAACTTAACAATATATATATATATATATGTGTGTGTGTGTGTGTAAATATATATAAATATATATATATATATATATATATATATATATATATATATAATTTATATTTATTATTATGAATGTATATATATATATATATATATATATATGTGGGGTTTTGGGGGGAATAATCACAAACAGTGTTAACATAAGTAACATTTATTTAAAGAGGGGCATTATGTACAGGGGGAACTAACGTCTAAAAGGGGGGAAAAACAAGCAACGCGGCACACACACGTGCACGCTCGTCCGAAGCAAAACATCGTCTATCTCTTCAGTTCTTCGCGGCGCCCGCTAGGTGGCGCTCGCTGGGGTTACAGGGGCGCACTCCATATGAGAGTGGCATGCATGGGGCTGTATGGATGGCATCCCACATCGGCCATCCGACAAAAAGCATCTGCCCCCAGATGCTGGTAGGGGCACAAACAAATACAGGTGACAATTTATTATGACGAAATGAAAAAAAAAAGTATAAAAGTTATAAGAAATACACATAGGTTATAATACTAGCAAAATGAGCTGGAAAAGAAAATGAAAAATATAACACTAATTGTAGTAACATCTAAACAGCAAAACAATCCTGGCTAATGAAGATTCCTGAAAAAAGAAAAATAATAATATGAAAATATAGTTCAAAAGTTAAAGTATGTTATGTAAAGTTATGCGTCCACGGTTTCATGAACTCGATGCATGTACTGGTATGCATGGGTCCGTCGAAATGTCCACACTTTTGAACATCGTAGGTGTCGTTGGGCTTAGGTTTGATGATCTTGTAGGGTCCAAGGAACTTTGGATGGAGTTTTAAACGAGGTCCAAATTGGGTGCGTTTTATGGCAACAAGATCGTGCAACTTGAACTTCGGAGGTAACTTTCGTCGTAGATTGTAGGTTTTATGGTTTTCGTCTTGCACTCTTAAAATATGTTGTTTGGCGTCTTTGCGGAGGTCGTCACGTGAATTTATAAACTCAGTTTGTATTTCGTCATTCAACAGGTCTGTGATTTGGAGATTGTTGCGGACACGCATTTTTGTACCGAAAATCAGTTCAAAAGGAGTCGTCTTAATGCTGCGTTGGAAAGTTGAGTTAATAATTTGCTGGACGTCAGCCACATGAGTATACCACTTCGTAGGATCTTGGATGGACAATTTGGATAAAACAGAAATGATTATAGAATTGAGACGTTCAATCTGTCCATTTGCGCGAGGAAGACCAGTGGTTATAGTCAAATGTTGGATGTTCTCATGGTCGCAAAAGTCTTTAAAGGCATTAGATAAAAAGGCAGATCCTCGATCGGAAATAATACGGACGGGATTTCCAAACACTTCTTTCTGTATTTCTAATTTAGAGAGTACTTCTGCAGCGTCAGTTGATTTCGTCGGGTAAAGCCACACAAATTTGGTGAAACTATCGATAACGGCGAAAATATATTTGTATCTCTTAGAAGTAGTAGCGAGGGGACCTAAGTGATCGACATGATATGTATGGAGTGGGGTGTCCTCTTTTGGTAAAGGGTGTAGGAGTCCTTCTTGTTTACCACACTTGCGGTTCGTCAAGATGCATCGAATACAGTTGGCAATACACCTGGCAATTTTATCTTTTAAATTAGGTATGTAAAACTGTTGTTTGAGTTGCTCCTCAATTTTCTTAGTAGCAAAATGTCCATTCTCGTGTGCGTCTCTGATAATGCCGTCTTGCATAGAGTCTGGAACGACTAGAACTTCGTAACCGTCAGCTAACTTGTAGAGAACATTCGCTTTGATAAAATAATCGTTATATTGTTTAGTTTGAAGAATTTCTTTAATTGCTTGAATGTTAGGGTCGTGTGACTGAGCATTTTGTATTTTGAAAGTCAGTGAATCGGCGGTAATGAGCATCGTCGGATAGCGGCTTAGCGCATCAACATGAGCCATCTTCGCTCCAGTTCGATGTTGAATTGTATAATTGTAATCTTCTAATAATAGTGCCCATCGAGCAATTTTAGCACTGAGATCGCGCTTGCTCATAGTGAGTTTGAAGGCGTTACAGTCTGTAACTATGGTAAATTGTTGACCAAGTAGATACATTCTAAATTTTTGTAATCCATGAATTACGGCTAACATCTCGAGTTCATAACTTGAGTAATTTTTCTCAGCGTCGGATGTAGATTTGCTTGCAAAATATACAGGGTGAAAACAGTTATCGGCAATGGATTTCTGAAGAAGAATGCATCCAAAACCATGGATAGAAGCGTCAGTATGCAATTCAGTTTCGCTTTTCTGATTATAAATATTAAGAACGGGTTTATTAGCCAAACATTGCTTCAATTGATAAAAAGCATTTTTCTCGTTTACACCAAAATGGAAAATAGTAGATTTTTTTAGAAGGTTAGATAGAGGATTAGCGATAACTGAAAAATTTTGAATAAATTTACGGAAATAACCAGCCAAACCAAGGAAACATTGGATGTCTTTTTGATTTTTTGGTTCCGGATAATTTAGAACGGCGGCTGTTTTAAGAGGGGAGGGAAATAACTGTCCGTTTTGAATAATATGGCCAAGGAACTCAATTTGTGTATGAAGGAATTTACATTTTCGAAAGTTTATCTCAAGACCGTAGTCAGAAGCGACAGAAAAGACTGATTTTATTTTTTCAATATTTTCCTCTTCATCTTTAGCAGGAATGATTAAGTCATCCATATACAACAATATCTGACCTGATAAAATGAGATCTTTAAAGACTGTATTAACAAATCGCTGAAATACGGAAGGTGATGTACAAAGACCAAAGGGAACTTTAAGAAACTGAAACTGACCTGAATGTGTCACGAAGGAAGTATAACGTCGACTGTCTTTATGAACATTAACATGGAAAAATCCATTTTTAAGGTCTAGAGTACTGAAAACACGAGCATTCTGAAGTTTGTCGAGTAAGTCGTCAATGAGAGGTAAAGGGTATCTATCCTTAACTATATGTTTATTTAATTGTCTATAGTCGATGCAAAGTCGTGGGGTTCCGTCTTTCTTTTTAACAAGAACAACCTGACTCGAGT
>OU015503.1:122864324-122881824 GCA_907164885.2 Dolomedes plantarius | reverse complement strand
GCGAGAGTGATATCCAATACCGCCCCATACCATAATACCCGGTGCAGGACCAGTGTGGCGGTGCATAACGCAGCTGTTCAGCATCCTCTCTTCACGGTGTCTCCAGATTCAAATGCGACCATCGTGGTGTTGCAGACAGAAGCGTGACTCGTCAGTAAAGATAATTTCATTCCTTTCTGCCGTCCACATCCTTCTGTCATCGCACCATTGGCGACGTTGACGTCTGTGGTTCTGCGTCAAGGGTAGACAAAGCAATGGACGTCTTGCGGACAGACCACTCTGCTGTAAACGGCGTCGAATGGTACGCGCAGACACTGGATGATGCGTTACAGACTGCATGTGCTGTGCTATGGTTCGTGATGTGACTGAGCGATCCGTCACTGCCATGCGCACAATTTGCCTGTCATCACGTGAAGTGGTGCACTGAGGTGGATGCGATCGAACACGCCGGTCCGTCGTACCCTCCTGCATCCAACGATCCCATATCCGCATTACAGTTGTTTGGTTTCGTCCAACACGACTACCGATTTCACTGAAAGATAATCCACAATCTCGGTAGGCCACTATCCTTCCTCTGTCGAACTCGGATACTTGATCAAAAGATGATCGCTGTTTTCGACGAGGCATTCTTGTGGTTTTTTGAAAAAACCACAAGAAAAACACAATTGCCGAACTTGAAATCGTCGAAATCTCCAAGCCTTAAATAGCGCTTTGAAGTGGCGCCACAGGTGCGCGTGATGTGCGCCTGCGCTGAAATTCTAATCATTTGCATATCTCACCTCCGCTAATGCATGTTGTAAATTTCATGTTATTTGCATGTTTCCTTCAGGGTGTTGCATTTACAGTGGCCAGCAGTGTATATATATATATATGACATTGTATACATTGATCGTCGAATTTATTATAAATATATATATATATATATCTATATATATAAAACAGTTCCGTAACTGACTTATTCATTCACTGACTGACTGACTGACTGACATACAACGCACAGACGAAACCGCTGGACCTAAAGGGCTGAAATTTTGCATGGCGATACTTCTAATAGTGTAGGAGTGCACTAAGAAAGATTTTTCAAAAATTCTTCTTAGATTTTTTAAAATTAAATTTTTAAGCTGTTTTTTAAACTTTTTTTAAGTTTGCATTTAAAATAATACATTGAGGGTTATAAAATTTATATCACGAGAAAGATCATAAAAATTCCTTCAAAATGAAATTTTTTCGAATTTTTATCTCCATTTCCTGATTTTTGGTGACTTTTTAAAGATTCCTTTTTTAGAATTTAATTTATTAAATGTTGATCAAGTGATCTCTTTTTCTGGTACTTTCAATCAATTTATCGTCACGTGCGTAACAACTAGATAGACAAAAAAAATTTTTTTTTTCTCTTTCTAATGCAGCAGACGATTGGATATTATCCAAAAAATATTAAAATACAGTAAAAGATATGTTCCTGAAACTGTAGTATATGGTTTAGCATGTTCTATTAATTTAATTTGAATATTTTCTTCTACATTATTTTGTATATAAAAATATCTGTTACGATAATTTTTATAAATATAGTTTGTTGGGTTTTTTTTTGTCATTAATTGTATACGTTGACCGCTTTATTTAATTTGAATGTACTCCGTAGCGAAGTGCGGGTTTTCAGCTAGTATATATATATATATATATATATATATATATATATATATATATATATATATATATATTTTGCTTTAATTGCATACATTGACCGTTGTATTTAATTTGATAAATTCCGTAGCGAAGCGCGGGTTTTCAGCTAGTATATATATATATATATATATATATATATATATATATATATATATATATATATATATATATATATATATATATATATATATATATATATATATATATATATATATGTCTCCTTCCAACAGTAACATCTTCTATTCAAACTAGACGGCAAACTAAATAAATTTTCCAGAGAAACCAATTTCTGATTTCCAAAAGAATCAACATCGATTTATGTCTTCTGCGCCAACGTCCAACAGGAAACCATTTCCATCGACCCTAAATACCATAAAATGTTTAAAAAACGACACACACGGTTTTGAGCAGTCCATTCGTGATATTAAAAATACAGCCGTCTCCTGTTTCATTATTAATATAAAAGAACAATCGCTTCCTGTTATTTCGAGCCGGAGTCCTTTTTCCACGGGAGAAAAAGGATTTCCCGAAAGATGGCAGACTGGGTTTATGCAAGAGCGACGCGCTTCTAAAAATAATGTCTTTTCCCCGTCGGCAAAGTTTTGACAAAATGAATGAATCACCCCACCAAATAATTACCAAGTCTCTCCACATTTCAAGAAATTCCATCCATCATGCCTATTTAATTTTTTTTTTTAAATCAACTGATCTATACCGCTACTTGCAGATATTTCTTGGAAAGCTAAGTGGTATTTATTCCCTTTACGGCGCTGCGAGATTCAAGTCATATAAAAAAGGTGAGACAACAGAACGTCTTTCAGCGGCTTTCCTCTAATGCAGGCATTCCAAACCTATTGATGTTTGCGGCAACCTCGGGAGTGGAATTGGCAATTTCGGGCACCCTTCTTACAACACGTACACACATACATACATACCTGCATATATATATGTATATATCTATATCTATCTATCTATCTATCTATCTATCTATCTATCTATCCCTCTCTCTCTCTCTCTCTATATATATATATATATATATATATATATATATATATATATATAACTGTGTATATATATACTGTATATATATATACTGTATATATATAACTGTATATATATATATATATATATATATATATATATATATATACAGTGTAATCTCGATCTATCATTTTATAAGAGACCGACTGACCTGAACGATAAAAGCGGGGGCATAGCAAAAGAATATGATCGTCGGAACTGGATGAAATAAACGACACGCCCGGGAGAACGATGATTTGGGGGACGATCGATCGAGATTCCACTGTATGTATATATATATATATATATATATATATATATATATATATATATATATATATATATATATACAGTATGCACACTAAAGTCCCCTCCCACCCTCTTAACTTCGGAACGGCTATATTCATAAATGTGGTGTCTAGGTATAGTAAAGTAGCCATGCACTACTGAATGAAACCACCTACCACGCCACCTGGTGGAAAACTGCGGAGTTAGCATTCCTATCTCGAAAACGGAACGAAATAGGGAAAATAAGTGATATAAAAAGTTGTAGAAAAATCATCGATTTAGTGTGATGGATGTCGAGTTGAAAGTCCCTTATTTTAATCTAGAACCAGATCTTTTAAAAACATATAGTTTATTATAAGACAGAGCACAGCACGGACAAGTACAGGAGACGATATATATAACAGGTAGAAGAACAATATTTACAGTAACAAATTATTCACGTAACCTCAACGCTGTGAAGCAAATACCAACTACGTTCGGAGTCTGCAATCACCTCCGAACTTTTCTCTCTAAAAATATGTAAGACACCACCGGAGTCTGCAATCACCTCCGTCGTTCTCCGTGACAGCTTATCAGATACGTCTGTAATCTGGAATCACCCCCAGCGTTCTGCGTAGTACCCCTTACCCTACGATAGGGGGCGTTATTCCTTGTTATAGTGACTCGCCTGTCTCTACATTTAGTACGAAAAGATACCTTGCGGACATTAATGCAAAGAATAGAACGGTTAAAACGCGCATTTATTTTTTCGTGATTTCCTACACTGTGACGTCACGAAACTTGAACGAAAGGAGAAATGGTTATCTTTCGGGCAAACACGACACCGCAATGTGTACAGTGGTATATCGCTTTTGATCCCCAATCAAAAGGACCGCGATTCAAACCTCGAGGGTTTCATCCTTGTACTGATTGTCTTTATAAACAGCGTAGACAATACGTAGATCGTGTAAAATAGTGTCGCATCAACTCAACGCAACTTGCGCTTGGTGTTCGAAATTTTTGCAGTATGCAAATACGTAAGAAACGTCACGCCTGTTCACCTGAGACAGCTATAAAAGAGACATCTTCTTGGGGTTGTAGAATGTTGACGCTCGTGGTCGTGGCTGAGTATTCCAAAGCTCAGATCTCCAGTGAAGCAGTACCTCGTCAAGGAATTCGGGGACCAAGTAATTGGGTATGGCGGTTTCGAAGAGTGGCCTCCACGTTCGCCTGATCTGACTCCACTGGACTTTTTCCTGTGGGGATACCTGAAACAGAAGGTGCATGCGACCCCTCCACAAACATTGCAGGACCTTAAACGACGCATTACGGACGCTTGTGCCAACGTGTCACGCTCTATGCTCCAACGTGTGCAACGCGAGACTCAAACGAGGATCCGACTGTGTATTGCAGCTGACGGTGAGAAGTTTGAACACCTCAAATATAGGTATATTGTTAAAATTAGTTGTTTTTTTTTCTTTCTCAGATCCTTTTGTCATGTCACAGTGTAGGAAATCACGAAAAACAAATGTGCGTTTTAACCGTTGTAGTCTACTCATTAATGTCCACAAGGTATCTTTTCGTACTAAATCGATGGTTTTCTACAACTTTGTAAATTTTTTTCCCCATCTCGCTCCGTTTTCGAGATAGGAATGTTAACTCCGCAGTTTTCCACCAGGTGGCGCGGTAGGTGGTTTCATTCAGTAGCGCATGGCTACTTTACTATACCTAGACACCACTTTTATGAATATAGCAGCAGCCGTTCCGAAATTAACAGGGTGGGAAGGGACTTTAGTGGGCATACTGTATATATATATATATATATATATATATATATATACAAAGTATATATATATATATATATATACAGTATATATATATATATTTATGTATGTATATATATATATATATATATATATATATATATATATATATATATATTCGATATACATATATTCGATATATTCGATATATATAAAAATTCGATACTATATTTTTTCTCACTTTATTAATATTATATTTATTTTTCTCACTGTATAACTTTTGAATACTACTCAAACATCAATTCCATTGTTATTCAATTAAAAAAAATCATATTATTTCGTATATTAAGCACCGCCAGACAGTCAATGCGCGGAGGAGGGCCCTTACTGAATTCATTTCGTGCCTCCCCCCCCCAAAAAAAAGTTGGAAGCACGGTACGCCTATGTATATATATATATATATATATATATATGAAATGACCCGAATGGTCATCTCTTGAAGAAACACAATCGAGGCCGAAATTAAATGCAATTCCAAATCACAAGAACAACTGAAGTTTATTCCATGAAAACAGCAACATGTTACGCGCATCGAAGCCAACCCGCGTCTATCGTAAAAGCGCCAAAATAGGATTAGCTCAGAGAGATTGCCAGAATTGGTGGAGGAAGTTAGTGTGTGGAAAAGCGAGGCGTTTTCTCCAAAGAGTAGAAAAAGGGGTTACTAGAACAGAGATAAAGTTCAGAATGGGCGATTATGGGTTGTTAGTAATATTTTCACATGCATATATATATATAGATATATATATATATGTATATATATATATGTATATATATATATGTATATATATATGCATATATATATATATGTATATATATATACATATATATATGTATATATATATATGTATATATATATGTATATGTATATATATATGTATATATATATATATATATATACATGTATATATACATGTATATATATATATATATACATATATATATGCATATATATATATATATATATATACATATATATATGCATATATATATATATATATATATATACATGTATGTATATATATATATATATATATATATATATATATGCATATATATATATATATATATGTATATGTATATATATATGTATATATATATATATATATATACATGTATATATACATATATATATACATATATATATGCATATATATATATATATATATATATATATATATATATATATACATGTATATATATATATATATATATATATATATGCATATATATATATATATATGTATATATATATATATATGTATATATATATATATATATATATATATATGTATATATATATATGTATATATATATATACAGGGTGTCCATAATTAAAGTCCCACTTTCAAAAGGCTGCAAAAAAAGAAACACTGGTCAGAACGACTTCAAATTTGAACTGAATATACTGGAAGAAGGGGGAAACGATTTGGCATAATAAAAAAAAGTTCCAAAATGTATCAATTGCGCTGTAACATTTTGGAACTTTTTTTTATTATGCCAAAACGTTTCATCCATCTTCCAGTATATTCAGTTCAAATTTGAAGTCATTCTGACCAGTGGTTCTTTGTTTGCAGCCTTTTGAAAGTGGGACTTTAATTATGGACACCCTGTATATATATATATATATATATATATAGATATATATATATATATATCGCGCTAAAGCAGTGTTTCCCAACGTGAGGCTTACTCCCAACAGGGGGGCAATTTGAAATTGAAATATCTCTTCATATATCTCATATTTACGCACGCGAACAAAATAACATTCGTGCAGACTTGAAAATAATTTTCTCATTCCAATATCTAAAATTATCACACAGTAAACGACTTAAAATATTTAAATATAAACAATTTAACATCAGAGTCTGGTATTCACCACATTACTTTTTTAGAATTTTTATAAAATTGAATTTCTTTGAATTTATTTTTTTTATAAATAAAAGTTTTATGAAGAAGGGTATCGAAGAATGAACAACCATTGCAACAATTGCAATATACCCTACATGAAAATTATAATAAATTTAATAGTAATAATAGTAATAATGAACAATGTTATAGTTACAACACAAAAAATCTTTGCTCCATGCTCGAACTTAAATTTAAATACGGTTCCCTCAACAAGGATACTCCACAGAGGTAACATAAACCGACTTAAAATATTTAAATGCAAAGAATTTTAACATCAAACATGACATAAACGCAGCTGCGCAATTCTGCAAGTAAAAGCCGCGTGAGTAAGACTGTGCATTAACTGGTTAAAACTGTTGTAAATGTCCCGTTGAGTTTAAAAAAATACACTACATTTTGGTTAAATAGATATTCGGTTTCATTACCTTTATAGAATTATGTCAAAGATATATTTACAACAAAAATTTAGAAAAGTTCCATTGGCTCCAAAAATGTGAAGTGACTGATACCGCTAGACTTGTTACTGTCGATCATCGATCAATTCTATCGTGGGATTAAAAAAAAAAATTCTGATTTGAAACAAATTGATTTTCTAACTTGGATGATGCAGCAAATGATAGTGGATTTATCTGATATTTCAAATATGCAGTATCAAGAACTCGCAGAAATGCAAAATGATGAATCAGTTAAAATTTTATCTATATATATATATATATATAAAACAGTTTCGTAACTGACTGACTCACTGACTCACTGATATACAACGCACAGACCAAACCGCTGGACCTAAAGGGCTGAAATTTTGCAAGGCAATTCTTCTTATAGTGTAGGGGTAAACTAAGAAAGATTTTTGAAAAATTCTTCTTAGATTTTTAAAATTAAATTTTTAAGCTGTTTTAACCACTTTTTTAAAGTTTGCATTTAAAATAATAATTTGGGGGTTATGAAATTTATATCACGAGAAAGATCATAAAAATTCCTTTAAAATGAAATCTTTTTCGAATCTTTACCTCCATTTTCTGATTTTGGGTGAATTTTTAAAGATTAGTCTTTAGAATTTAATTTATTAAATGCCGATCACGTGATTTCTTTTTCTGGTACTTTAAATTAATTTATTGTCACGTTCATAGCAACGAAATAGACAAAAATATATTTTTTTCTTGCTAATGCGGCAGACGATTGGACATTATCCAAAAAAAAAATATTAAAATACAGTAAAAGATATGTTCCTCAAACTGTACTATATTAACTGTACTATATTCTTTAATATGTTTTATTAGATTTAATTTTAATATTTTTTTCCACATTATTTTATCTATAAAAATATCCATTACGATTTTTTTATAAATATATTTTTTCATTTTTTTTACATCAATTGCATACATTGATCGTTGTATTTATTATAAATATATTTAAACATGTTTTGGCATTAATTGAAGACATTGACCGTTGTATTTAATTTTAATGTACTCCGTAGCGAAGTGCGGGTTTTCAGCTAGTATATATATAAAACAGTTACGTAACTTATTGACCAACTGACTGACTGACAGATAACGCACAGACCGAACCGCTGGACCTAAAGGGCTGAAATTTTGCATGGCGATTCTTCTTATGGTGTAGGGGTGCACTAAGAAAGATTTTTGAAAAAATTCTTCTTAGATTTTTTCACATTAAATTTTTAAGCTGTTTTTCTAACATTCTTTAAAGTTTGCATTTAAAATAATAATCCGAGGGTTATAAAATTTATATCACGAGAAAGATCTTAAAAATTCCTTTAAAATGAAATCTTTTTCGAATCTTTACCTCCATTTTCTGATTTTTGGTGAATTTTTAAAGATTAATTTTTAGAATTTAATTTATTAAATGCTGATCACGTGATTTCTACGTGAAAAATACTGCCCCCCCCCCCAAAAAAAAATACCCCCCCGCTCTTCATGTTCATCTGGCTAGACAGAATGTGCTTAGCGCGTTTCTACTGAAATGATATACAAACAATTAGAAAGAAAGAAACTTTGAGCCTGCGGACCTTCGTCTGATTATACGTCTGATTTTATTGAGAATTAATAACACAGTGTTGCGTGATTCACACGTTTGGATTGAATGAGTTTACTGTTTAATTAGATTCGTTAGATACTGTTTAATTAGATTTAATTAGATTTGTTTCATCCACTGTTTAATAAGAAATAAATTTTATAATTTACATTTGCCTTCATTATTTATTTTTCCCTTAAAAACGCAGTTCTTTCCACATCACCCAAGAGACGCAATTTTTTCCGCATCACCCAAGAGGTAAAGTGCAAGATGCATTATCCCCTTTATTTAATCAAAGTAAGGCGGGATTCTGCATGAAGCCTATTTTCCTTACTTTGGTGATTCGGTTTTTTATTGTCGTTGAAAAAGAGAACTGTAATTCGGTTTTTAATTTTCCTAAGACCAAAAAGCGTAGAAAATGCAAACTGTAAATCGGCGATGAGAAAAAATGCAAATAACAAAGGACACAAAGCGGAGCCGGGAAAGTTGTGTTAAAACATACTAATTTGAACTGCATTCTTAAAAAGCTTCCATCTCAGATAGTCTAGTGGTTAAATTTTTATCTTTTACCGTACTTTAATATTTCTTTTGTCAATTTATTTCGTTGTCGTGCACGTGACGCAAAATTAATTTAAAGTATCACAAAAAGAAAAGAAACCTCGTGATCGGCATTTCATAAATTAAATTCTTAAAATGAATATTTAAAAATTCACCAAAAATCAGAAAATGGAGGTAAAGATTTGAAAAAGATTTCGTTTTAAAGGAATTTTTAGGATCTTTCTCGTGATATAAATTTTATAACCCCCGAATTATCATTTTAAATGCAAACTTATATATATATATATACATATTTATACGATTTAAGTAAAAGACTCTCGCGTGTCTTCAACAAAGTTTAGGATTAAAAGTAAGATATGGCTTTACCGTATTTCCTACCAAAATGTTGTTTTAAGCAAAGCAGATATGCCAGATCAATCAGTAGCCGAGCTTAAACTTTACTACAAAACAAATTTGATTTTGTTAAGCCCAGATTTACGATTGAAAAAAACTTATTCATAAATCTAAAATGAAAACAGCTAGAGAGCAACATCTGTCGATACAAAATGCGCATATTTAGGTACGAAAAGGATTCAAGATCTTTCATAATATGTATATATATATATATATATATATATATATATATATATATATATATATATATATATATATATATATATATATATATATATATGTATATATATATATATATATATATATATATATATATATATATATATATATAAATATATATATATATATATATATATATAAATATATATATATATATATATATATATATATATATATATATATATATATATATATATACAGAGGCTGTTCGCACATTTTTTAGACGATTTTGGTGAGCGGTAATAAAAAATCGTTTGCTGCAAAAGAAATAATTGCAATTGTACTATGTTTTTAAAAGTCAAAATTATGGTCTGCGGCTTGAAAGTTTTGTTTTTATTCAAAATGGCGTTTTTAACAAAGCAGTGGTTCGAAGGCTACATTTATGCTCTTTTCGAAGAGAAATATGCATACTCCGTTATCCAAAAACGATGTGAGAGTCATGGTTTTGTGATATCTAAAGCGTCGATAGGTAATATCGTCAACAAGAAAGGAAAAAAAAACGTCAAATTGCAGCCTTAAGTGGGACAAAAATTCCAAACAAGTATCCAAGGAAAAAACGGACATCTTCGACTATTGCAAAGGTACGTTGTTTAATGTTAAAAGAAAATCCCCCTAGTCAAAGGACAGTTGCAACATCATTAAAATGCCCGGTGTCCACTGTAAACAAAATGATAAACGTTGATTTAAATCTTAAAGCGAAAAAACGCAATGTGCATCGTCTTCTTCCAAATCATATCGCTGAACGCAGGACACGCTGCAGAATTCTATATGAGAAACACTTATCCAAAGAAAAATAGAAAACAATTGTCACAATAGATGAATCATGGGTGTATTTAAATGACTACAACAAAAAAAGAGCGACTTATTATCATAAAAGGGGAGAAAAATTTAAGTACATGGTTCAAAGAATCGAAAGAAAGTTTTTCTAAGGGATTCATGGTTGTTGCTGGTCTTTCTTATAATGGCAAGTGAAAAATAAAGAGAGCGGTAAAAAATGTCACGATTAACTCCAAATACTATCAGGAACATATTTTATCGCCAATTTTTCTGAATGAAATACCATCGCTTTACCCACAGTGCCATCAATCTGTGAGACTCCATCAGGACAAAGCTAGCAGTCACACATCAAAATCCACTGTAAATTTCCTAAAAGAAATGGAACAAAAAACTGGTATCAAGGACATACCCTTCACCGATATCCCTACTAAATCTCCCGATGTATCACCTATGGATTTTTGTGCTTTCGGACTTTTAAAATCTGCATTATCCAAACGTCGTCCCAAAACCCTTACGGGACTCTGGAAAGCTGTTCAGGAGGAATGGGATAGAATACCTCTTCTGACACTTCAAAAGGCATTATTATGCTGGAAATTGCGGTGTCGAAAGATAGTTCAGAATAAGGGATGTCAAATAGAACATTTAAAACACAAGAATTTTATGTAATTTAGTTTTGTGAATACAATATACAAAAATGTGTGAACAGCCTCTGTATATATATATATATATATATATATATATATATATATATATATATATATGTATTTGTATATGTATGTATGTATATATATATGTATATGTGTATGTATGTATGTATATATATATACATATACATATATACATACATACATACATATATATATATGTATATATATATGTATATATATGTATGTATATATATATATATATATATATATATATATATATACATATACATATATATATATGTATTTGTATATGTATATATTTGTATATGTATATATTTGTATATGTATGTATGTATATATATATGTATATGTGTATGTATGTATGTATATATATACATATATATATACATATACATATATACATACATATATATATATGTATATATATATATATATATATATATATATATATATGTATATGTATATATATATATGTATATGTACATATATATATATATATACATACACACACACATATGTATGTATATATAAGTGTAAGACTGTCAAGTTAAGTAGAGAGACGAGACGAGACTTTTGAGCACTACTCACTGGAGAATCCGATGGGCTTGGAGCCGCACATTTTCTCGCTGTTGAGCAACAGGAAGTCCTTGGTGCAGTTGCTGCTCTGCTCCAGGTCCATCACGTTGAAGAGGAACGTCACCGAGCACACCGCGCGAGACCGCCTCCGCACCGTGTACCGGCAGTCCACGTTGGACCCGTACCGGGCGGGGAACCCCGCCGACTTGATGACGGTGAGGGTCCGGCCCGTGGTCAGCTCGCATTCGGTCACCTCGGTCCCGCCGGCACACAAGAGGAGAGAGGCCGTCGACAGGAGGAGCGGGAGCAGCGCCATGTTGGGATGCTGAGAGGCAAGTGAGGGGGAATCGATTCGAGGAGGGAATGTCCCGGATGAGAAGATCGATAGAATCTAGGGGTCTCCGTGCGGTTTACGGAGAAGAGGCGCTTAGGTGATCGTTTAACTTGCTTTCAGTTGAACGACCGTTTAATGAATATACACGCGCAGGGAAAAATTTGCCACGATCCATTTGGCTCGAAGACGGGCTGTCGATCGTGGTGTGACCCCGGGGCGAGGTTTAATTGGGGGGGGGGGATAAGAAATGAGACGTGTTCTTTCTTTTCCGAGGCGCGGTCGAATATCTAGGTCATAGAATGGCAGATGTACTCTGTCGTAGTGTCACACATCGCCGTATGTAAGATGGGTGCTTAATTATGGGTTACTGGGACGATTGCTATTGCGTGAGAAAAAGGGTTCATCCATTTAACCTTTTCCTTACTTGGTGGGATAGCATGTATCCAAACAACACGGTCCCAAGAATGTGTGTATATATATATGTACATATAAATATGTATTTATACATATATATATGACACGACTGCGATGCAGCTGCAGAATAATCGTAGATAAGTCCACTGTGCGGGCGAAATACATAAAAATGAAGACTCAGAGATTACAGGAACTCCATATCGATGTCGTGGCGTTTATTAAAATGTTAATTAATCAGTCCGGTCCGCCAATTCGACTGAACCCCTCCAGCGAGAAAACGCGTGTCCTATCTCCATAAAAGATATCCCTAAACTCAACGCTTTGTTCTTTTTTCGCGCGTTATGCAAAAGCGTGGGCGATCAACCCAAGCCCCTCTCTCGAACATTCGACGATTGCGTCAGACAGCGCATGCGAGCAATTATCGATGACCATGAACTCTCCGCTGAGAAAACGACAACACTTCGCAAACGGGGAGTTCAGTATATTCATGTTAGTGAATCATTCTTTTTTATTAATAGACAAATTTATACACACACACACACATGTATATATATATATATATATTCATAAAAATGCCCAGAAGATTGGCTATAACGCCATTAGTTCTCTTGCCCTCCAATACCTCTGAACTTTACAGTTTAAAAACACAAGTGCAGTGCCCGAGTCAAGATGAGTAGCATCAAAAACTTGATCTTGGTCACCCAAGGGACGTAAAGGGGAACCACAAAGTTTGAGCCGGTGCAAATATGCAGGCAAACAGTCACGGCCTGTAGTAAGACCTGTAGTAAAAGAAAAGTGCCACAGAAGCACTTCTAGGTAAACCAGGGATGTCCTGTGATCAGAGAAGCCCGTGGCTTGTCGGCTGAGTCACGTGACGCTCTTTGCTTTATCCCAGCAGCATATCGTCTCCTTATCAGTAGTTGTGCCGAATGGAATGTAAAAAAAGATGAGGGTGAGGGGGTTTCGAATGCCGTGATGTCGCGTAGAGGATCAGTCATTAAACACTAATTTGTCTTTTAAGCTTTAATATACAGGTGCCACATCAGAATGTATGTAATCCAAGGGGGGGGGGTATCTTTCAACCCAAGAAGAAGAACATGAGTAGGTATCTTTCAACCCAAAAAGAAGAACATGAGTAGGTATCTTTCAACCCAAAAAGAAGAACATGAGTAGGTATCTTTCAACCCAAAAAGAAGAACATGAGTAGGTATCTTTCAACCCAAGAAGAAGAACATGAGTAGGTATCTTTCAACCCAAAAAGAAGAACATGAGTAGGTATCTTTCAACCTAAGAAGAAGAACATGAGTAGGTATCTTTCAACCCAAGAAGAAGAACATGAGTAGGTATCTTTCAACCCAAGCAAACATAACAAGAGAAGGTATCTTTCAACCCAAGCAAACATAACAAGAGTAGATATCTTTCAACCCGACAAGCAACGATGGTGGTTCACACTTTCGATTCTAACTACGCATTAAAAAGTATACAAACAGCTTTAACACAGCGCCCTCTACCGGCGAAGAGGTTGGAGTTATTCAACAGAATGAGAGGCCTTTCGAGGGTCTCTGAAGGACCCTTGCACAGTGATGGAATTCAACCGGTTCTGTAGAACCGATGCCTAATGTAGGTATTGGTTCTAAAGAACCGGCTGAAGCCCACCACTGATTAGGACATAGAACCTGTTGTTAATTTATTCGAATTCCACCACTACCTTTTTTTTTTTGCCCAAAAGTCAGCAGCTTCGCCTCCAGGGATACCACAGTGTGCTGGCATCCACTGGAAAGAGACAGAGATTGACTTTGAAAGATCTCTGCACTCTAGAATGCGAATATTATCTGTATATTGTCTGTTTGCAAGAGATTGAGGAGCAGATAGGTTGTCGAATAAAATAACCGATCTGTGGAACAATGACGGGCGGATGGTCAGTTGCTTCAGAGCAGAGCTCCGCAACCTTTTATCTTCCACGGCACAACAACGTTTTTTTTCGATAATTCCGCGGCACACCACAAGAAAAAGCTTGCAAATATATAAATTACAATAAATACGTATATGTTTTTATTAGATAAAAAAACACAACAAATTAGCTCTATGTATCAAGATAATTATATTCATTTAAGTTTTATATAAATCATTTTGAACTGTACATCAACACAAGAACAAAAATATAAAATTATAGTTTACAAGTAAAAAAAATTTCTCTTTAAATTTTTATATTAAAATTTGTTTTTTGGTCTTAAATTAAGCCTAATAAATCAAAGTTAATTTAAACATAACTCATTTATTAATGAGATATTTGAGATTGTTTTGATAAATGTCCGTTTTATATTTGCACGTTTTATATTTGGCTCTATAATAGAAAGGGCTACAGTTCATGGTCAAGGCCCTTTAAATAGGATCGTTTGTCATTTGCAATTAGAACCAGTGTCGAAAAACTTTGTCCGCATAAGTATGTCGTCGAAAATGGGAGCAAAATTGAAATGACCTTGTCAGAAATTTGTGGATATTCTTTCTTAACTGAAATCCAGAAATATGGCGCTCGCAAATTGCATATTAACAAAAATTGCATATTAACAAAAAGTTAGAGGAATATTTTACTTAGAAAAATTTCTATTTAATGCGGTGGTTAATTTTTTTATTATCATAATCGATAAAATCACCGCGGCACAGTCAAGATCACCTCGCGGCATACTAGTGTGCCACGGCACAGCGGTTGCGGAGCACTGATTTAAAGAACAAATAGGCCCATAGAATTTGTGGGCTGTGGTGAACATCCAGATCAGTGGCTTCAGAATATGCAAATTGTCTAAACTCTTTTTCAGTTTTGAGATTTGTCTCTACTTTAATGTCGTAGTCACTCCAGAAAGCATTGTTGGGTAGGAATCAGCTTTTCATAAAGAAGGACTGCGTCTCTTTCAATTATGCTTCTTACGGGGGGTGGTGGTGTTGAGTTAGACATTGTATTACCAAGATAGGAGTGGTCCTTACAGCGTCTGTAATGATACGAAGAGCTTGGTTCTGGATAGTTTCAAGTTTTTGAATGGCACCAGTGGCAGCAGAGTCTAAAACTTCATTACAGTAACTATAGATGGGTTGAATGAAAAGCTTAAAGGTGGTTTTCAAAGTGTCTCGGCTGCAACCAGCCAACCTTTTTAGAACAGGAAGTCTTTTAACAACTTTACAACATACGTAATCATGTTGATTATGTATAAATAACAGATCATGTTGATTACGTATAAATAACAGACATGTTGTCTGTTCCAACTCAGCTTAGAATCAATCAAGAACACAACCCAAAAAATTCATGATTTCAGTTCTTTGATGTTCAGCACCCCGAATTTTAAAGCTAGGAACAAAAGGACGCCTATTTAGGGAGAAAAACTGGCATGTAGTTTTGGTTTTGTTAATAGACATGACATTATCAGAATACCATAAACTAAGTTTCTCAAGGGCTTTATTAAGTATATAATTAAGCTTGTCCTGGGTGTTCTTTGGTTCACCAGCCCACATTGACAGATCATCAGCAAACAAAGCAGTCTTGATCCCAGAAACCCGTTCCAAGATAACAGTCAAGTCGTTAATATAAACATTGAATAGTATAGGGCTCAAAAGAGTGCCTTGAGGAAGCCTAGATTCCATTTGTTTGAATTTAGAGAGAGAGTTTCCATATTTCACTGAACAAAACCCCTGTCAAAGGCTAGCGTAACATGTTCCCACTAATTTCAAAGGAAATCAGCTTAGAAATCAACTTGGGACGTATGCTTCCAGACCTTGTCGTATGCTGACGAGAAGTCAACAAAAGCAGCTAAAACAGATCTGCGGCTATCGAGTTCATCCTTGATATTTTGGATAAGGTAGGCCACCTGCTGGGCAGTGGAATGAAAACGTCTAAAGCCCACCTGTGAGTTTCATAGAAGACCGTAGTGCTCCAAAACCACGTCAATCTTGCAGCAATCATTCGCTCCATAGTTTTTACAAGAATGCTAGTTAGGGCTATTGGTCTATCTCCATCGAACTAGTCAGAAGGTTTCCCTACTTAAGTATTGGAACAGTAATAGATTTTTCCAAATTGCAGGTACCATAGAGTTCCAGCTTCTATTAATCAGCCTCAAAAGCACTGAACGGGTCCTAGGCCCTAGCTTCTTTATAAATTCTGAGTGCAGACAATCTGGACCAAAACTCTTTCCCTTTTTGAGGAATTTTATAGAGTCTTCGAGCTCATATTTGGTAAAATCGGCACTAAACACCGACTGATGCTGGCCAAAGACTGACAGCTTTGTGAATATTCCTTTTCAACATTTTTTCATTCCTCCTGAGATCCCGATTCAGTATTTGAGATTTAGAGTAAAACGATATGAAAGCATTTGCAATATCTTTGTCACCGGTTAAAACCCTATGGCGAACCATAAAGCGAGCCATAACAGTATGGGAGGGACTAACCTTTAAATTATTAGCATATTTAAAAACTTTCCTAGAATCAGTTTTGTAATTCATCGTGCTAATAAAAGAAAACTTTTTCGCTCTGCCTCATAAATTTCTTTGTGAAGAGAAGCCACACATTTTCTCCAATTTTGTACTTCCTCGGCCCTTTTTAATTGCTCGGCAGAAATACGGGCCTTGTTGCACTGGTCTGTCAGAGCCTGGAGATGAGGTGACTGAAACGGTTTGTAATTCCTCTGGGAATCTACTTTTTAGCAACTTTGTGGATTGTGTCACAAAGCTTTATAAAAGAAGCATCAATGCTCCCAAGATGAAAAACCTTTTCATCTTCGAAACCCAGTTCCAGGTCATCAATAAAAGCCTTCCAGTTGGCCCTTTTAAAGTTCCATCATATA
>OU015503.1:122774269-122864224 GCA_907164885.2 Dolomedes plantarius | reverse complement strand
TTATATATATATATGTATTAATAATATATATATATATATAATTATATATATATATACTGTCGTCGACGGACCGCTGTGCTGTAAGTGTGTCCTAATGACTACTGAAAGAGGTCGGGCTATCAAAGGAAATTGGCAACCCAGACCATATCGCCCTTTTGTGCGACTTGTTGCGCGTGCAATAGTAAGGGCAAGATTCTCACGCTGCCCTGGACGTCTCTCAGACACGTCTTCGGTGGTCCTCGAGACACAGTTGGAAACGGGTCTCGTCCCTAAAGATTGTAGTCCCCAGTTAGCTCAGTTCCAAGTGGATAGAATCCGACATTTGTATGGGGGTCACGTGTCACATGGTCGATAATCCGTTTCAGTGACAGCGGATCTGACAATCGCTCTTTTTATTTCCTCAAATTTTATTTCCGGTTAAATTCGCCAAAAAGCCATTTAAATAGCGCCAAATGTCTAAAACTGCAGCGATCCCCCATCAGAGCACATCTTCGTGACCTCACCGAGTCACAATAGAATTTTCCCCTCGACCATACACGAATTGCATAACCGCAGAAAATAACGATGCCATCCTGTCGCGATCACCAAATATGCGCCGTTAAATCTGTGACTAAGACAATTCGATATCATAAACCCAATTTAAATCAGTAAAGCACACATTTCAGAGATATTTGATTTCGGACTCTGTCAATACTAAGGTCGAACGCTAAATTAAAATCGGAGATTCATTAAAACTCTGTCCGTGCGGACACCCACGTGACTCCGCACTCATAACCAATCAAACGCCACTGTCCCGAATGTTAGGGAGTGTATGATCAGTTTTCATCAGCTTGACGCGTGGGACGTAGGAGAGTCCAATTTTGCTCGAGGCGAGGGTTATTTTCTTCGCTTTAAAACCATTTAGCTTCTTATTATCCACGAGGGTGACCACTAGTTTCGGACGAACTAACTGTTCTTCATCAGGTGGAGGAGCATACGGTGGGATGGTCTCTAAGGATAATTGTCCATAAGAATTGTCCATATTTATTTATCTCTCTCTGTGCTTACATACACTCATGGACAAAAAAATTAGCCCACCAAGAAATAATTGCGGGATCGTAACGAAACTTGCAATGAAGGTACATGTCGGGGAGATATGCAAATGATTAGAAATGCAGCGTGATTGCGCATTACGTATAGCCGGTAGAGGGCGTTGACATCGTACTCTGTGGAGTATAAAACAGGTAACCAAAGCTTGTTTGAGTGTGCTGAATCATTAACAAAGGAAGAGCTGAGATAGACATGCCATTACGCCGTGTTCGAAGACAATATAAGCACTTGTCGCAGTTTGAGAGGGGGAGGAATCGTCGGGATGATGGAAGCTGGGTGGTCAGCTAGGCGAGTAGCTCGTCAATTACGCCGCTCTGATTGTGTTGTGAGGAGGTGTTGGGACCAGTGGACTCGAGAGATGTCATGTACACGAAGACCAGGCTCAGGACGCCCTCGACAGACCAGTCGTCGAGAAGACCACCACATCGTAAGAAATGCACGCGTACAGCCAACTGCTTCATCGGCCGCCATCCAGGCACAGGTAGCACCTTCACTAGGGGCCTCTGTGTCTTCTCGAACCATACGAAGGCGCCTGGCTGAAGGACAGTTGTATGCGGCGCCCATTACGTGTGCTGCCCTTGACGCCCACCCATCGACGCCTCCGTTTGGAGTTTTGCCGCGCACGAGGAAACTGGACTGCGGCGGAATGGAACCAGGTCGTCTTTAGCGACGAATCCAGATTCAATCTCGGCAGTGATGACAATCGTGTTCGTGTGTGGAGAGCCCGTGGTGAACGCTTCAATCCTGCCTTTGCTGTACAACGACACATCGCTCCCACAGCTGGTGTGATGGTATGGGGTGCCATTGCCTACAATACACGGTCACTCCTTGTATTGTTCCGTGGCACCATGACAGCCCAGCGGTATGTTCATGAAATCCTGCAACCACATGTGTTGCCACTCATGCAACGGCTCCCAGGAGCCATTTTTCAACAAGACAATGCTCGGCCTCATACGGCAAGGGTGTCACAAGACTGTCTCCGCACTGTTACTTCCCTTCCTTGGCCTGCCCGATCCCCAGATTTGTCTCCAATCGAGCATATCTGGGATCATTTGGGACGACGAGTTGGGCATCCCACGAGTTTGAACGAACTAGAGGCAAGGTTACAGCAAATATGGGACGAAATGTCTCAAGACATCATACAGAACTTGTATGACTCAATGCGAGATCGTATCGCATCGTGCATTCGCGCTAGAGGGGGTCCAACGGAGTATTAACTCCTCCGTTCTTTTGCCTTTTTCTCTGAAATAAATTATCCTTTTTCTTTGATTTTCTTATCATTTACTTATATCAAAGTAGTCATTACGTATGTAAAATTTCGTTTCATTATGGCGACTCCTTCTTGGTGCGCTAATTTTTTTGTCCATGAGTGTATATACAAATATATATATATATATATATATACTCTCCCCCGCCCCTCGTGATAGGAAAAAAATGAAGCAACTTAGTAACTGGCTAAAATGTTTATGAATGCTCTGCAATGAGAAAACGTTGGCAGCTGGAGCAACAAAAAATCGGGAGAGAGGAATAGCGGCAAACGATATAAAAAAGTTTTATAAAAAATATTGAAGCAAAAAAATAGTAAAAAAGATGAAAACATGACAAATGGAAACATTAAACGGAAAAGAAATGACTAAGTAGTACAAAGGGTGAACTAATTAGCGAGATAGAAATGTTGTAAACAATTAAGGGACAGAATTTTTTTTCAAATTTAGTGATAAAAAAAAGAGCGGCTAAGAAAATTTACATATTGAGTTATCTAATTATGTATGCAGTCGAACCCGGTATATAACGAAGTCACGGATATAAAGAACGAAACTTTTGGTCCATCCGTTTTCCTATTGTACGTCATTAAATTAGTCTTGGGTCAGTTTAACGTAATCGATTTAATTCATTAATGATCATTTTTAATAGATTCAAATTTTTTGTAATACATCAATATTGAATACACATTTCAACTAATGAGTTATACATTTTGTGAACTCTAGCATTTTTTCTTAACGGTTCGGATATAGCTAACCACCGAATGAAGCGAACAAGACCTTTGGTCCCTTGAAATTCGTCATAACGGGGTTCGACTGTATATATATATATCACTAGTTAGAAGAATCGAGAGGTATGTAAAATTAGTTAGTAAACTACTTTGTTTTAAAAAATTACTGAAGAGAAATAACTTTCTGAAGCGTGCCTTGAGGTAGTATTAATCTTAAGGGTCGGTTTAAGGCATTTTTCTACATTACAGATAGTCAATAACGTTTGAATAGATTTATTATTATAGAAAAATAATCAATAATGTTTGAAAGGATTGAGATCACATTCAATATTAAAACACAGCAAATCTGGTAATTAGTATAGAAAAAGTATATACACGTATTTATGCTCGGAATTCTTTCTCAAAACTAAATCGCAAATTCTCAAATAAAATTAATACGCTTCAATGCCACTTTCAAACTTTCACGTGAAGGGAACGTGACGAGAACGAGCCGAGCCTGAACATCGGATGCATTTGATTATAGAGAGACCAATGGCTGCTCCAGGGGGGGGGGGGGCAATAGGGGCAATTGCAACCCCCCCCCCAAAAAAAAAAAAAAAAAAAAACCCGGGGTATTTTTTTTTCATAGCCTAAAATTATATAATCGTAGACCTAATACTAAATGAGTTTCAATTTAAAATGAGACGATGTTTATTTCTTATATATATATATATATATATATATATATATATATATAGATATATATTATATATTATATAATATAATATTATATAATTAATATATATATATTAATATATAATATATATATATTATAATAATTATAAATATATATATATATATATAATATATATATATATATATATATATATATATATATATATATATATATATATATATATATAATATATATATATATTATATATATATATATATATATATATATATATATATATATATATATATATATAATATATATATCTAATATATATATATATATATATAATTATATAAATATAATATTTATAATATATTATATAATATATATATTATATAAATATAATATAATATAATATATATATATATACAGGGTGTCCATAATTAAAGTCCCACTTTCAAAAAGGCTGCAGAAAAAGAACCACTGGTCAGAATGACTTCATATTTGAACTAAATATACTGGAAGAAGGGGGAAACGATTTCGCATGATAAAAAAAGTTCCAAAATGTTACAGCGCCATCTATTGATGCATTTTGAAATTTTTTTTTATTATGCCAAATCGTTTCCCCCTTGTTCCAGTATATTCAGTTCAAATTTGAAGTCATTCTGACCAGTGGTTCTTTTTTGCAGCCTTTTGAAAGTGGGATTTTAATTATGGACACCCTGTATATATATATATATATATATATATATATATAATATATATATATATATATATATATGTGTTATATATATATATATAATATATATATATATATATATATATATATACACATATATATATATATATTATATATATATATATATATATATAATATATATATAATATATATATAAATCTCTAAATATAAAACAGTTCCGTAACTGACTGACTCACTGACTGACATACAACGCACAGACCAATCCGCTGGACCTAAAGGGCTGACATTTTGCATGGCGATTCTTCTTATAGTGTATGGGTGCACTAAGAAAGAATTTTGAAAAAATTCTTCTTAGATTTTTTAAAATTAAATTTTTAAGCTTAACTTTTTTTTAAGTTTGCATTTTAAAAAATAATTTGAGGGTTATAAAATTTATATTACGAGAAAGATCCTAAAAATTCCTTTAAAATGAAATCTTTTTCGAATCTTTACCTCTATTTTCTGATTTTTGGTGAATTTTTAAAGATTCATTTTTAAAATTTAATTTATTAAATGCCGATCACGTGATTTCTTTTTCTGGAACTTTAAATAAATTTATCGTCACGTGCATAACAACTAAATAGACAAAAAATATATTTTTTCCTTGCTAATGCTGCAGACGATTGCACATTATCAAAACAAGTAATATTAAAAAAAAAAATTAAAGTCAATTCCTACTTAGGTCAACAAAGAAAAATTTTCTTTTAGTTACTTTTTGGCAGGGAATTGCGTTTGGCGGGGAATTACACTGGCTTGATTCTGTGACGGCTTGATTCTGTGAACACCATTATTGTCATATAAAACTAAAATTAATTAATTAAATTTAATTAATGAATTAATATTTGAAAAAACTGTATTAACATCAAGTGTCATCCACTACAAGTTTGAAAAAATGTATTTGAACTTGAGTGGATGAATAAAAAGTATTTTATTAACGATTGAAAATTTGAACAAGATATATAAATAGGGAGAGTGTAAACTAATAGTAGGAGTTGAAAATAATTAAAATACAGTAAAAGATATTATTTTCCTCAAACTGTACTATATTAACTGTACTATATTCTTTAGTATGTCCTATTAGATTTCATTTGAATATTTTCTTCTACATTATTTTGTCAATAAAAATATCCCTTACGATTTTTTTATAAATATACAGGGTGGTTATAATTAAACTTCCCCAATAAACATCATCCTACAGCGCAAACGGGTGAAAGGAAGGCAACGAAATTTCGTATTTGGGCTATACACGAGATGCGCTCACGGAATTTCGAAAAAAAAATAGTTCCAAAATGTCCACCAGAGGGCGCCTTTTCGGGAAAAACATGAAATTTAACAAAATAAACAGCCAAAGCGGGATACATAAACAATTTGAACATTTATTGACTAGTTTTTGATCACCTTGTCATCGAACCACATTAAGTAAAGGTAAGTTAGAAACAAAACCAGTTCAGTTTGCAGAAACAAGAACAGATTAGGACGAAATGTCACAAGAGGAGCAGTTGTTAATCGTGTCCAGGACGATGTAAGGAAAGTTGCTCAATGTGACCACCGTCAGTCACCTGCAAAGTTTCAAGCCGATGGACAGTGTGTTCAACAGCAGATCGTAACTGATCAGTTGGGATGGCAAATGTTTGCAGGTCAATGAAAATGGTCACGTGGAGCAGCTTTCCCTACATCGTCCTGGACACGATTAACAGCTGCTCCTCTTGTGACATTTCGTCCTAATCTGTGCTTGTTTCTGCAAACTGAACTGGTTTTGTTTCTACCTTACCTTTACTTCATGTGGTTCGATGACAACGTGATCAGAAACTAGTCAATAAATGTTAATATTGTTTCTATATTCCATTTTGGTCGTTTATTGCAGTGCTCCGCACAGTGGCGTAGCAAAGGGGGGGGGGGGGCAAGGGGGTCTATCATGCCCCGGGCGCCACTCGCAGAGGGGCGCCAATGTAAGATCCATATATTATATTACTATATGTTTTCGAGGTGGATGCCAATATAAGGTCTATATATTATATTATATGTCTATATATTATATTATCTATATATTATACTATATGTTTTTCAGGGGAGGGCCCCAATATAAGGTCTATATATTATATTACTATATGTTTTTCGGGGAGGGCGCCAATATAAGGAATATATATATTATATTACTATATTATTTTGTGGGGGGCGCCAATATAAGGTCTATATATTATGTTATTATATTTTAGTATCGCCAATATAGGGTCAATATATTATATTACTATATGTTTTCAGGGGGGGGGCGCCACAAAGGCCCCGGTCGCCAGTTATGCTCGCTACGTCACTGGATCCGCAACCGCTGTGCCGTGGCACACTAGTGTGCCGCGAGGTGACCTTGACTGTGCCGCGGTGATTTTTATCGATTATGACAATAAAAAAATTAACCACCGCATTACATAGAAATTTTTCTAAGTAAAATATTCCTCTAACTTTTTGTTAATATGAAATTTTTCTGGGTCGAAATTATACACAAAACAAAAACATGTCGTTAGCCATACATTGTGCATGTATGCTCGAGCGTCATATTTCTGGATTTCAGTTAAGAAAGAATATCCACAAATTTCTGACAAGGCCATTGCAATTTTGCTTCCATTTTCGATTACATACTTATGCGGACAAAGTTTTTCGACACTGGTTCTAATTGAAAATGACAAACGATCCTATTTGAAGGGCCTTGACCATGAACTGTAGCTCTTTCTAATATAGAGCCAAATATAAAACGTGCAATTATAAAACGCACATTTATCAAAGCAATCTCAAATATCTCATTAAGAAATGAGTTATGTTTAAATTAACTTTGATTTATTAGGCTTAAGTAAAGACCAAAAAACAAATTTTAATATAAAAATTTAAAGAGAAAATTTTTTCTTGTAAACTATAATTATATATTTTTGTTCTTGTGTTGGTGTACAGTTCAAAATGATTTATATAAAACTTAAATGATTATAATTATCTTGATACATAGAGCTATTTTGTTTTTTTTTATCTAATAAAAACGTATCCGTATTTATTGTAATTTATATATTTGCAAGCTTTTTCTCGTGGTGTGCCGCAGAATTATCGAAAAAAACGTTGTTGTGAAGTGGAAGTTTAAAGGTTGCGGAGCTCTGGTTTATTGTGCTAAATTTCAAGTTTTTCCCGAAAAGGCGCCCTCTGGTGGACATTTTGGAACTAAATTTTTTTTTTCGAAATTCCGTGAGCGCATCTCGTGTATAGCCCACATACAAAATTTCGTTGCATTCCGTTCACCCGTTTGCGCTGTAGGATGCCGTTTATAGGGGATGTTTAATTATACCACCCGGTATATATTGTTTTACATCAATTGTACACATTGACACCCCCCCCCAAAGAAGAAAAAAAAAACAACTCTAGGAATGGAGCAGGCCCCCCCCCCCCCCCCGAGAGAGACTTGAAGCGAACGTGGCTGGAACCTTCCGTTGTGAGTTGCAAGGGCCATGGCGCGATTTCATATTTCAGTCAACGATTTAGCCATTTATCGCACTTTTGGTAGAGAGAGAGAAATACAGGTAGTAATCCTGTATTACAGGAGAGAATACAGGTGCAATCCTGTAGGAGAGCACATTACGTCAAGAACACTTCTCGCGCATTCCGCACAGATTCAAAAAAATATTCTCGAATAAAAATGCAATAATGATTATAATTATTCAATCTATATATAAAAAAACAGTTCCGTAACTGACTCATTCACTGACTGACATACAACGCACAGACCAAGACCGCTGGACCTAAATGGCTGACATTTTGCATGGCGATTCTTCTTATAGTGTATGGGTGCACTAAGAAAGAATTTTGAAAAATTCTTCTTAGATTTTTTAAAATAAAATTTTTAAGCTTAACTTTTTTAAGTTTGCATTTAAAATAATAATTTGAGGGTTATAAAATTTATATTACGAGAAAGATCCTAAAAAATTCCTTTAAAATGAAATCTTTTTCGAATCTTTACCTCTATTTTCTGATTTTGGTGAATTTTTTAAAGATTCATTTTTAGAATTTAATGTATTAAATGCCGGTCACGTGATTTTCTTTTTCTGGTACTTTAAATAAATTTATCGTCACGTGCATAACAACTAAATAGACAAAAAAATATTTTTTTTTCTTGCTAATGCGGCAGACGATTTGACATTATATTGTCTATAAAAATATCCCTTACGATTTTTTTATAAATATATATATATTTTTCTACATCAATTGTATATATTGATCGTCGTATTTATTATAAATATATATATATATATATATATATATATATATATATATTATTTTTGGCATTAATTGCATACATTGATCTTCGTATTTAATTTGAATGTACTCCGTAGCGAAGTGCGGGTTTTCAGCTAGTTATTGAATAAAAACATGAAGCATGTATTTTACTAATATTTTAGCGTTTACACTCATATCCGAACACCCCCGCATAAGAATTCATATGCCACGAGCAAACATCTTCCCCGGTCAATTTTAATACCGCCCCGGCAGTCGATTACTCCTCCGCAAATGACACGGGGGGGGGGGTAATTCAGCGTAGACGCAATATATTCATTATCTCGCGATTTCGGTTATTAGTTCCGGAATCGCGAACGAAACAAACCGGCGTTTCGTCCATTTCGCGAACGGACGACACACAGAAAACGTCAGCTTAATTGAACTGAATTGAATATTATGCAATTTCAACGGCATAGCGCGAATGCATGAAAGGGGGATAGCCAGAACCTGTAGGATATTTTTAAGGTTCCCAAATCTTTATTCATTTTATGCGCACGACGTATAATACATACATATACATACATACATACATACACTGCTCAAAACAATTAGGGAAGCACATTGTTTTAACGAAATTACGCAAATACTTACACCGATAAGTAACATAAAATAAATCATCCATAATTTAAAGCCTAGAAGGAAACATAAGAAGAGAACTTCATATGCAAATCAAAGGTCATGACGTCAGAAACCAGAAAAAGAACATAAGGGCGGCAAATCGGGATGTTGCAGAAACGTCTGTTTCACTGCCTTAACTGTGAAATTCGATTGCTCAGTTATTCTTTTGGAGAAAAGGTGACTTGAAAATGTCTCAACAACGTGATTTACCGGAATCCATGGCATGGCGTATTATAGGCAGACTTGAATCCGGGCAAACACAACGTAGTGTCGCGGACGCTGTTGGAGTCGCCAGAAGTGTCGTTGCAAGGCTGTGGAATCGATTCCAAGAAACAGGGAATGTTAGACGTCGACCAGGGCAAGGTCGGCCACGCGCCACTACAGCAACTGATGACCGGTATATACTGTTAACAGCTCGTCGAAACAGAACAGACAATGCTACTCAGCTGCACAGACAGTTGCTCTTGGCAACAGGACGAAGGGTGTCCAGCCAAACAGTACGTAATAGGCTTCATCAGGGAGGTCTCTATGCACGTAGGCCAATGGTCTGCATTCCGTTGACCTCACCCCACCGTGCGGCCCGAAGAAGATGGGCTGCTGAACATCGAGATTGGGAACAACATGATTGGAGCCAAGTGCTGTTTACAGACGAGTACCGATTCAGTTTGGAGTGTGACACCCGACGTGTTTTGTACGGTTGGAAAGGGGCACTCGAAATAACCCCACATTCGTTCGCGAAAGGTCACAATACAGACGAGCTGGTTTTATGGTATGGGGTGGAATCAGCATAGGTGGACGTACGGACCTGCATATCATTCGGAATGGTACTTTGACGGCCCGAAGGTATGCAGACGAGATTCTGAGTCCTCATGTCATACCTTACGCTGCAGCCATTGGAGATTCCTTTGTTTGAGTATTTGGACACCCATGCAAATGACGATACCTGCGGTCTTGATATACGTCACCTGTGTATCGCCTCCCCTGTGTATCGCCTTCCAGGACGACAACGCCAGCTGTCCTGGTGCGAGGTCCACCATGGATTGGTATAGTGACAACGGGGTTAACCGAATGGACTGGCCTGCCCAGACCCCGGACCTGAACCCTATCGAGAACCTCTGGGACGAGTTGGATCGCCGAATTAAGGGGTTCAACATCCGTCCAGAATCGGCGAAGGAACTTACATGTCTTGTCCAAGCGGAGTGGAACAACATACCACTAACCGTCATAGAAGCACTTGTGGCAAGCATGCCCTGGAGGGTCGAGGCCGAAATTGCCGCTCGTGGAGGTACTACCACCCACCGAATATGAATAAATTTTGATTTTCTTTTCTATCACAAGTGTCTAAATACTTAGACACCTGATAGATAGTGTATATGTACAAACACATAGGACTAACGGGGGCGGGCGCTGCGTAAGATGGTCATCCCCAGGGGAGGCGAGTTATAAAAAGGTTGAGAACCGCTGATATAGAGCCTAAGAAACTCTTCCTGCTAAATTAAGAATAATATTTACACACGTTATAATCCTTGCACGCGAGTGATCCATTTAGAGGCTTTGCTGAAAACAAACAAACCAAAACGAATCCTCCCCTTAACAAGCAGTTTCAGTTTCAAGCACTCACTTACTACTACAGCAATCGATTATCACAAGAGAAGCGTTTCTCTCAGAAGTATCATTTAAGTGGAAGTGTGTACGAGTAGCGTAGTAGAACAGTAAAAGCTTTCACAAATGGATGGAAGGGGGAAAAGCAGATTTAGAAAGTGACTTTTTTTCCCCCGAAAAAGCAGCTGAATTTTATATTGCGAAGTTTTGCGACACTGCAGCTGCGCACATTGTCTATTTTGTCGCTAGACAAACACGAGCTTTGCATTTTCTGCTCAAATTTTTTTCCAATTAACTGCGACTGGAAGAGGATTCGAGAGCGATATTAAAGCACTGCGCGTGGCTGAATTTTTCTTACTTGATGAACATAACTGTAACAAGAAAGACGATATAGAAGAAAGTAGTGTCTTAGGAGTATTTTTCAAACGCTGTAATTGTTTACTGTCATTTATAGTGCCATAGATAGTCCAGTGGTAGCGCGTCGGCCTTCGGCACCGAGGGTGCTCGGATCGAAACCCGACAAGTGCCTTTCAATACCTTCGTGTCTAGGCCGGATAGGGTCACGTTCTATCCGCAGACCGGAAAATCCTTCTATGAGGTCAGTGGGTGGGGAAAGGTAAGATCCCAGATGTCACCCCTGGCGGTACTCGGACAAAAGGGTGGTGGCACCTAGCCAATTTGGACGCCGACCCTCGTGGTACTGTTATAAACCGAAGCTGCACTTCTCTTACTACTGTGATGTAGGTAGTAATAACGATAAGCGTTTCGCTTCAATTACTTTACTACGCCACCTTAAACAACTACAAACTACAACTACAAAAAGAAAATATATACAGCGAGTTAGAATTTACATGTTAGAGATGTCAGGACGGCTCGGGTTCACAGACCAACTCTGGCTTACAGAAGGCCTCTCGGACCAGAGAGCTCCGTCTCTCTCACACTCAAAAACAACTCTCTCTCCTTTGGAGTATTGGGGGTCTTCTTTTATACGTCGGCGAATTCAAAAGCTTCCTCCGGCGTTTTAAGTGGTCGTAAGGGTCCAAAGTTTATGGGATTCCACATGTCGCTATAGTGTCAAAATTCTGGAGAGCCATCGAACCACTCAGGTATTTATTACTTTTTTAACGTCAGAATCGTATATTACACAAAATTTATGGCCTCTTATCCTAGAGTTTATGAGACCGCTCAGTTTAACATTTCGCAGATAGATGACAAGTTCATGTTGAGGGGTAGGAACGAGCATCACAGACTTATATAATTACAATTTCGTGGAGTAATGGAGACAACGTCACACTACTAAAGCCTATGTGGACCTGGTCTGGCACTTCCGTAAACAACATGTTAAACAACATGTTTTTGTTTTGTGTATAATTTCGACCCAGAAAAATTACATATTAACAAAAAGTTAGAGGAATATTTTACTTAGAAAAATTTCTATTTAATGCGGTGGTTAATTTTTTTAATTATCATAACCGATAAAATCACCGCGGCACAGTCAAGATCACCTCGCGGCACACTAGTGTGCCACGGCACAGCGGTTGCGGAGCACTGCTCTACAGCAATGGTACTCCATATGTACTTCTCAAATATGTCTTAGGTTTATTCCCCTAGCCACTCCTTTGGCTTTTTTTGCACTAGAACGACTGCCTGCCATATTTCGAGCACCGGATCAACTGATTTTCAAATCGGCGAGTTATTTAATTATACATCCTTTCGGTTTGAGGAATGCTCAATTTGGATGTCAGTAGTATATGGTTTTACTTAGTTTTACATTTATATTCTAAAAATTCTGACACATTTTCATCTTGGTAGCAGAATAGTGAACAAATTTAGTCTAGCAGTAAATGCTTCGACGCACTTGTGAGGAAAAAATAGAAAATTTATCGCATTAACTCTGTTGAGACTGTATCAGAGAAGATATTCTGTAGTTCTCCTTTTATAAATTTTTATTTTTATCTGACTCCATAATCTTACATTTAAACACATTTGTAGTATCTCAAGCACCATCCATTGAAAATCATAACTGACAGAAAAGTGAAAATTCTGTGAGCGTAAAAAAATAAAAGACTCCTTGATGCCATTCACATAAAAAGGAAAAAAGCAATATTAATAAATAAATCTATGACGTCATAACATAAATGATGTTTAGCTACTTCAAAGAAATAAAACGCGGCAGACGGTCGTTATAGTGTCTTCCGACCGTTAGAGAAAATGATAATCGCTGCTAGGCAGGCCTCACATCTGAGTGACAAAAGTTTCAGACAAATATCGCTTTTGCTTCCATTTTAGACACCAGAAGAAGTTATTGTTTAGGTGTTGCTTTTATCGAACCAAAAGACTGCTTAAACAAGTTCTTATTCTCCGGTTTACGCACTCACTTTCTCTCTTATAAAGGTCTGCGACCGGGAATTTTCTATATCTTAACCAAAGCAGAAAAGAAAAGAAAAAAAAAGTATTCGGTTTAAGACTAAACTCTAATTGACTGAATTTTACATTAAAAATGGCGTCAGTGTTTTCAAAAACAAAGTTTAATGTATACGATAACGAGCAAACGATATTCAAATAGAAATATTTGATCCCATCAAAATTGAAATGCCTGCAATGCTGTCGTGTATAATACTAGATATGCAACGTCACCGTAATATTTGATTATCATGTCGATTTTAATGAATGCTTAGAAATTTCTTTCGGTCTTTCATCGTAAGTAGATAAGGGTCTTACGGCAATACCCTCACTTTTGTAAATGTATTCTCAATATAGTGGAAATTAATGGAAAATCAATAAGTTCTATTCTTTATCTACTTTATACTCTCATTTATTCTCTTTTTACTTCCTTTGTCTCTAAATATATGCCATTTGGATGTTAACATTTTTTATTTCTTAGGGAACTCGAATGTCATGGACGTTTTTACTTAGTCCTCGCGAATCATTAAAGATTTTTTGAACGACGTAAATTTATTTTTCCTCGACGTCTCAAATAGAATATTTTATCTTTCAGAATGTAATTTTGAATATGTTAAAAACTGAGTTATGGCCTTCTGACTTCTATTATTTAAATTGATGTTATATCCATATGTATTCCTTTTTATCATAACCGGCTGTCTCTTAATCGATAATATCCTTACTTTCTGTTTAATGGAAGTTTTTAAACTGCTTTTGATATCGATGGACTAGATTTATTCATCGGTTAAATTAAAGGAATTAAATGGCAAGAGAGATTAAGTCGTTTTTAGCAATATCATGGATAAATGCATAAGAAGTTCGACTTTGCTTTGTTTTTGCCAAATTAAAATTAATCAATTTTAAGGTAGTTTTTTCATTAACAAAGCACATACTTATACACATATATGGTAATAAGATATTTTTTTTTCTAATATGTCAAACACTATCGCAAAATTTCATCGAAATGTATTGAAAAATTTTTAAATGAGATCTTTCTCCTTGACAAAAGTAACTGAAAAATGAATTTTCTAGAAACTGCATTTCGAGATGCTACTTCGGTCTTTTAAGGTGACTGCTTACGTTGAAAATGTCCCCTTTTTTGTGACTATTTTGGTCAATTTCATTTTTTGCAAGAATCGCGTAATTCAATCTTTTCTCTTTTCAAAACCGTTTTGATATTCTAATATTTTTAAAATATTAATACCCCACAAAAAAATTCAAATTTTCGTTCGATTTTTGGTAATTTGAAAGTCCACCATCCCCTTAAGACATCTAGATTTCTCTTTATGAATATGCATAGCAGTGTGTAACTACATATTCAGCGCCCTGGCTCAAGTACAATCAGTGCGCCCCCTTGTTTCTCGGAAGAGTTCTGGCGAAATTTGTTTTCTATCTGATCCTCTTATTTCGATTTAAAATCTTACTGAATAACACTTAAATTTAAATTAAAGACATTTCAACAATAAGATATTCAATTTAATAAATATTACTAAAATAATAAAACAAACTATTATTCTTTAAGTACGGAGTACCTACTAATATTTACTACATATTTTATAAACTGTATTGTCAAAATGCACTTATACATGTTTAGTTTCCACATCAAAGAAAAAAAAACTTAAATTGTCGTTTTCCCTTTTTTCGTTTGGCAAATCGATCAATCAATTTCTCAAGATCAAGTTGGAAAGTTATTGTTTTTCAATTTATATAGTGGTCAATGAGTTAAGACGGTGTTGTGGCATGATACTTCTAAAATGTTTTGATTAATTTCAGCTTTGAAAAACTTCTTTCTGCTGTCGTCATCGTCACCGGTAAAGTGAAAATATCAGGCAAGCTGTAATTATGTCAAAGAAGCTACTTGAGTCTGTGGTGTGAATTAAAAGTAGTTCAGCAATTTCGCGTATTAAAGTAATTTGTTTTAATTGAATATAAAAGCACATTTTAAATCGAAGCAATTGAGGTCCAAAATTAGGTGAAATATCGGAAAGATATGCCGATTGTAACAATTCTGATCCTTCCAGAATACTTTTATCAAGTGACGCGGCAAGATATAAACATTTAAGGCAAGTGATAAACATTTAAAAAGTGTACATAACTGTCGAACGGATTCAAATCTAATAGTAAATTGATTAATTATTAAATCCATTCCTTTATAAAACACCTCGACTTTCAAATATCGTTCATTGTCTTAAATGAGTTCATCTACTTGTAATTAAGCAAAGAATTTTTTCACAAGATGCATCTTTTTTGGGGAAAACAAAGTTTAATATTCCATACAGCTGATAACTCAAAGGTATCGTTTTTTAACAAACTCCCAATTATTCTGGAATTGGGTTAGGAGTGATGAAAGCATCTCAGCGGATTTCTCTATATCTTCATGAGTACCTTGCAGCATTTTCGAGACTGTATTAATAGGTTCGAGTATTTTACTTTGCACATTATCAAAATAATTGTTCCGAAAATTTTTCTTTGTCAGACGAGTCTATTTCTATATCAATGTGTTGTGGAAGAATTTCACTTTCTGTTTGAATTGTTTCAGGCGAAGAAATATTCGTAATATCTGTATCTGTTTTGTCTGGAGAATTATTGCCTTGATCTTACGATTTGTTTCCATTAAAATTCAACGAGTGCATTATTTGAATCGACCGCTTTAAAAAATGTTCATATTTTGGCAACTTTCATTAAAACTTCCTTTTCGGCTTCTTACATTTTAGTCTTCGTTTTCTAAACTGAGCCCCACTTAGTTTTTTTTACATCTCTAACTACCTACAATACATATATAAATATGGTATTTATTAACAGAATTTAATACACAGAATATATATATATCTGTTAATTGCTGATAATTTTTATTTATTACTTTTAGAAATTTTAAAAACAATTTTATTTTCTTACGTTATAAAACTAAATATTATTCTGTATGTTGCAACCTCAATTAACATAATAATTTTAAACAAACCATTTACTTTTAAAATTATACGTCGATGAATCCAAAACACACTGTAATAAGTAATTTAGTAAAATAGTCATAAATTTTACAAAGTCAATTAAACGGAACAATAAATTACAATCGCCAGTGCACTCAATAAGTTTTAAAAATTATATTACACATTCATTCCAGAATCAACTTCAAATCCTTACACTGTACAAAATAAACAAAGGAAATATGAAACTCTAAATACTATGCTGGCTTTAAAAAAATCCCGAATATTTGCCTCGATTCAGCGCCGGTGTTAACTTGCGCTCGTGGGATTCCCCGGATGCATGTAACTTTTTTGCTATAAAACGCAACTTACGATACGCATAGTAAATGCCTATAGTAGTGATTTCAAACATTCTTAGCAATCATCATGCATTTTTATAGGTCTATAAAATGTTAAATTTATAATGAATATTTTCTGAAATCAAAGTTATGATTTCAGTAAAATGCATACTAATATATTTAAAAGCTTTGTTTTATTTATCTAAAAAATATTTCATTTATTTTTGTATTTCATAGAAAATCTGACAAATTGAATTTTTTATACAAAAGTTTTCACAAATTTTTATTTCACCCTTTCTAATTTTGCACCATGATTCGTGCGCCTGGAGCAGTTCGCTCCAGGCGAGTAGTGTAGTTTGTAAATAAACATTTGTCAACGAGAAGGAGGAAGGCATTTTTGGGGCGAAACGGGGGTGGTGATTCCTTTAATATCTCTTTTCCGGTTATTCAATGAGCCATTCCGGGTAATCAATGAGCCATCAGTTCTCATTCAATGATCGTACGAATAAGAGTAAAGCAGTTTTATAATCCTAACAGATCAGCCTTTGAAATAGAGCCATTAAAATTTTTTCGGAATTTTACACCCAAAAAGCCATTTCAACGTACGCAGATTACCTAAAAGCAGGAACAGGTCGATTTTTGCACTTAACTCAATTTCTTCTGAGCTCAGTAAATAAACGATTTACTCAGGGATTGGGGGTCGTATACTTTTGTTTCTTCTACCAAATCACATCGTGTATGAACCTGTTTAGCATATATCAACAAACTGAATGCAGATTTAAGATGCACTGTTGGAAGCGATGTTTAATGTCACTAATGCTTAAATCAACAAATTTAATTGCGCCGTTTTCACGGGGGCGTTCAGTTGAACTGGAATATGCGAAGGAATGCGTTCAATCGTGAATAATGCGATTTCGATGCGTCTGAAAAGAATTTAAAAGGTTAGATAATCTATTGAGAAATAAAAGTAGTTTTCCATTGAAATTTGTATTCTAAACGACAAATCCGGCTCACGTGTTAAGTGAAATGCCACTTGATAAACTTTAATGTAGTTTTGAAGAAATTAGCAATTGTAATGAATCACTGAATTACACAATCATACCTCGGTACTCGTCTGCTTCGATACTCGTCGCATTTCTAAGCGAAAAAAAATTACTTCGGCACTCGTCGCAATTCGACGCGGGAAAAAATGCTTCCGTACTCCTCGACGTTTGCTCGGCACTCGTCGCAATTCGACGCGAAAAAAAAAATGCTTCCGTACTCGTCGTTTGCTTCGGCACTCGTCGCAATTCGACCCGAAAAAAAATGCTTCCGTACTCGTCGTTTGCTCGGCACTCGTCGCAATTCGACGCGAAAAAAAAATGTTTCCGTACTCGTCGTTTGCTTCGACACTCGTCGCGATTCGACGCGAAAAAAAAATGTTTCCGTACTCGTCGTTTGCTTCGGCACTCGTCGCAATTCGACGCGAAAAAAAAATGCTTCCGTACTCATCGTTTGCTTCGACACTCGTCGCGATTCGACGCGAAAAAAAAATGTTTCCGTACTCGTCGTTTGCTTCGACACTCGTCGCGATTCGACGCGAAAAAAAAATGTTTCCGTACTCGTCGTTTGCTTCGGCACTCGTCGCAATTCGACGCGAAAAAAAATGCTTCCGTACTCATCGTTTGCTTCGGCACTCGTCGCAATTCGACGCGAAAAAAAAAATGTTTCCGTACTCGTCGTTTGCTTCGGCACTCGTCGCAATTCGACGCGAAAAAAAAAAATGTTTCCGTACTCGTCGTTTGCTTCGGCACTCGTCGCAATTCGACGCGAAAAAAAAAATGCTTCCGTACTACTCGACGTTTGCTCGGCACTCGTCGCAATTCGACGGGAAAAAAATGTTTCCGTACTCGTCGTTTGCTTGGCACTCGTGGCAATTTGACGCGGAAAAAAAATGCTTCCGTACTACTCGACGTTTGCTCGGCACTCGTCGCAATTCGACGCGGAAGAAAAAAATGCTTCCGTACTCGACGTTTGCTCGGTACTCGTCCACAAATGCTAAAACATGTCTGAAACAAGATGGCTCCCCCCGAATCTTGTCTTCCCGGACGAAAAGAAAGGCCCAAATAAGCTGAATTACGAAATTTTGTTCTAAAGTATCACCCTGAATAAGCTCCAGCAAGCCGAAATGTGGACTTTTTTTATAGATCAAGCAATGCCTCACCACAGGAACATTTTGAAACGTAGTCCGAAGCAAGTTCGATGGATAGATTTGTAGTGAAAATCCCTAAATCTGAGTCTACCACAGGAATCGGGGGTGTTGAGACACAGAAAAGAGAAAGAATCCCTCTGAAAGCACCTGACGTTTTATTGGAAGGAGACTCCCCTTCCAAGCAATAACCCCTCTACACTACCCCACGAGACCATCGACTTCTTTCAGTACAGGTTGAGCCTGTACTGAATGATCTACTGATGAAATAAAATAAAATAAATTTTATTTTATTTCATCTAATTATTGTTTTAATTTAAGTCTGTCCAGTGCAGTGATTACCGGTGGTTCCGCACCACATATAAAAAAGTTGCTAAATAAATAGGAATTTTTAAAGCAATGTTCATTGAACTAGATGGACCGAATATATCTGATGACTATCAGGTGTTAAAGCTATTTTGCTCGCCAAGAGATGGCGCTGTCAGCACGGAAAATGTAAAAGACAGCACATGTAGTAAGATCGAGAATCATAGCGGTCATGTTCTAACGTTATCCTAGTAAAGTGTTATTTTATTATTAAATGAGTCTCCTATTTTAAAAGGTCGCACGTTTTCGTGACAAGGAAGGTCAAGGTTCATACGGAAGTGGACATTTCAGACCTAAAGAGTTTTAAAAAAGGAAGACAACAGAGGTGTGAAATTAAAATGTCTTAAAAATTTAACAAAATTATTTTATTATTGGAATATGATAGAAAATAACTTTCATACCCCCGGAAGGTCACCCCCCCCCCACAAGTCGGAAGGGGTGGGGGGTCCGCACATGGTTCAGTTTCTGGCTTAGTGGTCCGCAGAATTCTACGTTTTAAACACTTGTTAAAAGTAACTGTGCCTTTATAGACTGTTCCATCATGAAGAACAATATATTTAACTAGCTGAAAACCCGCAATTCGCTACGAAGTACATTCAAATTAAATACAATGGTAAATGTATGCAATTCATGCCAAATATATATATATTATATGATAAATACGACGATCAATGTATACGATTGATGTAAAAAATATATATATATATATTTATAAGAAAATCGTAAAGGATAATTTTATAGACAAAATAATGTAGAAGAAAATATTCAGATTAAATCTAATATAAAGAATACTAAAGAATATAGTACAGTTAATATAGTACAGTTTGTAGAACATTTCTTTTACTGTATTTTAATATTTTTTTGGATAATGTCCAATCGTCTGCCGCATCAGCAAGAAAAAAAAATATTTTTTGTTTATTTAGTTGTTATGCACGTGACGATAAATTCATTGAAAGTACCAGAAAAAGAAATCACGTGATCAGCATTTAATAAATTAAATTCTAAAAATGAATCTTTAAAAATTCACCAAAAATCAGGAAATGGAGGTAAAAATTCGAAAAAAATTTCATTTTGAAGGAATTTTTAGGATCTTTCTCGTGATATAAATTTTATAACCCTCAATGTATTATTTTAAATGCAAACGTAAAAAAAGTTTAAAAAACAGCTTAAAAATTAAATTTTAAAAAAATCTAAGAAGAATTTTTCAAAAATCTTTCTTTGTGCACCCCTACACTATAAGAAGAATCGCCACGCAAAATTTCAGCCCTTTAGGTCCAGCGGTTTGGTCTGTGCGTTGCATGTCAGTCAGTGAGTCAGTCACGGAACTGTTTTATATATAAAGATGATAGTACGAAGCAGTGTCATTTATGATAAAAGAGCGACTGAGCAACGTCTCAGATGTGTGTCTCACAACAGATATTTGGACGGAAACTTACCGGACGGGAAGCTTTCTTGGAGTAACAGCTCATTTTATCGAAAATTGGATACTCGAGTCTGTAAGTCTCGGAGTTCATGAGCTACATGAAAAGCACGCATCACAAAATCTGGCTGGTCATCTCACAAATACGCGCTCAGAATGGGGATTCACACCAGAGAAAGTTACAGCTGTCGCGGGGAAGTCACATTTTAAGTGCGGTTGAAAAGGCATCTCTCTATTCTAAAAAAACAGTAAGTACCGCCGCCGCTGTCAGAAGCTTGTCACGTTATCTCCTCCGAAACCGCTGGGGATATGGGGCCGAGAGCGATACCAATGGATGCAGGAAAATGGGGGGACCAAAGTGAGACATGTCTCATCTTCGTCGGACTTTAAGTTGTTTTTTTTTATTTCATGTTTTGTGGGAAAATATTGACTTTTTCATCTTCAGATGACGATAACTCGCCAAAAAAAGATCGTAAAATTTTGATCTTAGAAATGTCTACAATCTAAGACTGCAGACATTTCTCTTTCAAACTAGACCTCATTTGTTTAAAAATATTTTAAAACAGACTCATATTTTCGTCAAAAAATGAAACACAGTATTTCGAGAAACATCGTCCCCTATGTGGACGTAATATCGATGCTCCTCGCGTTTTTATCTTACAAAGAAAATACTATTTACATCATCTGGAAGCCGAAAGCTTTCTTATTCATATAAACCTCATTTCAAGCCTCTACCTTAAAATATCGATTTTTAATTTAATTTTAAAGCTGATAATTCAACAGTGACGAAAAGCCCTTCGCATAAAGGGTGACAACAGTAAATGGATGGGAGCTGTTACATTGCCCGAGAATCACTCCTATGTATCTTGCTATTAGCCCTAACAGAGGAGCGAGCGTAGAGAGCCGAGGGCCCTATTTCATATTTGGGAAAAAAACACAGCTACTGTTTTGCACACTTTCTAAACTTAATGCCACAAAAATCACATGAATCCCCACCAGACGCTGTTTTCTTTATGGCTTTGGTCCTATCAATTGTGTTTATTATTACCATGTTTTTATTAACTCACTTTTTTGTTTGTCCAGTACAAATCTCGCAATCGATTTTTAACTAACTTCCCGACTAGCTAGACATTTGAAACTTTTAGAATCGCTCGGAACACGATGACGATGCATTCTTTTAATACTTTTAGCCATCTCTAAGCAGAAAAATCAACAAGGTGGCGCTTCGATCGAATTCAACGCTTGCACTTTTGCGTAACGGCGTTTGACGATTTTGAAAACAGAATACGCGTGAATTTAGTTTGTTTACAAAACTATTGTGCGAAAAATTAAAAAAATATATATATATATAAAAGTTAGCAGTTTATAAAGTCTGTGGATAGTGGAAACGACTAAAAAGTGATTAAAATTAAATAAAAGAAAGTGAAAAAGATTAATTAAGTGAAGGTTTGCGAAATTAAGAGAGAAAAGGAGAGAAAAATAAAAATAAATACAAGTGAAAAGCAATTGAATAGGAAAATATTAAAATCGTGATTTGGCGAAATAAGAGGTCTTTCCAGTAAGTTTGGAGCAGTCAAACTCTTCGACGCGCAGTCCTTCCAAGGTTCTAACTCGGCTTAATGCGATGTAAGCCTGTCCCTTGGTGAAAATTTTTTTTCCGAGGTACAGAACTGCGTATGTCACGATACATCCTTGCATTTTGTGCACAGTGCAGGCCGATCATTTTCAAGTTGATGGGATAATTCATCAAAAAATGTTTAAAAAGTATTTGTTAATACTTAGAATTGTCAAGTTTATATGATTCAACTGAAAATTTCAAAACGTGGTATATAAAAAGTTCTTTTTATCTTGTCATTATTATAACAATAATTTCTTAATCAATTTTCTGGTAAAAGTAATAAAATGAATCATAGAAATTCTGTGATATGCGCTGACTCTAGCAACCAAGTTTTATACAATAGACATTTGAAACTTTTAGAATAGCTTAGAACACGATGACAATGAATTATTTTAGTACTTTTAGCCATCTTTAAGCAGTATTGATTTCATTTTCAGTTAATTTTGTTTTGTAGACTGGTGCAGCCATCTATCGACCGGGACGGGAACGAAAAGTTAAACGCAATTGATCTTCCATTTAACTCCATTTTCTTTCAAGTTGATGGGATAATTCATAATTTTTTTTTTAAGTATTTATTAATACATAGAATTGTCAAATTTATATGATTCGACAGAAAATTTAAAAACATGGTATATAAAAAGTTCTTTTTATCTTGTAATTATTGTCATTTGTGCCAGCCCAATCAGAGAGTAATATTAAATCACTCCCCCCCCCCCCATGACTAACCAAAGTAACATTAATGTTAGAGATTACAAAACCAGGTTTTAAAAAATGGATGCTCAAAAACATCGACGTTTGAAAACATCGATGTTTTTTGGACGATGTTTTATTAGCATCTATGTTTTAATATTGAAAATCGATGTTTCGAAACATCGATGTTTTTTTCTCGATGTCGCATCCCTATTTCAAACACACTCAACTAGATTATTTCCCCCGAATCATTTAAATGTTATAATATTTCTAGCTGGAACCCGTCAAAACAGGACGGCTGGATACAAAATAAATGCACTAATACACAAATTATACTCAACTCATCATGGCCAAATGTTGAAAATCATAATATATAGAAGAGAGAGATACACTTTAACCTTCTCCTTACGGGGTGGGATAGCATGTATCCCAAGAATGAATATATATATATATATATATATATATATATATATATATATATATATATATATATATATATATATATATGTATGTATATATATATATATGTATATATATATATATATATATATATATATATATATATATATATATATATGTGTACATATACCTATATATATATATATATATATATATATATATATATATATATATACATATATATATATATATATACATACATTATATATACATATATATATATATATATGTGTGTATATATACATATATATATATATATGTGTATATATACATATATATATGTATATATATATATATATATATATATATATACACATATATATATATATATATATATACATACATACATATATATATATATATATATATATATATATATATATATATATATATATATATATATATATATATATATATATATACATATACAGTGATTTCCGCTTATAAGAATCACGTTTGTTATTACTGATTTTGATTCTTATAAGCGGTTGATTCTTATAACGGAAATTTAGGTTTTTGGACTGGAACACACACACCTATATATACATATATTAGATAATTTACCATAAAATACTCTTTAATTTACATTAACTATCTTTTATTAAAATTATTTTTTATAGTTTTAAAAATAAAACTTCATTTTTAGACCTATAAGTAGATACACATGATTATAATAAGAGAAGATAAAGATACAATATTTGTTAGAAGTTACAACATACCTGCTTAACAGTTTTAACATTTCAACTACAGGAAGGGAGCAAGAAAAAGTTTTCTACGGTAGTTTGACGTAATGAAGTTTTCAGAAGGCTGTTTATACCTCTTTCAATACTTATATTCTCAGACGAAGATTTACTCGGACGGGTAAAGTTGCCCCCGGGTCAAGCTAATAGGACAGTGTTGTGGTAAAGCGTTTAAGGGGAAACGATTATGTTATGTCTAATAAAGAAAGGGGTGAATCTTACGACTATATTCCATCCCATCTTATCAATCTTTCTTTTAAAAAAAAGAAAGAATTTTGTGCCTTTTGAGGGTTTAAGTAGGTTTTTTGGAAAAATGAAAGGAAAGCGAAGAGTGTAAACTGATTCTTAAAACCGGTGGATTGATTCTTTAAAGCGAAAATTTTAACATGGAAATAATTCATTTGTTTTTGTTTTCGAGATATTGATTCTTATAAACGGTTGATTCTTATAACCAGTGATCACTATAAGCGGTGGTTACTGTACATACATATACATATACTTACATATATATATATATATACTAGCTGAAAACCCGCGCTTCGCTACGGAGTACATTCAAATTAAATACAACGGTCAACGTATGCAATTTATGCCAAAAAATAAATATATATATTTATAATAAATGCGACGATCAATGTATACAATTGATGTAAAATATCTATCTATCTATATATATATATTTATTAAAAAATCGTAAGGGATATGCATTTTTTTTGGATAATATCCAATCGTCTGCTGCATTAGAAAGAGAAAAAGATATTTTTTTTTGTCTATTTAGTTGTTACGCACGTGACGATAAATTTATTGAAAGTACCAGAAAAAGAAATCCCGTGATCAGCATTTAATAAATTAAATTCTAAAAATGAATCTTTAAAAATTCACCAAAAATCAGAAAATGGAGGTAAAGATTCGAAAATGATGTCATTTTAAAGGAATTTTTATGATCTTTCTCGTGATATAAATTTTATAACCCTCAATGTATTATTTTAAATGCAAACGTAAAAAAAGTTTAAAAAACAGCTTAAAAATTTAATTTAAAAAAATCTAAGAAGAATTTTTGAAAAATCTTTCTTAGTGCACCCGTACACTATTAGAAGAATCGCCATGCAAAATTTCAGCCCTTTAGGTCCAGCGGTTTGGTCTGTGCGTTGTATGTCAGTCAGTCAGTCAGTCAGTGAATGAATGAGTCAGTTACGGAACTGTTGTATATATATAGACTAGCTGGTACCCGTCAAAACAGGACGGCTGGATATAAAATAAATGCACTAATGCAGAAATTATACTCAACTCATCATGGCCAAATGTTGAAAATCATAATATTTAGAAGATAGAGATACACTTTAAAAAATCACCATTGAACTCAATGAAAAGAAATAGATTTACTCAACAGCACGAAATAAACAATTTCCGTTAGGTTTAATTCTATAACTCACAAACATAATTAAAAATAAAAATGGCAGAGAGAGAGATCTAGAGAGATTCTCGGAACAAATTAACGTGTTTATGCGGCCTCGTGCGTAGTCTATATATATAAAACAGTCCCGTAATTGACTGACTGACTGGTTGACTGACTGACATACAACGCACAGACCAAACCGCTGGACCTAAGGGGCTGAAATGTTGCATGGCGATCTTCTTATAGTGTAGGGGTGCACTTAGAAAGATTTTTGAAAAATTCCTCTTAGATATTTTTAAATTAAATTTTTAAGCTGTTTTAGTAACTTTTTTTTAAGTTTGCATTTAAAATAATCATTTGGAGGTTATAAAATTTATATCACGAGAAAGAGCATAAAAATTCCTTTAAAATCAAATCTTTTTCGAATCTTTACCTCCATTTTCTGATTTTTGGTGAATTGTTAAAGATTCGTTTTTAGAATTTAATTTATTAAATGCTGATCACATGATGTCTTTTGCTGGTAATTTAAATTAATTTATTGTCACGTGCATAGCAACGAAATAGACAAAAAAATTATTTTTTTTCTTGCTAATGCGGCAGACGATCAGACAGTATCCAAAAAATATTAAAATACAGTAAAAGATATGTTCCTCAAACTGTACTATATTAACTGCACTATATTCTTTAGTATGTTCTATTAGATTTCATTTGAATATTTTCTTCTATATTATTTTGTCTATAAAAATATCCGTTACGATTTTTTTATAAATATATTTTTTCGCTTTTTTTACATCAATTGCATACATTGATTGTTGTATTTATTATGAATATATTTACACATACTTTTGGCATTAATTGCATACATTGACCGTTGTATTTAATTTGAATGTACTCCGTTGCGAAGTACGGGTTTTCAGCTAGTAAGTATATGAAGCCAAATTTAAACAAGTCACTAAGCATGCGCAGAAAGAAATTAATGTGTTTATGTGACATGGAACTTAGTGAGTATCTAAAGCCAGATTTAAAGATATAACTGAGTATGCGCAGAAAGAAATTTTTTAACTGTACATTATCGCTAATACATAGAAACCGCGGTTACAAAAACCAAAATTTGACACATCTATAGATTCAAATCTTTCGCTTAAGATCAAAATGAATCAATGGATGGAGTAGTTTTCTCTCACGGACTTGCCCAAAGAATCGGCTTCGCAACTTAAATATATAGATTTGCATTTAAAAAAAAAGGCCCCAAGGTGTAAATTTTTTTTTCTACTACGAAGTACAATAATAAAAAAAATCTTTGAATCCAAGTCGGTAATCCTTGGACACATTTTCTCCATAGATTTGCAACGAGGTGAGCGAATATAATAAGGTTAGTAAACAGCAGCCTTAATTCAGTTTTCAGTAAAAAAAATACAGATTATTAGTTTCGATCTTAATCCACTCATTTAATTAGTAACTTTTTTTGTTCAGTAAAAGAAGAAAGCGTCTGATTAACCCTTCGGTGACAACACGATTCTTTTCCAGCTTTGTGGTAAAATCTGCCTGTGAGGCAGATATAGATGGAATATCTCTTTCTCAGGTATTCCTAACCAGAAATTCAGAGGGTATTTGTGGTTTATTACATTTCATGGGAGCCATAATCGTCAAACCATTTTTCCTTCATTCTTGACCAGCTTCTCTTGAACTGAATCAATTTATCACAGGTAATATTACGGTTCGTTTTGTAGAGGCATTTAGTGAGTCGAACGAGTGATTGGATTGGGATTTTTACCATGTTTTTATTAACTCGATTTCTTGTTTGTTTGTTTGTTTGTTTGTGTGTATGTGTGTACAAACACATACACACAAATTGTTTCCGGTACAAATCTTGCAATCGATTTTTAACTAACTTCCCGACTAGCTAGACATTTGAATGTTTTAGAATAACTCAGAACAAGATGACAATGCATCATTTTGATACTTTTAGCCATTTTTAAGCAGAATTGAAATCATTTTCGGTAATTTTGTTTTGTAGACTGGTGCAGCCATCTGTCGGCCGGGACGGGAACGAAAATTCAAACGCGAGTTAACTTCCAATTAACTTCATTTTCTTTCAAGTGGATGGGATAATGCATCAAAAAAATTTTAAAAAGTATTTATTAAAACATGGAATTGTCAAGTTTATATGATTCAACAGAATATTTAAAAACATGGTACATAAATAGTTATTTTTATCTTGTAATTATTATTTTTTGCTCTGATTAATCCAATTTTTACCTGAACCATAGAAGGCTGGCGTCAAAAGACAAGATTGAGACAAGGTTAACTGAAGCAGGTGTAGACTCACAGTACCCAAGGTCGAAGGGGGGCGGGCAGCGTTGAATAAAGAAACCATAGCTGCCTGAGAGGCAGATGTTCCCAGCGAAGGGTTGAATATCTAAGGTTAGTATACGATCCAATATCTTACACAACACTATTGGTTCTTTTTTCAAACGTCGATGATAGAATCACTATTTCACCAAGGACACATTTTAGGTTTGCGAGCTTATTAAAGCCGTCAAATGTGGTCAAAAAGGGTCCCAGTCCATACCAGGAGAAACACCCCCAGTCCATAATTCCACCTCCGCCGAACTTTACTGCGGGCACAATGCATTCTGGCAGGAGGCGTTCTCCAGGCAGACGCCAGACCCAGACCCTGCCATCCGAACGGTAGAGGGTGAACTTTGATTCGTCGCTCCGGAGAACCCGTTTCTACTGATCTACGGTCCACTTTCGACGTGCTTTACACCACATTAACCGAGCAGCGCGGTTGGAATTTGTGATCAAAGGCTTATGGACGGCAGCACGACCATGAAAACAAAGCAGGTGTGCATCCTTACGTATGGTATTCATCGAAACAACTCTCCCAGATGCCTGTTGGAACTCCTGGAGTATGTGGGCCATCGGTTGGGTGCGGTTCTTCGGAATTTCTCTGGACAGCATCCGTCGGTCTCTGTCTCCCAGTTTCGTGGGTCTGCCGACTCGGGGCACATTCCAACAATCATCGCTCACCTTCCACTTCTGAATCACACAGGTCACAGTCGATTTTGGATAATTCAGCTCGCTAGATATGTCCCTTAAGGATCGGCCATTCCTGTGATACCCGACAATTACACCTTTCTCGAAATCAAATAACTCAGCAATCAATATATATATATATATATATATATATATATATATATATATATATATATATATATATATATATATATATATATATATACTAGCGAACCCGACAGACGTTGTGCTGTTCAAACGTTGTAAATCCAAAAATCAGTGCCGGATTTCTGCCTAGGCCTTGTTACGACTCAAAACTCCGCCGGTTACTGTTTGTCCCTATAAACGGGGAATTTTGGTTTTACTCTCCTTACGGGAAGGAAATACTGTATGTGTATGTCACGTGTCAAAACGAAAGTAACTTGTTGTCGCGTTGGAGAGCCGATTTGCGCGGCTCTTAGAACCATGTGATGGCCCGACGTAGTCGAGTGGGAAAATCTGGGCGGCATAAACAAAAGGCCGTAATAAATTATTGTAAGAATACTGTAATTGTGCGGTGATTCTGAATGTTAATAAATGTACAGTGTTTCGTAAAGAAACGGAGTCGGATACGTTTAATTTATGGTACAGGCCTACAAGGCCCTGGCCTAGGGGCCCCGGTGCCTTTACATTAGCTCAAAAGCCTGGCTTGCCTTATCAAAAAGCTTTATCGAAAATAATATTATAATAAATATTTTTACTAAATTTTGCCGAGACAGGGCGCTCATAATATAACTTACAGCCCTGCGCGCAACAAAGTTCGTCCTATGATTCTGTAAATTTTATAGAATAACGTAACTATAGTAACATAGACTGTATTATTCTGATGTTTATTAAAGTCATTAAAGTCGATTAAAAATTATATGTTCTGTACTAATGCATTTAATTTGCTAAATTTCCAAAATAGCTTCGATATGGGGGGGGCCCGGGGAGGGCCCAAATGTAAAGTGCCTAGGGGCCCTGGGTCCGGGCCTGCGAAAAATCATGAAATTATTTTAATTAACTATAAATTGTTTGGACCGTTTTGATGAAAAAATATGTTAAAAAAATTATTTTTAGAAAACCTTACATGTTATTCAATGCACGTTAATTGTTATTCAATGTTCCTAAGTTAATTGTTATTCAATGCACGTGTATACAGCATTAAAATTCATGAAAATAAAAAAAAAAATTCTGAAACGCGATTGCAGCGCTGCCTACCGGATCCAATTGTGTATCTAAACTAACCAAAGATCAACAACAACACATAAGTAAGTAAATTAATTTAAAAAAATTTTCTATCGGATCAAATTGTGAATCTAAACCATTCTCGAATCAACTTAATCGCACACACAAAATTTCATTAAAATCAGTCCAGCCGTTTAGGAGGAGTTGAGTGACATATACACGGACAGAATATATATATATATATATATATATATATATATATATATATATATATATTATATATATATATATATATATATATATATATATATATATATATATATATATATATATATATATATATATATATATATATATAAAGATATAGAATGGAAGCTCGATCTATCGTTTTTAAAAAGGGACGTATTGCACTGAACGATCAATGCGGGAAAACTATAGATGCTGGAATATAACCAAAAAATATTATCATCGGTACTGGACGAAGTAAACGACACATACGGAAAAGCGATGATTCGGGGAACAATCGACTGAGGTGTGTATATATATATATATATATATATATATATATATATATATATATAATGTGTGTGTGTACGTACGGGTACGTCTGGCAAAAGCAAGACAAATGAATGTATTGTTTGAAGCACATAGGGTGGTAGTAAAGTATTTAAAAGCGACACCAGGAAGTCATTCAAACGTCGATAAATAATTTGAAAGCACTCTTTCCCTTATCTAATCATTACATTTCTTTCCACATTCACCGTTGTCTGACGTACCACGCCTGTTTGAATAGGTCTGTGATGTCACGAACTCCCTCCCTCGAAAGATCGAATACCTGATCGAATAATGCTCGTAAAGATACTTAATAAGGCGAAGCTTCGATGTCCGACGCATAAGGGAGCAGTTATGTCAGTGTGTTTACGCAAACTTCTCGTGGCAAAAACATTTCCCAGCCTTCCACGCGAACCCTTTAATCAAGAGGTTTACTCATCCGCTGAGTAATAAAAGCCTCCAATATTCGTAGGTGGGAACGTAGGGGCAGATAGAGAACTAAAAGTTCCCTTTCCCTGTCTTTCAAGACTTCACTTTCGAGATCTTTCTAGAAAAAAAAAAAAAATATTTTTTCCCTCATCACCACGTCATTCCGTTGTTAGCGTTATTTGTTTTTTCTTTCTCCGAAAGTATATTTAGTTTCTCCGAGTCCTTGGGTGGAATTCAGGGTTTGCAGCCAATTAGGTAAGCGATGAAATGACAAACCGACCGCATTGGCGAGGCGTCATATTTGGTCTCGTTATAAGTGAGCGATTTGTTTAAACGGGTGAATACCGCCGTTTCGGTTTATGATATTACTGCAAAATAATAAATACGTATTATTTCTAGAAGGTGATTTTTGGCGACGATCCCTTTTTCTCCCTTCCTACTCAGCCAAAATCGATCCATGATGTACCATTTTAAAGATTACTTTTCCCAGCTTCTGACGAATTGTTGATTTAGAATTGCACATTGCATTGTTTGTTTGAAAATCGACGGTAAAATTGACTTTTGGGCCTCAAGTTCTTTTTCTGGATGCGTCGCTACGGCACGGTCCAATAGTGTGAACAAAGGGGGTTTTGTAACGTAAATATCACATTTTCCACGAGTTTGTGTCATGCTTAACTTTTAATATTGTCTACCGATGTGTTTGGACGTGCACCTATACCACGTTCCCGGGGCCTTTTTATCGCATAGGCAAATCGGGACTTTGCTCAGGGCCCCCTGATGCTAGGGGGCCCCAAAACCCCCTTGGTGTATGCACCTATTACCAGGGCCCGATTATGAACGCTGGGGGCCCATGGGCAGATGTTATTTGGGCCCCCCCCCTTACGAACATTTATAAAAATAAGAACTATCATGGGCTATACATACTATTAGAAGTACTAGGTGCATACACCAAGGGGGTTTTGGGGGCCCCTAGCATCAGGGGCCCTGGGCAAAATCCCGATTTGCCCATGCGATAAAAAGGCCCTGCCTATTACTTCTAACAGTATCTATAGCCCATGGATAGTTCTTATTTTTTAAATGTTCTTTAGTGGGGGCCCCCAAATAGCATCTGCCCAGGGGCCCCCAGCGTTCATAATCGGGCCCTGCACGTTCCCCTGTTTCGTGTTATGCTTCACCTCCAATAGTGTGTCCAAAAGTGTTGTGTAATCTGTTTTCTGTTATCCTCACTCACCATTGTTAGTTGGCAAATAAACAATGGCTACCAATGGACCGGTTCTTCTTTCATCCTGCTAAACATCACCCACCTCGCTATAAAATTATCATATTTTATCCGCGAAATTTTACCTAGGCCACCTAGTATTGCATGCTCTCTTTCCTTAATTCCTCTTTCCTCATATAATCCTCCCAAACCTAACCAATAAAACAGCATATACTTAATCTATATATATATAAAACATTTCCGTAACTGACTCACTGACTGACATACAACGCACAGACCAAACCGCTGGACCTAAAGGGCTGAAATTTTGCATGGCGATTCTTCTTATAGTGTAGGGGTGCACTAAGAAAAATTTTTGAAAAATTCTTATTTGATTTTTTAAAATTAAATTTTTAAGCTGTTTTTTTAAATTTTTTATGTTTGCATTTAAAATAATACTTTGACGGTTATAAAATTTATATCACGAGAAAGATCATAAAAATTCCTTTAAAATGAATTTTTTTTCGAATCTTTACCTCCATTTCCTGATTTTTGGTGAATTTTTAAAGATTAAATTTTAGAATTTAATTTATTGAATGCTGATTACGTGATTTCTTTTTCTGGTAATTTAAATAAATTTATCGTCACGTGCATGACAACTAAATAGTCAAAAAATATTTTTTTCCTTGCTAATGCGGCAGACGATTGGATATTATCCAAAAAAATATTAAAATACAGTAAAAGAAATGTTCTACAAACTGTACTATATTAACTGTATTATATTGTTTAGTATTCTTTATATTAGATTTAATTTGAATATTTTCTTCTACATTATTTTGTCTATAAAATTATCCTTTACGATTATCTTATAAATATATATATATATATTTTACATCAATTGTATACATTGATCGTCGTATTTATCATATAATATATATATATATATATATATATATATATATATATATATATATATATATATATATATATATATATATATATATATATATATATTTGGCATTAATTGCATACATTGACCGTTGTATTCAATTTGAATGTACTCCGTAGCGAAGTACGAGTTTTCAGCTAGTATAGTATAAATTTTAAGAATTTCCTAGTATGGAAATTATATTTATATTAAAAATATTTTTGGGGTCAGTTTTAGAGTAAATATTTTAAATGGTCATGCTTGACCTCAATACGTCTTGACTAACGACCCGTCCCGACTTTGACCGGGTTGAACAATTATCTATCTGATGTAGATATTAGGTAGGTATAATTCATTTTAAAACTTCATGGTATACCACATTTTTTGTTTCGTTTTTTTTAAGTTTTAAAATAAATTGATTGTCCGCATTTCCCGACCTAGAGAGACCAACTCGTGGAGTTGTCCACGAGTAAAGCAATGTTCCCGTAAGTCAAGTCTAATATACAGTGGCTCCCAAAAGTGCTCGTACACTTACAATTTTCAATTAAATAGGGGTCATCCATTAATTAAAATGAATATTTCAAAATGGGTATTTAATAATAAGATCTATAATCTATTCTTAACAAAACTACATGAAATATTTTGGAAACATAGTAAAACTTTATTTTTAAGAAACCAGTAATCAAAAAGTAACAAAAACTTTATCTCACAAAAGTCATCGTACACTGAAATATTTTCGGTTCAATTCATAATTAAAATTATCGTCTGGCGCTTTATTTTAATTTTTGAATTGTGGTGGCATTTAAAATATCGTTTGGCTTTCATTTTTGCTTGCCTACTCCGTAATATTCTATTTATTATTTAAAAATGGCTCGTAGTCGTCAAGAAACAAGAAACAGCTTTCGAAAATTGATATTTTTCATCATAATAGCGGTAAATCAGTTCGGAATATTGCTAAATTTATCCCATTCTACTGTGCAGTATGTGATAAAACGCTTTAAAGAAGCAAATCGGATCGAAAACACGGTAAGAAAAGGTCGTCCGGCAAAGTTAACAAAACGTGATCAGAGATTTATAATTAGAAAATTTGTGAAAAATCCACGTTTGAGTGCTGTGAAAGTTTCTGCAGGATTTAATGACACATTTTCTACTTCAATTTCACCTGAAACTGTTCGACGAGTTGTCGGAGCAGCTGGATTACATGGGCGTTCTGCCCGTTGAAAATTTTTTGTCAGTGAGAAAAACAGAAAGCTTAGGCTTTCCTTCGCACTATCCATGATAAATAAGCCCCAAACGTATTGGAATAATGTCTTATTTGTCGATGAAAGCAAGTTTCACATTTTTGGTTCCGATGGGCGTAATTGTATGGAGAAAAAAAAATGAGGAACTTAATCCCAAGAACTTAGTAGGAACAGTTAAGCATGGCGGTGGAGGTGTCCTTGTGTGGGGGTGCATGTCAGCATCAGGACTAGGTAATTTGGTATTTATTGATGGCATAATGAATCATGCTGTTTTTATAAATATTTTAAGAGACAATTTAAAATTATCAGCTCAAAATTTGGGTATTGGAAACAACTTTGTTTTTTATCAAGATAACGATCCTAAGCACACGGCTCTCAACGTTCGCATCTGGTGTCTTTACAATTGTCCACAAGTTTTGAAAACACCACCACAATCGCCAGATTTCAACCCAATAGAACATATTTGGTGAGAAGTGGAGGTTCGAGTACGAAAACACGACATTCACACGAAAAGCGAACTAAAAACAATTATGATGGAAGAATGGATGAACATTGATGCAGAAATTACAAAAGAACTAGTGCAATCTATTCCCAGACGTTTAAAAGCTGTTGTGGATGCTAAAGGAGAATTCTACTAAATATTAATTTAACGAAAATTTAGAATATTTACTAATATGTAGAGATTTTTTACAAATGTACGATGACTTTTGTGAGATAGAGTTTCTGTTACTTTTTGATTATTGGTTTCTTAAAAATAAAGTTTTACTATGTTTTCAAAATATCTCACGTAGTTTTGTTAAGAATAGATTATAGATCTTGTTATTAAATACCCATTCTGAAATATTCATTTTAATCAATGGATAGACCCCTATTTCATTGAAAATCGTAAGTGTACGAACACTTTTGCGAGCTACTGTATTTGTATGTTTGACCTTGGGATTTGTTGATGGTGAGGGCAAAAGAAATTTTTATTGGAAATTGTAATCGCTTAAATTGGAAAGGTAAATTTGTAGGAATCATGGGTATTTAGTACACAATGGACAGCGGACTGTATAACAATAAAATACTTTATTAAAAACTTGAATGCCACACACACTGCGGCTCACAACAGGTTAAAGGGCACACGTTCGGAAACGTCGGTTCACAAAGGTACACACTCTTCTAAAGCACACAGAGAGAGAGAGTTCAGAGTGGAAGCCAGAATTCATAATAACAAGAACAACTCGTTACCAAAGCAACAATCAGAAAAAACAGCTGACTTGCAGCGACATCTGAAATTGAGAGATTGAGCACGTTACTCAAAAACTTACTTGAAAGATAATATTACGTGCGAAGACTTCATGACGTCACTGCAAGGCTGGATGGCATAAATACTTACCTATGGGAATGCGGGGAATATGAGTCAACTGACCTGCCGCTGGTCCTGAAAGAATAATTCTCTCAATCACATCATTTCGTAGCTATTTTAATTGGAGTCTAGTAAAATTGAACAGATTGGGCGGATTTAGGTTTCGCAATAAAACTATTGGAATACCGACTTTAATATTTAGTGTATGAGGGGAGAGTCCTGAAGGGTTAAGGGAATTAAAGAATTCCTGTGGATAATCTATAGCGTCCTTTGTATCTAATACGGTATCAATGGATTTATATATTTTTTATCATCTGGTATTCTTTCTAATATTTGTTCATTGATATGATCAACAGAAGAATTTCTTGGCGAAACTATCGCCCTCTCCCACATCCACGTGTAATCTCAATTTCTGGGTACACATTTAAGACAGACTTTCCTAACTCATCTATTTTGATAAGGCCATCTTGTTCAGGTATTTTCCCGTCACCTACTTGTAATAGAAGACTCGATATATACCTATCACCACCTCCTAAGTGAGGTCTCATGCTTGTTCTTAAGGTGATTGATTGTACAGAGCTCCTTAAAGAGACGGGTTTAAACAGGCTTTAAGTATATCTTGGCACCAAGGCCTATTCGAAATAATCAATAAATTTCACAGTTTCAATAAAACACTCTGATTTTTTAATAGAGTTCAATAGTTCAAGTTCGATTTACGCAAATTGAGCATAAAATTGTACATAAATGCAAAAACATAAAGTTTATAAGTTAAATAAAGTTCTGTAATATTATACCAATAAATTTCCAGTTGATAACAAATAAATTGTAAACCTTTTTAAAGCGTAGTTCCAAATGTAATTTTCTTCAATAAACACTTAAACGTTGCCAATTTCAAAAATCCTTTTTGTATTTATCAATACCTCCTCCACTTGAATCTTTAAAATATTAAATGTTTTACTGATAATAAATGAAAATGTACTTTGATATGTTGCTATGGTTACTTGACTATGGTTGAAAAACAAAAATTCAAATGTTAAATGTTTTACTGATAATAAATGAAAATATCGTTTGAAGTGTTGCTATAGTTACTTGACTATGTTTAACAGAGGATAAGTTGTAAAGTGAAGCATCAGCTCAACATTTAGGCCCCTAACTTTCTTTCTACTGATCAGATATACATAGTATATAGCCTATGTCCATCTGGAATAATTTACATTTCAAATAGTGAAAGAATTTTTCAATCAGGTGCAGTGGTTCCGGAGATTACCTTCCACATATAAGCAAACTTATAAAATCCGATCTGTCTCTATTTATATATTAGTATAGATAATAAATTTTGATTTTGCATTTGAATAAAATATCTTTTGTATATTTAAACGCTATTGGTCCCAGTTCATGGTAAGCTGAACGCCGACGCCTACAGCACTATTTTGGATGACAGTATGCTTCCTACGTTGTGGCAGTTTTACGGGTTTGACCCACGTTACTTCCAGGACGACAACGCCAGCTGTCATGTTGCGAGGTCCACCATGCATTGGTATGATGACAATAGGGTTAACCGAATAGACTGGCCTGCCCAGAGCCCAGACCCATTGAGAACCTCTGGGACGAGTTGGATCGCCGGATTTAGGGGTGCAACAACCGACCAAAATCGGTGAAGGAACTTACATGTTGTAGTGTAATGTTTGACTAGGAGCGCTTGTTAAAGCGAAAATTTTGTACCCCGTGAGTCCCCACCCCTCTACCAATCAGAGGATTGTCTGCGGGGGCGTTTAACCCCAAGAGAGTGGAGGGGATCGTCGGGCAGTCAGTAAGAAAGGAAGAGATGGACAGCGTCTATGCTAGGAGTCGGAGGTTTGGAGAGATGTAGGAAGGCTCGTCTCACATCTGGTTAGGTAATTACTTGGTAATTAGAAGTTAAGATAGAGAAAGGGAATATCTAAGAGTAGTTTCAGGAGGCCTGGAAAGATTAAAGCAGGCTCGTCTCGCCTCCAGTTAATTAATTGATCGGTAACTAGATTAGAGTGTAGGATAGCCGAGCTCTGGTAAGATATTGCAGGCTTGCCCACCTCGTGCTCAGTGTTCTGCAATTTTATGTTATGTGTGAAACTGTTTAAATGTTAAATCTGTAAATAAATTTATGTTCGTCTTGTTCAGTGACGACTCATTTTTGCACTACCTCATGTGTCCCTATGCCATAGAAAGAACCGGTGTAAGAAAGAGGGTTCACGACACATGTCTTCTTCAAGCCGGGTGGAAAGAATTACCCCTAGCTGTCATATAAGGACCTGTGGATAACATGCCCCGGAGGGTTGGGGCTGTAATTGCCTCTCGTGGAGGCTCCACCAACTATTGAATAGGAATAAATTTTGTTTTTCTTCTCTATCACACGTGTCCAAATACTTATTGGTAGACAGTGTATAACAAAACGTATGAACAAACTGTTAAAATAATTACAAGATAAAAAGAACTTTCTACACACCATGTTTTTAAAATTTCTGTTGAATCATATAAACTTGACAATTCTATGTATTAATAAATACTTTTTAAATTTTTTTTTGACGGATTATCCCATCCATTTGAAAGAAAAGGAAGTTAACTTGCGTTTAACTTTTCGTTCCCGTCCCGGTCGATAGATGGCTGCACCAGTCTACAAAACAAAATTAACTGAAATTGAATTAAATACTGCTTAAAGATGGATAAAAGTATCAAAAGGATGCATTGTCATCGTGTTCTGAGTGGTGCGTCGCTACTCGTTGTTTTGATCCAATCTGCGCAATGCAGACTGTTTTGTCAGTGAGTCGCTCATCACCAGTGCAATAAATTGTTTAAAAAAGCATTGCATAATCGTGTCTTCAATCTCGTCTCGTGTTTCCATGGTGCCTCTTCACCCGGGACATTCATCTTTCGAATCGAAATGGATGTACTCATACGAAAAAGAACAGCAATTAAGGGTAAGCGTACCCGACTTACTAGTAGTGTTGAAAAATTAACAACTTACGATAACGTAACGGTTCAGGTGTATGCCACACAAGCCAACGAGTTGTGGACAGAATTGTTAACTATTCATGATGAAATTATGTGTACTTGTAAGGAGAAATGCATTCAAGAGAACGAAAATGAGTTTAATGCAATTGCAGAAAAAATAGATACGTTAAAAATAAACATATGTTTAAAGAAGAAAATAAATCTGTTGAAATCGAAAGTAGTAGTAGAAATAATGTACATTGTAATATTAAATTGCCGCGATTAGATTTGCCCTCATTTGCAGGTAATTTTACAGATTGGATTTCTTTTCGGGATATATTTGTGTCAACCGTTCATGATAATTCTTCCCTAAGTAATGTTCAAAAATTGCAATAATTAAAATTATCGTTAAAAGGGGAAGCATCGACAATAATTCAGAATATTCAAATTTCGGATGCGAACTATACTAAAGCGTGAAAATTGATATGTGAACGTTTCGAAAATCTGTTAAGTTACGCATCTCTGGTGTGTCCGGAAAAGAAACGGCAACCCCTAACGGCAGTGTAATTCTAAGTTTAGTTTCATGCTACAGTAAAAAATCGGTACAATGCGAATTACATATTTTAAAAAAGGTTACAGGTGAACTACCGCAAAGTTATGTGGATACAAATACATTGGATTGTTTTAATTCAGTAAAATTAGCTGATCCGAATTATCACTTATCGGGTAGCATAGATATACTTCTTGGTGCGGATTGTTGTTCAGATATTTTTGTCGGTAATTGTATCAAAGCACCTCACGAGTCAATTGTAGCACATGAAACAATTTTTGGGTGGGTTATCTTTGGGAAATCCACACCTTGTAAATCGAAGCAACGTGTTGTTCATGTGCATCATAGTAGTTATGATATCGACTCTTCCTTGCAGAAATTCGGGCAAGTCGAAGAAATTCCTAATGCTAGTAAGTGGACTAAGGAAGAAATCCAGTGCGGTAACCATTTTCAAATGACGCATTCCAGAGATAATTCTGGCCGTTACTTTGTAAACCTACCATTTAATCAAACCGCTAAACCTCTTGGGGAGTCAAGGGAAATGGCAATTAAACGCTTTCAACAAATTGAACGTAAAGTTACACGACAGCCAATCTTAATGCAGAGTTATTCTAAATTTATGAGTGATTACTTAACATTAGGTCACATGGAAATAGTTCCTGACCACGAGTTAAATGCTACCGTCGAATCTACGCATTACATACCTCATCATTGCATAAAAAATGGATCGGATCTTAAATTCCGCGTGGTATTTGACGCGTCTGCAAAAACTACGAACGATGTCTCATTAAATGATAATTTGTTAGTTGGACCAACCATTCAGGATGATCTTTTTAATCTCATATTGAGATTCAGGGAAAGGAAAATCGCCCTTAAGGCAGACATTGTAAAAATGTACAGGCAGGTAAAAGTTTCTCCTAACTATACAAACTTTCAGCGAATACTTTGGAGAAATTGTCCCTCGGAACCAATCAGTACCTACCGGCTGCTTACAGTAACATGCATCTGCACCGTTCCTAGCCACCAAATGCCTTCAACAATTAGTACACGACGAAGGGCATGATTTTCAGTTAGCGGTTAACAAGGATTTTTATGTAGACGATCTGCTTTCAGGCGCAGACACCATAGAGCAGGCTATTCAGTTACAGGTAGAAATTAATGCATTATTAAAGAGGGGTGGTTTTGAACTAAGAAAGTGGTCTTCGAATGAACCACAAGTGTTACAAAATTTGAGCGATGATTTGTTAGACCTAAATCAATATCAGGTTCAATCCGACAGTACAATTAAAACATTAGGCATACAGTGGGACCCTAGGAAAGATGTATTTTTGTTCAAGGTGTCAGTTAATGGTAAATATGCATACAATTCCAAACGGACTGTTTTATCAATGCTATCACAATTATTCGATCCTTTGGGATGGCTTACACCAGTAACGATAGGTGGCAAAAGTCTGATCCAAATGATATGGAAAGAAAAGTTAGATTGGGATGTACCTTTACCATCACCTTTAGAAACTGTTTGGAACAACTTACACGAGTTAGAACTTGTACAAATTCGGCGATATGTTTCAATGGCGCAGTGAAATATGAACTACATGGATTCTCAGATGCGTCCGAAAAATCGTACGCTGCCGTAATCTATTTGCGAACAATAGATAGTTGCGGAAATGTAAGGGTAAATTTAATCGCATCTAAATCAAGGGTGGCTCCATTAAAAAAATTAACGTTACCTAGATTGGTATTATGCGGAGCTCATTTGTTAGCCAAATTGATGTCGGTGTTAATTTCTGGCACAAGCCTTTCATTCGATAAAAAGTGCTGCTGGTGTGATTCCACAATCGTTCTCGCGTGGTTAGGTTCGCCTCATAATAGGTGGAAGACATTCGTAGCTAATCGTGTTGCACAAATTAGCGAATTCGTGCCCAATGCAATCCGGCATTATGTACCAAGTTTGGAAAAGCCAGCAGATTGAGCCTCTCGCGGTATAGGTCCAAGCGAACTTAGAAATCATGATCTATGGTGGAACGGACCACCATTTCTTGATAAAATTGAATGCATTTCTCACGAACACACATGTACTGAAGATAATGAAATAGAACTCAAACGGGAAGAGAAAAGGATAACAGGTCTAGTGACTCAAACAATGGAAGAACTCAATGATTTTGATCTTCTGCAAAAAATATTCTTCTTTAACAAAGCTAAAACGAGTGACGGCATATTGTTGTCGGTTCAGTAAAAACTGTAAATTACCGTTAAATGAAAGAGATCTTGGATTTCTCACTGCCTCGGAACTTAACCATGCCTTAATGTTGTGGGTCAGAAAAGACTCATGCAGAAAGTTTTAGTGCAGAATTAGAGGCTTTACAAAAATATAAACCACTTGCTGCGAAGAGCAAAATATTGTCTCTCAATCCAGTGTTACACGAGGGATTGTTAAAGGTGGGAGGCAGGCTAAGACATGCGAATGTTCCAGAATCACAAAAGCGTCCTATTCTCCTGCCTAAGGAACATCTTCTAACAAAATTGATTTTACAAGACATTCATTTGAAAAATTTACATGCCGGTGCTCAATTAATGCAAGCATGTTTGACACAGCAATTTTGGATTGTTTCAGCCAGGTCAGCTATTCGTGGAATCATTGCCAATTGTGTAGTTTGCAAGCGGCATCGAGTTCAACACTTAACACAACAAATGGGTGATTTACCGGCTTCACGCGTAAACCCATCTCGACCATTCACACATTGTGGTGTTGACTACTGCCGACCCTTTTCAGTAAAAATTTCAAAATCAACTAGAGTAAAAAGTTCAAAAGCGTATTTAGCTCTGTTCATATGTTTTGCAACAAAGGGAATTCATCTGGAACTCTTGACGACTGATAGTTTCATTGCAGCCCTCAAGAGATTTATCAGTCGTCGAGGAAGGTGCTCGCACATGTATAGTGATTGTGGCTCTAACTTCATTGGGGCCAATCGTAAATTAAAAGCTGAACTCGCATTACTTCTAAGATCGTATAAACATAATGATGAAATGTCACGTTATTTAAGTGAAAACAGCATCGAATGGCAATTTAATCCGCCGAGTGCTCCTCACATGGGAGGACTTTGGGAATCTAACATAAAATGTGTGAAGCAACATCTCAGAAAAATTGTCTCCAACGTAACACTGACCTTCGAGGAACTTTATACCGTATTCACACAAATCGAAGCTTGTCCGAACTCACGACCGCTATCCCCATTGTCCAAGGATCCCAACGATTTAACAGCATTCACTACAGGACACTTTATAGCTGGTGGACCTCTAACAGCTATACCTGAGCAAGACTACAGTACAACAAAGATGAACAGGCTTTCCAGATGGCAGTTAACACAAATCCTCGTCCTACATGGAATTGGAATCGAAGGAAGAAAGAATACGTTCTTCAACTGCAGCAACGATCCAAATGGCAGCAATCAAAAGAGAACTTAACTTGTGGTGATCTTGTCCTTATTGTAGATGACAAGCTACCTCCCACGAGGTGGAAACTCGGTAGAGTAACCTCTGTGCATCCTGGACATGATGGGAAAGTCCGAGTTGTAACATTAAAAACTGAAGATGGCATGTTGTCACGAGCTGTGGCAAAACTATGCAAACTTTAACAAGTTCAAGTTAATTTCATCAACTCTCATTTACGTGTTTTGTATTTCAATTCATTATTGTTTTTGTTAGTTAATGATTCTGTTCTTTTTTATCTTCATGTTTAGTTGTAATTGTGAAAGCTCTTAAAGCTTTCAAGGTGGGCGGCATGGTGCGTCTCTACTTGTTGTTTTCAATCTGCGCAATGCAGACCGTTTTGTCAGTGAGTCGCTCATCAGCTTTGGACGGAGAATATATATATAATATATAATATATATATATATATATATATATATATATATATATTAATGTTAATATATATATATACATTACCCTTCGCCGATATCCCTACTAAATCTCCCGATGTATCCCCTATGGATTTTTGTGGTTTCGGACTTTTAAAATCTGCATTATCCAAACGTCGTCCCAAAACCCTTACGGGACTCTGGAAAGCTGTTCAGGAGGAATGGGATAGAATACCTCTTCTGACACTTCAAAAGGCATTATTATCCTGGAAATTGCGGTGTCGAAAGATAGTTCAGAATAAGGGATGTCAAATAGAACATTTAAAACACAAGAATTTTATGTAATTTAGTTTTGTGAATACAATATACATCGTCTAAAAAATGTGTGAACAGCCTCTGTATTTACGCCAAAGCAGTGCTACAATTTCACCTCAACTTACCCTCAGTTTTGTAATCGCCGAATGGCGACCTTTTTTTCTCTCTTTCTAATAAACATGTAAACAGTTTGGCGTGCTTTTGCTTTCGCTTGAGTTTATCCTCATTTTTGCATGATCTGTTAAAGATGTATTTCCAACGCAAACGACATAATTTCTAGGCTTTGCATCACAAGTGAACAGGTATCTGAGATATTTAAAATGCTGTTACCCTCGGTAGGAGACGAGATATCGCCAAAACTAACGTCGGCAGACTGAAAGTACCTGTGTAATGATCACACATTTTCTATCTTTAGTTCTCTTTTAATATCATTGATAACTGAAGCGATTCAATCTCAATTTTTTTTTTTCATCCGTAAATTTTTAATCCAAAGGAAGGGCAAAAGTCAAGCACTCAGAAAAGAAAAAAAACTGTTTTACTAAGCGCTAAATAATTTATATTTCTCTGTTAGTTATCCTGATTGCTGTCAAGGGCAGCTCCAAGGGGGGGGGGGCAGTACGGGTAATTGCCCCCCACACCAAAAAAATAAAAGCCTGGCGTATTTTTAAATGTTTTTATTAACTCGCTTTCTTGTTTGTTTGTATGTTTGTCCACTTAAAATCTTGCAATTGATTTTTAACTAACTTCCCGACTAGCTAGACATTTGAAACTTTTAGAATACCTCAGAACACGATAACAATGCATTTTTTTAAATACTTGTAGTGATAACTTATTTCATTTAATTTATAAGTGCATTTCATTCATTTACTGTATAATAGATGGCACCACCATTCAGTGTCATTTTATGTTGCACGACACCGATAGGTGGCGTGGCAGTATTGTATCCCGAGAATTCTCTCGATGCTCGCGAACACTTCGCTTGCTGCTGTATAACCGAAAGGTGATGTTCGGAGATTGAATAAATATTATTTTGTTAAGTTTTAAAATCTGTTTCCATCAATCTAATTCAGGCATTTAACCTGATAATATACTTTTGGCCATCTTTAAGCAGAATTAAATTAATTTTCAGTTACTTTTGGTTAATTTTGTTTTGTAGACTGGTGCAGCCATCTATCTGCCGGGACGGGAACGAAAAGTTAAACGCGAGTTAACTTCCAATTAACTTCATTTTCTTTCAAGTGGATGGGATAATTCATCAAAAAAATTTTAAAAATTATTTATTAATACATAGAATTGTCAAGTTTATATGATTCAACAGAAAATTTAAAAACGTGGTACATAAAAAGTTCTTTTTATCTTGTAATTATTTATCTATGTAAAACTGAACTAGAAAAAAAATTAATGAGAAGGGTGAACCTGGACTTTAGATGGCATTTGTTCAATATCTGGTGAAATACTTGAGAGTGCCACTCTCATATCATCGTTGTTTGGTTTTTTTTTAGCTACTCATTTTTTAAATCCAGTCTCGCACATATATGTAAAAGAGAATGAAAGCAATGAAGCCTTGTAAGATTGTTTGACACCTTATCTAATGATATCATAGGTTTTTAACATAAAGAAATATAATTAAAAGTATGTAAGTATTGTTCCGTTTTTCCGGGTTCTTTAGGATTGAATAAAATCTCCTCAGAATCTACACACAAAATAAAATTTATTACTCTCTAAATTCTCCAGGGGCATACACAAATTCATACAGAAAACACGTAACAACTGTCTTCTATACAGCAGAAAACTCTAAAAGTACAAGTCAGGATACCAGAATCTTCGATACAATACACACCTAACGCACTTTCAACACATACGATTCTCAGTAGAAAAGAACCGAGTTCCAATACTAATATCGGGTATATTTATAGACTTCCAAAGCGCCTCCTATCGGTCAGTCAGCTAGATATCTCCAGAAGCTTCCAGAAAGGTCTACACGGCAAGTTGGTGACCATTTGGTGCCATATCGCCAATTGTGACGAAATGTCGCCAAATTTGGCGACAAAAATAAGTCACTAAATCCTTCGCCAATGTGGCGGTAACTCTCATATTTGGTTAGATTACCATAGACTCGTAAAATTCGTACCAGTATAGATAGTTTAAATCATGGTTTTAAATTAAATAACGCAGTATGATATAAATTGACTTCAGACTGTCCGTGATTCCACCAACGTTTTTCCCGTTCACTCTGTGGGTCGCGACCTACAGTTTGCTCACTACTTTAGGGTTGCCGTTAAATCGCCCAGGGATGCCGCTAGATTTTTTTTTTTTGGATAAACAAACAAAAAAAAAGTATTACAGTGGAACCTCGATATAATCGAGGATATAATATTCCTTGATAAATCCAAGTTTTGCCATTCCCCTTGAACCTGCCTAACACTCCCATGTTATTGTAAAATCGAACCTCGGTATATCGAAATCCTCGATAATTCGAAGTTTTCTCGTTCCCCTTGAGGTTCGATATATCGAGGTTCCACTATAGTAGTCTCACTTAACCCATTTAAGACCGCTCCATGTTTCCTTTATTGGAAATGCAACAAACAGTTTTTTAACACTTCTTAGAACATTAATTACACAAATAAGTTGTTTCCATAAAATTAAATTTATTTTTACGAGAGTTACAAAACGTTGCGTCTTCGCAACGTCAGTCCAAAACGATATAAAAATTTTTTTTGAAACATTTCTTTCACAAGTCATTCTACATTTCAACATTTCACAAGTCTTTGAACCATTTCGCATTAAGAGGTACATTACACTTATTACATACAGTAATTGTTTGACTTTTGCATTGTGTACATCTTTTTTGTTTATTTTCACTATTTTTAGTAATAATATGGCCCATACGGTCTTTCCGAGTTCCGTTGAGAATTAGATTTTGAATTGAAGATGGTCTTCCAATGCATGAAGTTTCGAGTAAAACAGAATTCATCTGCATTTCTTCAAGCTTTTTTATCAAAGATATGGCTCTCTCAAAGATATAGATCCCTTAAACTCTAATAAACTTATTTTAGAATTCATTACATCCATGTAGTCTCCATTTTTCTCATACAATATGCTCCTTTTTCTTACTATATTGCTTACTTTTACATTTATTAGAAAGAAATGTCGATATCACCTGCAATGTCTTTAGGTGATTCGACATTTTTACATAAAATATCATCATCAATAGCTTCTTCATCCGTCAAATCATCCGGATCTGGAGGGATAATGACGAATTATGATTCATCATTATCTTCTGTTGAGGACGATTCTGAAAAATTATCATCATCTAGCTCATGAAAATACTCCAATGCCTCCTCCAATGTCAAAAATCGCTTTTTTCTAGAGACAAACTTATCTGAAATGCAAACAATACCAATTTACTGCATAAAAAACTAGGCAGCACTAATAATGCACATTGGAATTAAGTAGTACACATTGGACTCATGTTGCGTTTTCGCAACATTTAAAAAAATATGAATTGAGAAACATAAAAACAAAAATTATGCCTTACCTGTTTAAGCCATTTTGTTCTTTAGTCTCCAGTAAACTCGGAACAAACATCCAATCGTAAATTTAACATGTGCTGCTATCTACAGATATTATTTGAAATTAGTCATTTTTTTCCCTTTCAAAACACCAAAAAAACCCAATTTTTTACAAGTACTAAAAGCTGACAAATGTAGCAACAAAAAATTTATTATGAACAATTAAAGTATAGAGGATAAGATAAAAATGTTACTTCAGACGTACAAAACTTAGAACATGCCTTCAAAAAATATAGAAATTAATGTTGCGTTTTCGCAACGCCAGTCTTAAATGGGTTAAAATAAATATTAAGTCGAATAAACGACTCTCATGCCCGACAGATGGCACAAGTCGATGCACAAGTTCCCGAGAATGAATGAGTTAGGGCCTGTTCACATAGGAGTCCAGTAGCGGAAGCTTTAAAGCGTTCAAATATATTCAACCAATGACAAACCTCCGATTAGCAAACCGAAACTTCCGAAATTTTTAACGCCTATGATTGGTTTATTTCCGTCTCAGCGCCATCTTTCCTTTTACGCTTCCGCTACGGGACTCCTATGTGAACAGGCCCTTATCCCTTCAACTATTAGGCTCGATATCAAACATGTCACTCATCCTTTCAACAACGTCATATCGTCATAAAACGTGATTTTTCAGGAGAGTGATTTTAAAGTTTAAAAGTAGAATAAAGTGTATTAAAAATAAATATTATTTCTGCTCTCTAGCGTCTAAATATTGAGCGGTGAGATAGGACGATCCTGCAGGAATATATAGGGTGGTCCAAAACTATTGAGCGTATTTCATGATTAAAAAAAAAAGAACAAAATGAGGTATGTACATGTTTATTGCTTTCTTGGAAAGACAATTTAACACAGTTTTGCACAACAAAATTTTTAACATTAAATAACTTCCACATAAACCGATAGATGGCGCGACAACATTTCGCAAGAAAAATCTACTACAATTGCGTCAGTCTGCAAACGGCTACCGTACAGGAAAAAGCAAAGTGCGTTTTGTGGTTCCATGAAAGCAAATCCGTTGTAACTCATTTTTTTCTTCTTTTTTTTTCTCAAACATGAAAGGCGCTCACTAATTTTGGAAAACCCCAGGGTGGTCCAAAATTGAAAACGAAGAGAAAAAAAGGAGTTACAACGGATTTGCTTTCATGGAACCACAAAACGCACATTGCTTTTTCCTGTACGGTAGCCATTCGCAGACTGGCGCAATAAGCAAATTTTTTGGCTCGCTAAATGTTGTCGCGCAATATACCGGCTTATGTGGAAGTTGTTGTAAAAGCTTGCTGTAAAAATTTGCTGACTACTGCGCAACAGGACAGCAATTTCTTAAAGTGTATCATAGCAGGAGATGAGTCCTGGTGTTTACAATACGACCCAGAAACAAAAGGACAAAGTGCACAGTAGAAAGGACCGTCTTCTCCCATTCAAAAAAAGGCACGGATGTCAAAATTAAAGTCTAAGGTGATGCTGATTGCATTTTTTTATTACAAAGGACTTATTCACCACGAATTTGTTCATGAAAATCAAATAATTAATCAGTATTTTTTCAAGAAGGTGCTTTTTCGATTAAGAAACAGGATAAAGCGAGTTAGGAAGGAACTGTTTGATTCTGGGCAATGGTTTCTTTTACACGATAATGCTAGGCCCCATACAGCAATTTCTGTGCAACAATATCTTGCTAAGCATTAAATTACAGTGATAAATTACCCACCATATTCTCCCGACTTATCGCCAGCAGATTTTTTTTTCCTTTTTCCGAAGCTTAAGATGGCCATGAAAGGACAGATATTTGAAAACGTCTCGGATATTAAATCAAATGTTACGCATATTTTGCGAGCGGTTAATTCCAACGCCTATAAACAGTGTTTCGATGACTTGAAGAAACGTTGGAAAAATTGTATAGACTCCTTTGGCGATTATTTCGAAGGAGATAAATTTATTTGAAGGTGAATAATATTTTCCTTATTTATAATCATTACAAGATAAAAAGAACTTTTTATATAACATGTTTTTAAATTTTCTGTTGAATCATATAAACTTGAAATTCTATGTATTAATAAATATTTTTTAAAAATATTTTTGATAAATTATCCCATCAACTTGAAAGAAAGTTAAGTAAATTGGAAGTTAACTTGCGTTTTACTTTTCATTCTCAACCCGGCCGATAGATGGCTGCACCAGTCTACAAAACAAAATTAACTGAAAATGAATTCAATCCTGCTTAAAGATGGCTAAAAGTATCAAAAGAATGCATTGTCATCGTATTCTGAGCTATTCTAAAAGTTTCAAATGTCTAGCTAGTCGGGAAGTTAGTTAAAAATCGATTGCAAGATTTGTACGGGACAAACACACAAACAAACAAGAAAAGGAGTTGATAAAAACATGGAAAAAAATTGTCCTGTTATTTTATGGGCGCACCTTGTATATAACAATTGGCAACCGTTTGATACATGAGTGCCGAAATTTTAGATAGTGTAAAAATGATACTGGCAAGTGACATTTTTAAACTTTAGTCAGTATTATTTTGAATGATTTCAGTAAATTTTGTAGTTTTGAAGAATTCCACTGTCTCTTTCATCTTCTCATCAAAATGTATCAAGAACTGGCCAACTGGTTGCTGTAGTGGGTATGTACTTCGAATGAAACAAGGGTCGAGGTGCTCCTTTATGCTAGCTGAGGGAACGTGCTCTTTGGGTTCTAAATATTTCCATTATGTTAAGTTTGGAAGGAATAAGACGAAATTGTAAAATCCCTGGTTAAATAGCTCAGTTTTAAGAAAATGAAGCTGAAGAAAAATCTGCCAGTTGCATGCTAATTTGTCATATATATAAAAGTAGTTTTCATAATTTAAATTAAAAAAAATACTCAACAACACATTTGCTCAGAATATTTTACTGATTGGTTGACATTATATAGTGCTAATATAACTTTGAGTTAAATATTATATTAAGAACAGGATCAAAATAAGTGAATTTACTCTTAAGGGGACAGTGGACTTTCAAAATTGTGAAATTTGTTCAAAAATTCGATTTTGTTATTTTATTGAATCGTGAAACTACGAACGAATAGGAATGTGTTGCAAAATGAATTTTTAATTTCTGTGATTGCTTTCCTAGTTATAGGCATTTGTATTTAATTTAGATATTATGTGGTTACTAATAGCAATAACTTTAAATGTGTTTTTCTCGAAATAAAAATTTTCGTGTCATACGAATATTCAAACTGCTCCGGGCGCATTTCTAATTATCGTATTGCTTTGAAATTTCAGTTTTATATACTTAACTGTATATCAAATAAATCTTATTGAAAAAAATTATGCTTCGTAGCTCAGAACTTCTAAATTTTGTATTTGAAATGATTAATTATAGGTATTTTGCGTCATAAAAAGGGTGTTTTCACTATTATTATTTTTTTGTCTTTATATTTTTAATGAATGCTTAAAATGAGAAATAAGTTTCATTGTTAGTTCTATAAGGTATCCTGTGAATAAAAATTACCATATTATATGCAAAAGAAATGCGCATGGAACATTTTTAATGAGGCCAATTTTTGATATAATTAATAATTCACAATTCATAAACTATCAATATTTCATCATTAAATTTTAACCACTTTTACATATCTATTGTACTAATCACATATTCAAATTTCAAGCAAATGCATTCAAAACAAAAAAAGTTAGGTTTGAAGGTCCACTGTCCCCTTAAAATAACATAAAAGCTAATTTTTTCCCGCCAAATCTGGTTGACGGCTTTTTGAGGCGAACACGGATACCATGTTCGCCTCAAAAAGCCGAACTAGTTTGAAAATATTTTCTAGCCGAGAAATAGTTTGAAAATATTCTCTTTAGAGCTTCCTGTTCTCTTAGATTTTATCTTTACTCAGTCTGCATACACGTATAATTCAGTCTAAGGGTTCATCATCTGTTTTCTGTTTTTTGAAACTTTTTTTTTGTATTTTGTTTTCAAGCAGCTGAAATTTTCTTGCTTGTGATTTTAAACTTAGGAACAGCATTTGTTTTCGTTTCTCTTCCTGTTTTCCTTTCAGTTTCACTTGGCAATGAAAAGCATTTAATTTCCGTCAAGACTTGAAAAGAAGTTGTACTCACTTAACTCTTATTCCATGTTTAAATGTTAGTTTGTCCTAAAATGTTTATAATTTAAAAAAATTGCGGGATTAAAAAAAAGTTCTCAATAATTGTATTCTAGGATACAAAGAGTTTGTTATCATTTGCATAAAATTATTACCATTGTTTACTTGATACATTCCGGTTTTTTTATCTCAGGAAACGAAATGTGTTAATTCATACATTTCCTCTAGAGGAATGTTTTGTACTTTTAAGAAAAGGGTGAACTAAATGTCATGTAGGGGGTTTAAAGTTTATTCAAAGTACTTATACTTCTTTCAGTGTTTGCAATGAAATGTTCTTCAAAATTGTTTCATGTGCCCTTAAAATTATTGCATAAGCTTATTACAGTTACGTGTATTTTAAAATATTGCTTAAATTTCAAATTAAGTTACAGTGGCTCCCAAAAGTGTTCGTACACATACGATTTTCAAAGAAATAGGGGTCTATCCATTAATTAAAATGAATATTTCAGAATGGGTATTTAATAATAAGATATATAATCTATTCTTAACAAAACTACATGAAATATTTAAAAAAAATAGTAAAAATTTATTTTTAAGAAACCAATAATCCAAAAGTAACAAAAACTTTATCTCACAAAAGTCATCGTACACTTGTAAAAAATCTCTACATATTAGTAAATATTCTAATTTTTCGTTAATTTAATATTTAGTAGGATATCCTTTAGCATCCACAACAGCTTTTAAACGTCTGGGAATAGATTGCACTAGTTCTTTTGTCATTTCTGCATCAATGTTCATCCATTCTTCCATCATAATTGTTTTTAGTTCGCTTTTCGTGTGAATGTCGTGTTTTCGTACTCGAACCTCCAGTTCTCTCCAAGTACATAATATCAAAGAAAATTATAAATGTTAAGTAAATTGTGATTTGAGGGTTTTCAATGCTTTGCTGTAACTATGAGTTTCTTACAGTGCCGGATCTAGGAAATTTCTCAGCGGGGGCAAGTCAGCTCCATGCCGCCCCTGTAGCTGTTTTTCACTATTTAATGCAGTAATAAATAACAGGATAAAAGTAATAGTCTTTTTGATGGTGTGCCAAACTTAATTTATTGAAATAAAAATAAATATATTTTTGACTTAACAATACGATAACATAGAAGTATATGCATTTTTTTTTCATACCGACTAAAAATGAAACCCACTACTACCCTCTTGCCCAAGCAATGATGGTCTTCGCAGCTACCTTTCATTATGCTTTAGAAAATGTGTTGTGTGCAGATATTTTTACAAAATTATTTTCCTTGATTTTCTTTCAGAAAATGAGTTGATCGCTTCTTCATAATTTATTGGATTAGCCTCTTGCCTTTCTATAGATAGTATTGCGATGTTTTTCAATCTGTCTTGAGTCTTTGTTGATCTGAGATAGTTTTTAATTATCTTCAGTTTGCTAAAACTCCTCTCCCAGCTTGCTGATGTAGTTGGGAGCGTTAAATAAACTCTCAAGGCTATGCACAGATTTGAGAAAGCATCGGTCAAATCTCTTTCTTGGATAAGGTTTAGAAGATCAAGTTGATTCATTTCTTCAAAATTAACTGCTGAATTCTGTAACTGGTCACGCAGAACTAGGATTTCAGTAGGGAACTGATCTTCACTTATATCTTCAAGATATTTACTAGCTAAGTTTGCAGCACGAGTTTTCAACTGCTTGTCATTCAAGCTTTTCAAATTTTTCAAATTTAGAAAAAGAAATATTGTTGAGTGCACTTATACTCTGCATTCTATCTTTCAACTGGATCAGTATGACATCGATTACTTCCTTCGTACTATGGTAAAAACTTTCTTCTACAGAGAAATTTCTTCCTTCATCTTGCGCCATCTCTCCAGGCATTATTTTCCTTTTTGGGATTCTGCGAGTTTCCATAAATGGCCCCACTTCAATATTTTTGCGCTATTTATTTAGCAGTCTTTATCCATTCATTTATTTCATTTCTCAGCCTTTCCATGGTTTTGGTGAGACCTTCCAACATTTGTATTGTTTTTGACAATATTATGTTATGTTTCCGTATTTCCTTGTTAACTCTGTTAAATTCTTAAGATATTTTGGTTGCCCAAGCAACCAAATACGAAATAAGTCGCAAATCTTTCAAAGTGCGAATGAGACTGGAGGCATCAGATTTTGTCTCTGATGTATAGTGTTCTTCGTTCAACTCAGTGAGAGAGCTGATTACTCCTGGAAAGTCTTTTACAAGAGCATGTACTGCATCGGACTTTGCAGACCATCGAGTATCACTGGTTCCTTTTGAATTCGTTTTTGTGTGTGTTTCTTTCATGATTTCCCACCGTTGTGTTGATGAAACAAAATAGCTGTATAATCTCTGGATTATTTCCAATACGTTCGCTGTTTCAGGAGATGTTGATGCTGTATGTAGTCCCACCAGATTCAAGGAGTGGGCTGTGCACAGGACAAAAGTTGCTAATGGGTTGATATCCAAGAACCAGTGACGTAGCGAGCATAAATGGCGCCCGGGGCACGATACCTTTTTAGCGCCCTTTTGGGATACCTTTTTGGAAATTTTTGTTTGTCTTGGGGGCTATTTGGCGCCTTGCTACGCCACTGCCAAGAACCTAGCTTGAACTCCTATATTGTGGCGTCACGACAAGTAGTAAGGCTATGCTCTCTGAGGCATTTTGAAGAATTTTCACAACTATTGATCCATACCAAGAAAGACAGAGTTCTAATTTACAAACGAAGGCCAACTTTTTAAAACAAAAACTTAACAAGTAGATCTATTTACAAAAAGAATTAAACATTAAACACTTCCCACATAATCACTTAATTTACGTGCAGATTCACAAATACACGCTCCAGGGCCCATTCTCGGCCCAACAACACAGGAGCCTAGCAAAAACACGTCTATCCCGCTCGGATTTTATACAGCGTCTCTCTCCAATGTCTGGATTTTCAAAAGGGGTGGAGGGGCCGGCAGATTATTGGCTGACAGGTCTTTTTAGATGCCGAACTTTACTACATTGCAGAAAAGTTAAGATGACAGCTTTAGTGGTTGCATCTGTAAGGAAAACGGTTTTTAAACCCCCCACGTGTTCCGAACTGTTGGAACCGAACAACACATTCCTTGAAAAACACGCAGCTGTGTTTCAAGCCGTTGTGGGGTCTCGGGAAAAAATAAGACCCTATTTCCAGTACGCTACAATATAAACACCACACATGTTCGACCCATTATCAAATGTTCGGGTTCGACAATTTCCAATTTCTAACCCATCTTCCTCCAACTTATGAAATATTGTATCTGCCAAGTACTCCCCAGATTTTCAAATAACTGCTGTAAAATCAATGAAGCTTTCTCTGATATCAAATTGGCCACTTTCATCCTTAGTAACACATCGAATTAATTGGCTCATTTGTTCTGTGTGTGATTTATAAAGTGTGCGATCAAACAATACTGCGTAGTACTTTGCGTGATATATGTCATTCAGAATCTTCTTTCGAGCACGATCTCCCATCATTTCAATGAAACTGTACCACTGATTAATTGAACACTTGCACAGTTCACTAGAAATTACAATTTACAGGCGGAAGCATCGACAGGCGACAACAAGTCTGCAACTGACACCATCTTTTCCCGCCTCTCCTCATCTCTATGAGTCACGGGCCACCCTCCCCTCCCCTAGCTACCAGCTTGTTTTTCGGCAATGAAACATTCTCCGCAAATCACATCAACGCAATTATCGCTCTTCTGTTATTGAAATACACTTGTTTTACTCTTACGTAAAGCAAGAATTTGAGTTTACTTTCTGTAATTTTTTTTTTCTTCCAATGCGGAGGCACTTGTCAAACATTCGCCTATACTACGCCGCAATTTAACTGCCCATTTTATTGTGGGGGCACCATATAGGCGGACAGAATTACCCCCTATGAAGGGACGACACGAACGGAGGCATTTTTTGTGGCGCGACGCCAGGATTCGATCCGAGCACCCTCAGCACCGAAAACCAGCGCGCTGTACCACTGGGCCGTCCCAAGCCCGCTTTCTGCAATTAATAGTTTAATAAAACCCCGCCAGTATAATAAGAAAGTGATATGAGGGTATCTAAATTTTATGTTTTATTTATATTTTTATGGCACTATGAAATTATAATAAAAGGAAAACATTTTCAATCCCATTTTGCCGTCCCCCGGGGCAGTTGCCCCTTCCCCCCCTCAATCCGGTTTTTTAGCATCTAAAACCTCAGGTCCCAAACAGAATAAGAATTTTCCACTTTTTAATCACTGTTTAATTTTATTGTTGTTCTTAATAGCATCATGGGTATCTCATACTTTCATCAGTCATTAAAAAGAAATATTGAATGTATTTTACATCTAATGCAAATTCTAAAGAAAAATACAAACGAAAAAATATATGAAACGCAGTCAAAATAGGAAATGGCTATACACATCAGAGCTCCGCAACCTTTTATTTTCCACGGCACAAAAACGTTTTTTCGATAATTCCGCGGCACACCACAAGGAAAAGTTTGCAAATACATAAATTACACGTACATGTTTTTATTAGATAAAAAACGCAATAAAATAGCTCTATGTATCAAGATAATTATGATCATTCAAGTTTTATACAAATCAGTTTGATTTGTACACCAACACAAGAACAAAAATATAAAGTTATAGTTTACAAGTAAAAAAATTTTCTCTTTAAATTTTTATATTAAAATTTGTTTTTTTGGTTACTTAAGCCTAATAAATCAAAGTTAATTTAAACATAATTAATTTATTAATGAGATATTTGAGCTTGTTTTGATGAAAATATGTACGTTTTATATTTGGCTCTATATTAGAAAGAGCTACCCGAAGTTCATGGTCAAGACCCTTTAAGCACGATCGTTTGTCATTTTCAATTAGAACCAGTGTCGAAAAACTTTGTTCGCATAAGTATGTCGTAGAAAAAAAGGAGCAGAATTGCAACAGCCTTGTCAGAAATTTGTGGATATTCTTTCTTAACTGAAATCCAGAAATATGTCGATCGAGCATACATACAATATATGGTAACAACATGTTTTTGTTTTTGTATAATTTCGACCACTGTTATTACTTTTGCTAATATGTAATTTCGACCCAAGGAAATTACATATTAGCAAAATGTTGAGGCATATTTTACTTAGAAAAATTTCTAACTGATGGGGTGGTTAATTTTTTATTATTATTATTATTATCGATAAAATCACCGCGGCACAGTCAAGATCACCTCGCGGCACACTGATTATGGAGAATATTGTGTTTCAGCAAAGCATTTCATAGATCTGTATCGTGAGTTAACAGAAAAAGCCAAACAACATACTACCGAAGTTAAACTTTCATAATTTAAAAATAATCTATTAAATCAAGGAATAACATCTGTGATTTCTAAGCTGCCGAACAATAAAAAAATTAACTGCGTGTGTCTGATAATATACTATTTTTCTTTTTATTTTACATAATATAAACGCAAATTTAAATAAGGATACAGTATGCACACATACATAATGCCAACTCTGACTGAATCATAAATCTCACGCTTAATAAATTTGAAAAAAAATTAACATATAATGAGTTAAAAATGGATAAATTCTTTCGAAATCTACCTGGAACTCTTATTTTAACTATGTTTTATTGGTACGCATGTATTGTTTTATTTTTTAGATTCGGAGTTAGACGTTCTTAACTTGAATGATTGCCATTTCTTTTTTTTCACTTTTGAGAATAAGAATTGTTTTGTTTCACCGTCTGTCTAAATAGAAATCCGATAGTTTATTTAGATGAAAAAGTTTGAATATTTTAGAACACCGAAAATCCGCTGTTTAAAATACATAAACATCTGAGAGAAACATTTGGTATCAATCAAAAATGTTTTCGTATCGAATTTCGAATTCAAAAATCGATGATTTCTGTTGCCGACATCAGCTTTCTCAATACCGTAAACAACTAAACACAACTAGAATAGAAAAATAAGTAACCAATTTGTATTTTGGTTGTAGATTGATGAAACTGCATTATATAAGACAGAAATTCTATTTAGGTTTTCTCATTAACGTTTTACTAACTTTATTTAAAGCTCCTTTGCTAAGATCCATTTTATATTCGTTTCATAGAATTGAATTTTGTGGACTTAAAAATACCAAAGATATGTAGGTTTACAATTTGTTATAAAAAATTAACCGGCTTCATCATCGAGACAGGTACGTAGGAATTGTCTGAGACATACTTTCTATTTTCTTCTTGCTGTCGTTATACACGCAACAGTGTGACCGGTTTTCTCGTGAATCGAAGGGGGGAAAAAGCGGGAAAAGTGTTTCACTCATAGGGGGAAATTCAAAGAGCGTAGGGAGTTGACTTCTATATCTTCACATCGCTGGCAGTTTCACTTCAACCCAGTCCGCGAAGCGTCTTTGGCGTCTGATTCGAACTCCTTTGGTTTATTCCTGTTCTCTGTATTCCATAACGTGAGTTCAGTTTCTTGGATGTTATAAATTTATAGACAACATGGATTTTATTTTGATGTTATATTGTGTTTAGTGTTATGATTTTTACCGATACTATTACTTTTTATTTATTTTTTCGGAATCGTTACTTAAGCGGTTTTTAAACTATCTGTAGATTTTGTTCAATTACTTTATTCAGTCTGATCATATATAACTAAAAACCGACTTTAGTACCAATCATTTTATCTTGCACATTATTCAAAAGGTACTTGACCAATCCTCTTTGAAAAATATGTTTTCTGCTGTCATAGTATTTCCTATATTGTTTAATCTTTAGAATTTTTGTGTAAGCTATGCAGTTCTACTGCTCGAGTATATGATAAATAGGAATTAACCGGAAAATGCTCATTTATGAAATTTATTTAAATATTTTTAATACGTAAAATGTTCCATTTTCTCTATCAGAGGCGTTGAGATGTGTTGTAAATAACCTTGACTTCCGTTCTTTTATTATGAATTTTTAAGGTTGAAGAGAGCGAGAGTTATTTGCGTAGACGTTCTAAATATCCAGCGAGCGTTAATGGTTACACTAAAAAAAAATTATACCGACTGTTTCCTATATTTTGATTTCGTCTTTCATTTTCATCGACGATATTGAAATTTAAGAATAATGTTGGCTTGTCAATAAAACTGTAGTGGTCTAAACTGGTAAATTCTGAAGTCTGTTGATCAGCTGTTAGACAGTGAATATCAGGAAATGATTAGATTTAAATGTTAACCTAAAGTAAACATCAGATTTGATGCATTTGCAATTTTTGCCACGGTAATGAAATTCTACGCGATAGATTCCCCTCTGTCGCTCATCAGAACACCGATATGTTCGATTTGAGGGGGCAATATTAATTTTTTTCCCGGTATTAAGAATTTTTGTATGGATTGTTTTTGGCTTTTAAATTGAGTTATACAATTTTCAAGGACTTTACTGTCATCGACTAACATTATTTACCCTTAAAATCATTAAGATTAATTATCCCAAATGGTAGATGCCGTGTGGTAAGTTGGCGGAATTTTTCATTTTTTCCGTTTATATTGCTGGTTTGCGGTAATCATTTATCTAATTTTGCGGTTTTACTCTTGTGCACGGAAGTTTAGGACAAAAACTGGGTATTGCTGCTCGGGTTGCTGGCCCAATTTTCGAACACACAAGAAATCCTTTATAAAAACTTTTCAGCTTGCACGTTTATGTGTACGTGAGAGAGCAGAAATAATTATTGATTTCTTGAGGGTAGTTATACTTCTTGAAACGATACCCTGTATGATAATCTCATTTAGCAAGCAGGTGTGTAAAAGATTAGTAAAATAAAAGTGCATTCGCTAATAATTAAAGGGTGCTCGTTCAAGAATTTACATATCTGAACGAAATCTGATCTCATTACAAATGTCTAAAGCAATTTTTAAGGAAAGGGGTGTTTTTATTTCTTTTGTCACGATTTTGTATGAGATCAACATATTTTCCGATGATTAAGTAACAACTATTGAACAGTATATGCTAATCATATTTAATAAAGCAAATTTAGTTTTAAATAATAAAACTAATTTCTTAAAATTAAATTTCAGTGACATTAATACAGCCAAGATGGTTCTAGAAATATTCTAAAAGTAGATTATAATAGATAAAATTTTCTTATATATATATTCTAAAATATTCTTCAACAAAATCTGTCAAAAGTATTTTTCAGCCCGAAACGGAGCTGATCACATTTAGTGTTATCAAAAACCAGGCGGTGTGCTTTTCCGTACTGAAAAGACCCAGAGAAACAGACTGGGAAAAATGGACTATGAATGATAATCAATCTTCATCATCTTTTTAACAGCTATTTTTTAGAGACATGAGACACAAAAATAAGGAAATATATTATCATTTATTAGATGAACCCAGTGAAGCATGGACACACGCTACGCTTAAATTAATGCTGTGTATCTCGCACTACTGTATAACGAAAGCCGCTCATTACTCTTTTTAACTTTCTCAAACGATCGTATGGTTAACCTTGACCGCAGCGCAGATATTCAGTCATTTGCATTTTAAGCCCATTATTTTCTTGGAGGCTTTTTAAAATGTTTATCCTCTCCTGGCCCAGTTTGTTTTTATTGCTTCCATTTACCACAAGAAAATAATATCAAACCTGTTGCTTAGGTTAAAATATAGTTCCTTTTCTCTATGTACTTTGAAGTGCACTGGTATTATTTTACAAGAAGTTCTTTATATATATATATATATATATATATATATATATATATATATATATATATATATATATATATATATATAGTTCTTTTTTTGCTGAGCCCCTGATACAATACCATTTTACTTTACGTTTTTTATATGAGAAAATTCCAATTATTTAGTATGCTATAAGAGTGTGTCTTCGATTAAACTAAGAGCCATAACTTTTTAAGCAATTTTGTTTCGTATTTTTCGTATATATATATATATATATATATTAAAATATATATATATATATACGCACAACTACAGTGGAACTTCTCTACATGACTATATTTTGCTCAAACCCCATTTTTAAGATTCCATAGGAGCCAATATTATGGAAGAAACCTCTATTCGACGGCCTCTCCTCAAAACAGTTAATTTTTTATTCGGAACCTTGACTGGCCGCCATAGAAAAGTTTATTTCTCTCTCTCTCTCTCTCTCTATACATATATATATTTTAGTTAATAAGCCAATAAATTAAAATTATTATTTATACATTCAGAATAATCTGTCGTGGTATTGTTTTTAAATTTTAGTTCTGTCGAATTTCTCATAGTTTCGGTTCATGGTGTATTTTGGTTATTAGCGAGAATGTGCAATTTTCTCTGCCTACGGTGCAATTTTCCCCTGAAGACAAAGAGTGCATTTGAACTTGCATGTGGCATGTGTGTCAGTACGAGAAAAAGCCGAGAGCAGACGAAGCTGGTGTGTATTTACGTAGGCGTCAGCTGAAATCCGCGGGCGTATGAGTTACGATTGACGCTCACTCCATAAATAGTCACGTTAAACGTGACCACGCGAAATGTTTGTTTTCCCTGTAGGGACTTTCTACTACGTCATCCCCATCAGCCGTCTCAGTGTTTTGGTTTTTCGATCGGAGAGGTCATGCAATGTTGTTCAATTTCTAAATTTTACTTCGTTTCCGTCATTAAAATTGAGACAATATAAATGACTTTCATGTTTTTGATAAAAATAACAGTATCTGTAATTTTTAAGGAATGATTGAAAAGATATGATAAAAAATTTTGGATTTTGTGTTACTTTTTTGAATTTAAATCTAAATACGAAGAAAGAATGCGTACATAGATAACATCCCATTTAAAAAACCACTGTTTTCTTTTGAGTTATTTTTTAAAAAGTTGTGCACATGGTAAAGTAATTTATATATATATTTTGCATTACTACTAGTTATCGCGTTTCTCAAATGGAAATAATGATAAATGCATAATTTTTAATATAATCTTATATCTAATTAGTAATGCAGACAAAATTTCGTTCTGAGGGGAAGGGGGCTTTGTATGTACTCCCAACTTCAAGAAATAACAAAACTTTATGAAAGCAGTTTGCATAAAGGGGAGTTTCAACCCCTAAAATCTATTTTTTTTTCGCTGAGCCCCTGATACAATACCATTTTACTTTACGTTTTTTATGAGAAAATTCCAATTATTTAGTATGCTATAACAGAGTGTGACTTCGATTAAACTAAAAGCCATAATTTTTTAAGCAATTTTGAGTATGGAGAAGAAAAATAAAGTAGAACAATTATATCGTGTTAGATAAAGTTAAATGGGGAATTAAAAACACAGATTATTTGGAATTGATAACAGAATATTTTGTGCAAACAATTTACTCTTTACGACCGTCTGTTGTTATATATTAACCGGAATGAAGTCCGGTGTAACTTCAATCCGGTTTAACTGCATATTTGTAGTCACTTATAGTAGTGTTCAAATAGTTTCTGTTGACGATTATTTCTGACTTTCATAAGTTACTTCGAAGTTTACGTTTAAATACGTCAACGTCTAATGCTTGCAGTATGAATGCACACGTGCATGTGTCATTGGTGGCTAAATTGCCCCCCCCCCCCCCAAAAAAAAAAAAAAAAGCCCGGCGTATTTTTTTTCCATATAATCGTAGACCTAATACTAAATGAGTTTAAATTTAAAATGAGACGATGTTTATTTCTTATATATATACATATATATATTAATATAATATAATATTATATAATATATATATATATATATATATAACCCTAAGAGCCGACGTTGCTGCCCCCCCCCCCCCCCAAAAAAAAAAAAAAAAAAAAAAAAAAAAAAAAAAAAAACTCTGGACTGGAGAAATTAATTAACAACAGGTTCTATATCCTAATGACCATTACTAAAAGATATACCGAAAGGTAGTTTGAAAATTCATGCATTAAATACTCAAATAAGAATAATAAAAGAGGTACACAGAACTAGATTATGTTTTAAGAAAGAGTTTTAGAACATTAAATACCAGACAAAGAGAACAATAAAGCTCAGTAGGACCATCTGTTTAAATGATAGCCATTGCCGCATCAAAGAACGGACCGTCCGCCCGGTGTACGGTAGGTCTATTTTTTAAAAATGTTTGTCCTGTGAACGATGCAGCTGGCGCTCATTAGCAAACGGTTCGCAGAACCAATACCTACATTACGTATGGGTTCTACAGAACCGGCGCGAATCAGCTGAATCCTACCACTGTATAAGGGCATCAGATTTATTCAGTATTTTCAATATTTATGGTTAGTTGCCAAATGGTCGTACTGATTAATGTAGTTTTGATTTCGATTTTGATTTTACGAGAAGTGGCATTCATGATTTCCTCGGTAAGTTTTCAAAGCGTCTTGTTAGCGGAACTAAAAACCGTCGATTTTGGCTAACGGTAAAAGAACAACTTATTACACTGCTTTTTAACACGTTGGCCGGCAATTTCAATGATTGGTCACGCTCATTAGCTTTCACAGTAAACAATAGTTTACTTGTGTTAGAGTTAACTCGAGTTAGCTTTCAGCTAAACACGAGTTAACTCGTTACTGGTCGTCTGCGTTTGTGCATGAGAACACGAGTTGAACTCGTGACCGGTTCAACAATGTGTTAGTATGACATTGTATAGTCCAGAGGTGGGGAACCTTTTTACCATTAGAGGCCACATGTAAATTAGGTAGTAATAAAGGAGGCCGCATAAGTTGATGAACCTATATATGCGACTATTATGAAATTATTATAGTTAGATATAGTTTTAATAATTTGGTGCATTATATAGAAAAATAACCAAAAAAAATTAAGTCCTTACTTATTTATGTCAAAAAGTTACTATATAAAATATTTTTGTAGTCACATAAGGATAAAAACTTGTTATAACGTTAATCATTAACCATTATTTTTTTTGCAGAAAAAATAATACGTTTTATCGTACATGGAGTCAGTCACAACAATAATAGTAAGAAAATAGTTTTTGTGTAGAGATCATATAACATGTCTGGTAGTATTGCTAAGAAACTCTGAGCATTAAATTACATATAAAGTGTAGTTGAAGTATCGTACAATCAAGGTAAACGAGGCTCATTTGGATAAATATACAATTGTAGCGACTCTAGACAACAATTTCAAAATGTCAACTTTATTCTGGCCGACACTGTGCATACATTCATGCCGTTCTTTATTTAATCCTATTGATTTGGAAATTGTTGTAATCTATATAGGTAAATATTAATTAATACAAGTGCTAGCTTTTATGAAGGCCGCAAGAGATCACGTAGGCCGCGTGTTCCCCAACTGTGGTACATACAATGCCTTTAACATAGGATTTTCAACAAAAATTTAACAATAACAACAAAACTGTTAAGTTAATAAAATGGATTGCAGTAGTAACTGTGAAAATAGAATATTCCTCAGAAAAAGATGTTTATATATTTGTTTACACCAGCTTTATAGCAATTTTAAGAAGGTTATAACTAAGGTGATCAACCTTTTAAAATTTTACAGGGAATCTCCGATTTTTAATGCTAATTGGAATTGTTCCGATCGAATCAGATTCATCCATTCATCGCAAGACTGTACTAAATAATAAATCCTTCATTATTATTAAAACTTCAAGCTTTGAAATATTTCCATACTTATTTTATTCTAAATAATTAATGAATTTAGAGGTTAATTAACTTTCGGTTGCGTTAAAAAATAATAGTTGCTTAAATTCTTATTCAATTTTAACGTTTAATAAGCACAATCACGTTTTTTATATTCCGTTCGTTGTTCTTTGATTTAATTACTGAACGTCATCTACTTTTACACCAATGGCCATACCAGTGGCGCACACAGGATTTAATCTTGGAGGGGGCCGAATTGAACGAATAAAAATATTTATAATGCAAATTCAATATTCATAATGCAATTTCTATAATATTCATAATGTAAATTCTTTTTTTTTTTGGGGGGGGGGGGGGGGGGGGGGCAGGGTACCTTGGCCCATCCCCTGGGTACGCCACACTGGGCTATACATACCTTATACCAGAAGCTAATTTGGAGTTTTTTTAAGTTGGATATCCGGAAACTGGCCGATGAATAGCTGTTCACTCAAGTTATGACTGTAATAGCGAGTCTCGTGGTATGAAATACTATTCATTGTAAAAATTTCAGGGATATTTACATTTATAAAGTTTTAATCATTTAAAATAATTCAATATTTTTTTTGGATAAGTTTTATAGTCTTAAAATTTGTTACAGAAATATTTTATCACTCAGCTATAAGTGTATATTTAAATAGAACCCATCTATCACCTTAACTAGGTAGAAGCTGATTAAATAAAAACTAAAAATAAGTTTCAACGAAATTGAATCAATTTACTGAACGTCGACAGTATTTTAACTTTACCAATGAAGGATTGTTAAAAATCGAACGTTCTTGTATAAAATAGTTTTTGGTTTTAATTCGATAAGAAGTTAGAGATTAAACGCGCGATAATTTAATTTTTTAATTGTAATTTATTTCTTAATTTACTATGTATGAAATTTATATTTCTCTTAGAGACAAGATAACATATCACTATAAAACAGGTTTCCCTTAAATTTGTTAAGCTAGCATAAAATATTTGTAATCTTTATGCGTAAAAATATATTTTCCTGAAGAAGGGAGTCCGTTTGAACTATTTATTTGAAATTCTAATGAAGTGGTTCTCAACCTGAGGGTGTAGGGAATATTCAGGGGGGGGGGGGATGGTTGGAAAAAAAAGTATGTAGAATGTATTTTACAAGTGTTCTTACGTTTTTAGACATGTGGGGGGGGGGGGGGGGGGCGTAGGGTCAAGGTCATTTAAAAGGGGGCCGCATAGGCATAAAAAGGGTTGGGAATCATTTTTAATGGGGAAACAGTAAAGATTTTTTGCCATCCCTTTAAGAAACCTATAAAAAAATCAACAACTGGTTAGAATTCAAATTTGCAGAATCAAAAACGAAACGCATCCCTCTTTTGGTGTTTTAGAGCTTTTATCTCAGATGATCTCTTGCCAATTCCTTGGCGCATGATAGCTGGAGCCAGGAAAAAGGGAGATATCTGTTTGAAGTATGGAAGTGTTGAGAGTGCTCAGCTGTTATTTTAACGCCTCCATGTGGCTGCAAAACCAGGCGAATATTTTCACAATGCAGTATATTTTAAGTGCCAAGCACTTACTGTCAGATAACACGGCTGTCTGGAAGGGCTGACTTTGAGGTTTAGAAACATTGCGATTTCCAGCGCTATATTCGTTTCATGCCTAAACTCTTCCTGTGCGGTAAAATTTATTTTGCGTCTGAAGATATTAGTTTCTCCCTGGGTCAGAGAGAGAGAATCCGTGATACTAACTAACTACATTAATTTAAAGAAACATGTTCCGGAGATTTTTACAGTGGAATTTTATTTTGTGTTCCTTCATGCATTCTTTCAAACAAATTTACGATATTTTTTACGTCATTTTTTTATGGTATGAATATGTTTGTTTGCTTTAAAAAATCTATAAAAGACGGTGTTTAACTTAGATTCATTTCCTTCCAGACGTTTTTTGAATGTAGACACAAAGAAAAGATGGATGGATAACTTAGATTCTCAAAGGGGAAATTAGATGACGATTAAATCGATTCAACAATTTTTATTTATTTATTTGTTTTGCATTTATGTAGGAAATTTGATGACGATTAAATCGGTTTGACGATTAAGTCGATTCAACAGTTTTTATTTATTTATTTATTTATTTTGCATTTATTTGGGGATTTAGATGACGATTAAATCGATTTGATGATGATTTAGATGATGATTAAATCGATTCAACAGTTTTTATTTATTTATTTTTATTTTTTTGCATTTATTTGGGAAATTAGGAAAAGCTCTTTAGTAAAATAAGCTTATAGGACATGTTATCGAACAAACCTTACGTCACTGATAAATCTTATTGATCTTCTGCTACTTATTACCTTCTCATTCCCGATTATTTTTTACTCATGTAATTGCGTACCTTTTGAGATTGAAATTAACAGTAAATTAACATCAGCCACACTCTTTGGAGCATTTTATAGCCGTAACACATGTTTATCATAAACAAAGTTTCTGAGTTCAACAACCACCCCGTTTAATGATTTTTCTGAAATAAAACGGTTTCTAATCAGTCTTCCGTTAGGTAAATATATGTTTTTCTAGAGAAAATCATATGAAGGAAGTTAGTTACCCGTGACAACTAAGCGTAAACATTGTTGTTATGACAACACAATTCATTAGATTGAGTTTCGGTGCTAATCCCGTATAGGGTCGTTGGCAATATTTGTAGCGAAAATATAGTTTTCCCCCTTTTTTAGACAAAGGTGAACAGGAATAATTCATCGCTGATAACTTTATAACTGTGGTCAAAATAAATTCGTTTGTTTCCATTTCTTTGGTAATTATATTACTGTTTAAAATTCCGTATGCTGATATGACGAAGTTACCAAAACTTATTTAGTTTTATGCATGACCATTGAGACGTTTTAGAAAAAATTGAAGAGCCATAAAATTACTTCAGTAGTCTTACTCTTGATTTACGTTAGAACATTAAATTCAACGAGCACTTTAGTTTTTATCTAAAAAAATTGCAAAAAGGTTTAATAAGAATTGGCAAAATAAATTTAAAGTTTTGTTGATAAAGTTAAAATTGAAGTATCTATGGTATCCCTTGTTGCAGGATACCATTTCATATTACAAGATGATTGCTGAAATCATGGAAGTTTTTTTTTTCTTCTTATAGAATAGTTGTGTAAATATTTAATCAAATGAACGCTTTTATGCTGTATGAGTTCAAATATCATGTTAAAATGAAGATTTTATATTAATGGACATATAATTTTAAATGGAAGTGTGAGCATTTCATAAAGTCTTAAAATAAGGCTTATGTTGTTACGATTATATATGACTAAAATGTGTGTTAAATATAAAATTTTGTTGCATTAGTTTGTTGAATATTATATAGGTCGAGAGATTCTATTTCAGATCGAGTTGGAACTTGGAAAAAGATTGGTAAAGTTGTTGAGTTTTTTTCCATGTTTTTATTGACTCGCATTCTTGTTTGTTTGTGTGTTTATCCGGTACAAATCTTGCAATCCATTTTTAACTGACTTCCCGACTAGCTAGACATTTGAAACTTTTAGAATTGCTCAGAACACGATGACAATGCATTCTTTTGATACTTTTAACCATCTTTAAGCTGAATTTAATTCATTTTCAGTTAATTTTTTTTAGTTAAATGCAAGTTAACTTCCAATCAACTTCATTTTCTTTCAAGTTGATGGGATAATTCATCAAAAAATTTTAATAAAGTACTCATTAATACATAGAATTGTCAAGTTTATATGATTCAACAGAAAATTTAAAAACATGGTATATAAAAAGTTTTTTTAATCTTGTAATTATGTTGTTGTTGAACTGAAACTAGGACAGAAAAACATTCAGTGTCAGATATTTTTATTGCGATAATTTCTGTACTGTTTTGTTCTACTAAATACCTTAAGGAGACTCACGACTCTTTAAGTCGAGGAAATAAGGCATATTTTCATACTTTTTGACTCTTTGTAACTATTTCAATTTACTCCTAATTTTTACAAATTTTATGTATATGATAAATTGATATATTTATTTTAACAAACAAATTTTCAACTCTCAAAATAATTTTAAATAATTTTTTTAAAAATGCTTTAGATATACCTTTTTTTTAAAGCATTTTTATTGTATACTGGCTTGCGCGGAGTACTATGAAATTAATTTTACACTTAAATGTATAATTCCTGTTTTATACTTAAAATAAATAATTCAAAGTACAATTGAACATAAAACATTCAACATTAAAATATTTTAAAATTTTTTTAAAAACTGCTCAAAATATACTTAAAATTTCCTTGAATTTTTGCATTAATTTACCCCTCAAAAAATAACATAATGTGCAGCGATTGCAATAATTCTAGTTCAGACGCAATAAAATAAGATGATTATGCAGTGATAAAAATTTCATGGAATTATGTTTCATAGTTTTTGAGATATGAGTTGCGGAACGATGCAAAATTACATTTTGAGAAAAATGAGTTTCAAATTTTTCTTACCATAAACTTCAATCAGTACTTCAATACTAATCAGTAATTAAATAGTTAGAATATCAATATCTCCGGAACTAAGCGGAATATTTTCATGCGGTTTGCTTTATTTTGTTCAGAAATGATCAGGCTTTAACATCTATTTTTTTTTTAAAAAATCGAATGTTTTAAAGAGTATTGAGTCCCCTTAACAAGGATAGCCATTTCCTCTACGATTTCCATCCATCACGTGCTAATTTTCCTTGTTAAGTATAGTTTACACCTCGTGACAGTGAAGCACCGGTGACAATTTTTTTTATTTACTTCTAGCTTTTTAACATCTCACTTAGTGGCATTAAAAAAAAAAATTATTGTTGCTGCACTCAGAACTCATTTGTGGAGCCGCATTCAGTGCCAGAAGTTCTTGACCTTCATCTCCATTGCAGGAACTTGGAGGGTGTGTTTTGGAACCCTGCCGTGCGCGTAAAAGTTGCTGACACAAACATATCACCTTCATATGCTTCCATTTTTGTTTTCATGACGGATCATCCACTACTTGCTCATGCCTATTCTTAAACTTAAATTCTTATAAACAGAACTGTGACGTTGGAAATTATTTTTTTTTACAAAACGATACATTGGTATGATTTTGCAATTGTTTATTTCTTTTATCCTTTTTATTTTTTTAGGCGCGAATAGTGATTGAAAAATCAACATAATTAATTGAAATGTGTATTTTTTGTAGTTTCTATGTGCTGCTTGGTTTCGTAAGCTTGTTTTGTGTTTAATAGCCTTTTAAGGTATCATCCTATACGTTCGGAGAACTTTTTTTCAAAAATAGTCAGCATCGATTAAATACCTATATTTTTAGTTCAAGTGGGATAAAAAATCACGAAAACATATATAATTTTGGCAAAAATTTCATAATTTTTAAAATAGAGGGAATCTTTTTTTGTACATTTTTAGTACAATTGAGTACTTACTCCAGAGACCTTACACTCCATTCAATCCAATATATTATAATTTCCTTTATACTATATACTACCGTGACACTTTCCTGTGTTATGAAGTAAAAAGTTTTAAAATATTTCCAAAAACTAGTGAAATATACCTAAAAAAGGGAAAATCACTTGATTTAAAAAAAAATATTATGATTTTATAAGTACAGGTACCTGTAGAATGATTCATTTAACGCCAATAGCTTAGCATTTTGGTCAAAATATTGTGGGTAATATGTCAAACACTATTGTAAAATGTCATCGAAGTATATCGAAAACTTTTTAAATGATGATCGTTCTCGATTACAGAAGTCAAATGGAAAATGAGTTTTCTCGGAAATGCATTTAAAGAGGCTTCTTCCGGTCTTTTAATATCGCTTTCGGTTTATTCAATCGGCCGTAAGTTTTCATCCAATGAGCGTACGAATAAAAGAAAAGCAGTTTTAGAATAAGAAAAGAATCACCTTTGAAATAGAACAATAAAAAAGTTTCGAAATTCTACACCAAAACAGCCATTTCAACATAGGCAGATACCTTAAAAATAGGTTTATTTTCTTTAGAAAATTACCAGTCGCAAGGGATTTGGATGTTAAATCAATTTAATAATAGCAAATGCTGACTCAGAAAGAATGATGCATGTTTTGAATTTAAAAAAAAAATTTTTTTAGTAATAAATCGCAGTTTGGCAATTTTATTCCACTATAAAATTCAATTTGCAATTTATCCACGGAAAAAAAAGATTGCTCCGTGTTCATTTGATTCAATTTTACCGGGCTTTACCCGTTAGACTCCTCTTTCAAGCGGCTCTCGTAAGATGACGTTTATTTTATGCGCTTTAAATGAGGCCTGCAGAACTCGAAATGGGACGAGGGACCTATCGCTTTATGGTGAGCCGCATGAAAATGGGATAGATGGGAAGGCGAAAAGTATTTTAGGAAAAATAAATTACTGATTATTTTAAAAATTCCTCACATATTTCATCCGCAATGTTATAAATCTAAAAATAATAATTCCGTATTTTTTACATTTGTTCACAAAAGGCTTCGCTGGCCACAGAGTGAGTGCTGGCGGGCCGTATGTCGCGTAGGCCTGGTTTTAAGTGATGCGGAACCTATTAGTTTCATAAATGCTTTCGATTTGGCCGATTTCCTTCTTTAGGTTTGGTCGATACTTTCTCGTTGTGGACTAGATTTTCTTTTGTTTTTTGTTTCGTAATAATTTCTTATAATCTTAATCTAGAGGCAACTATATTAATTGATTCACTAGTTATAGAAACGCACTAGACTTTTTCAACGGACACCATAGTCCTTTATTTATTATACGGAGAGGTCTTTTTTTACGACCTTATTCACTGGCTCTCCATAGGCAACTGGACTACCAGTCGCCAAGGGTTGGCGGGAAGACGGTACCCAGTGATCACGCAGGAGCGCCAACAAGGTTTATTCCCGAAAATTTCTTATTTACCTCTAAGTGTAAATAAAAAATAAATTCGAGGAAACCCGGAACTGAACCCTGTTTATCTCTCGTTTAAAAAAAAATAAAATGCAAATGTGTTGTTCGTCCTTGCGAGCTGCCATCAGATGCCGTGCTCCATGAATCACCCCCCCCAATGCGCATGCCAAACGATGAACGCTCCCGGTCGCCACGCGCCGTAGGGAAGTCGACTAGTCTGAGGCAACTGCGAGTGCGACTTTCAGTGTCGGCAAGGGGAAGTTCTCCGAGTTATTTCTGGAATCGGCGGGAAGCGATTTTGTTTCGGATGCTTTTTAATAATGCCTAAAAGGAAACTCGTACATTCCACCGCAGTTAGGCGTCTGTTATTTATGAGATTGATCCCGCTTTTTTTTTCTCTCTCTCTCTAGCTGTGAAATCCTGATGCGCGTTCTTTTGATGACGTCTGAGTGGAGGCCGTTCATTTTAAGGATGCGACATCGATATTCAATATTAAAACGTCGATGCTAATAAAACATCGCCCCAAAACCATCGATGTTTTTAAACATCGATGTTTTAGAACATGCACTTTTTAAAACTGGTTTAGTAACCTTTAACATTAATGTTACTTCGGTTAGTCGTGTGTGTGTGGGGGGGGGGGGGGATGATTTAATTTTACTCTCTGATTGGGCTGACACAAATGACAAAAACTTGGTCGCTTTTGCCTTGGGCTGCATTGATGACTCAAAATTCTCGTTGTAAATATCGCCATGTTTTGCCTTCAAATGTCCAGATAAATTCGTGGTATTGCCAGAAGTTTTGAGGGACTTAAGGCAAATATTGCATTTTGCCTGTTTGTCAGAGGTTTTGCAGAAATATTTCCAAACGGTACTTTTGGGAGGCATGTTACTAATAATATTAACGTCAACTTATATAAAACAGAACAAAACAAAAACTTTAAAATGGCTGCTCTCGTGTATACTATTTATAAAATAAAACCCCATGGAAGGTTCTGGAGTGTCAGGAACATTCCAAGCGCTCTGATTGGTTCATTTGTTGTTGATTGCTGAGGATTCGTTCCCTCTTTTGTATATTCGTCCTTTTCAGAATTCAAACTTACATTTACTGAGTGTGAAAATTATGCTACGTGGTAAATTTTTTTTATGGTACATTTTCATTAAAAAAAAACATCGAGACAACGTAAAACATCGAGAAAAACATCGATGCTAAAAAAACATCGGCTTCAAAAATTCGATGTTCAAAACATCGATGTTTTGAAAACATCGACATCGATTTCGCAGCCCTAGTTCATTTTAGCGCTTTCTTGTTTTAAATTGCAATTTATACTTTCACGTCATTTGGTTGATTTTTTTTTTGTCACCTTCGTGCATGCACCCTTAAAATAACTTCTGTATGATTTTACTTGACTTCCAACTATTCGGGCTATTGGTGATTTGAATGGGTTCAAATAAATTACAGAGAAACTTCTGTAGCCGGCCACCCCTCCAAACGGCCACTTTTTTACGGAACCATGACTGGCCGCCATGGAGAAGTCACACTGTAATCGTAGAGGATTCCTATTGGTGGATCACAGCTGGTGGACGAGTATGGCTGGCGAGTTGTAAAAAAAAAAAAAAAGAATAATATACCAGAATTCAGTTGTTTTAAAAGCAAGACCAAAAATGTTGAAATCTCGGTACAGCAGTTTTGTATTTCTTAAAAAAAAATTCGAAGATATATTTTTTTTTGTATTTCTTAAAAAAAAAATTCGAAGAAGAACGAGAATTGAACCGCAATAACAGTTTCAGGATTTCTACGACTAAAAAATACTTTATTTAAAAAAAATTGCTTGACAATAAATTGTAACCTCTTCGTACACATTTAGATCTTCCTCTTAACTACAAATTTTCCTTTATAGTCACTTACTAGTAAACAACTACCCCTTCGATAATATCGCCTGTTGCAAATTGAAATTATATAGTATATTGTATTTGTTTTTGGCGTACTAGTAGCGCCACCTGGTTGCTTCGCGGTTAGCGCGAAGTGTGTGTACAGTCAGTTGCTGTTGGACTCTTGAAACGAATAAATGCCTTACGCTTGAAACCGTTGCATTGATTTACTTGAATTCTTGGATTATATTTCTTCATGGTGATTTTCTTCATCGCCCTTTATTTAACTTGTAAAGCTAATGAAACCTAGCAGTATTAAAGGGTGTATACATTTATGTATACTATTGACAGCCTAAATGAGTGAAATGTATGATTTATCGCGAACTGTAGGCACGTTCTCTATTATTTAAACATACTGTAGGAGTCGCCAGTTTGTGGTCATCACTGGCTAGCAGTGAATTCAAGGAGTATATTTATATACCCCAATAACCAAAGCATATTATCACAATTTAAATACAAAAAATAAAATATTTATTACATAAATTTAACATTGAAAATACGACTCGTACAAAATAAAGAATAACATGGATATCAAAAATTACGAAGCATAAAAGTTAACAACGAATACAGAAATATTTTTTCTGCTACTCTCGTCCCGGGTCATCGTAGTTGCCAAGCAACTTCTTCAAAACGTGAAATACAAATATTTTTATAAATGTCGTTTGGAGCGGGATTCGGCTGCTGACTTGCGATCGCTACAATACTATTTTTTTAAAAAAATTTTGAGTACACGTTGACAGTCATCGTATATCCTCTTTTTAACAGAATGACAAGGAATAAATTTCTTTGAATCCTTTTCTATATTACTGTTTATTTATATGAATGACAGAACTTGCTTTGCTTTTTATTTTTATTATATTATAAAAAAGAGAGCAACATAAACTAGTGGGATTTTTTTTACCTCTGTTTTTGTGAAACTATTGCTTCAATGTCTCGTTTGATGGAAGTGGTTACAATAATTCATCGTGAGTCCTTAAGATTTCTCATCAGAAATTTTATTCTCATTTTACTCTTCGAGTGCTTCCTCCTTGAAAACAGTTGTTCGGAAATGTAGCTAGTGCCAAAAAGCAATGACGTAAATAGGGCGTGATTGGGAAGCGAGGGATAGTTTTCTTTTGCAAGGTACATCTTATACAGTTTGCGCTCTTGTGGGGCCGCATTGCCAGCTGTTATATATTTTATATATATATATATATATATATATATATATATAATTACTCAGTAGAAGGGATTACCGTATTTTTCGGACCATTAAACGCACCTTTTTACATTAAAAAAAATGACTTAAAATTGGGGTGCGTCTGATGGTACCCCAATAAAAGGGGTACGAATAACATTAAAATAAAATGAACATTTCATTATATATATTTTAAATATATTATTTATTATATGCATTTTTTTATCTCTAAACATATTTTCAATTTCTTACTTAATATATACCTAACAAAATACAAAATATTCTTTTCTAAAAATGCTCCCATAAATTTGTAGTGCATCCTATGGTCCGAAAAATACGGTAATTTACTAGTAGTTACTAATTTACTATTAGTTTTCAATTAGAAAAACAAAGGAAAAAAACGTGAGACAAAATTTGTTTCTACCAGAAAAGAACAATTCTAATTACTGTGTGAAACCATATGTTGTTAATGTAATAGTATAATTATATAAAGTTTATGTATGTTATAACATTAATGATACGTTTTGATTAAGCAGTTTATAAAGGTATAAAAATTTTATCTGTATGTAATTTTTACTGTGCTAAAATTAATTATCATTATTGCTTATGAAAATATGGATCATTGGTTAAGCCTCATAGATGATATTTTTGTTGTATAGCAAGCTTGTATTAGAATGAAAATAAATCAGTTTTATTTGCTTGCATTTAGGTTTTTTTAATAACTTTTTTTATTATTCCTATTATTGCTATAAAAGTAAGCAAAAATGTAAATAAGGAACTGTTTGTTTAGACCATGGAAAATTAATTTCTTAGTTTATTTTGTATTCAAACAACGAAGCAAAATATTCCAGACATTTCCTGTGTTAAGGAATGAAATCAGCTGAAACTGCACTTCTTGTGATCAAACACGGGCATTTATTTTTATTAAATGAATGAATTGCTCATACAAAAACGATGATTACCAGGTTTAAAAGATATCACAAAGCCTAAAATTTCCTCCCTTATCTACTGAAAATGAAGTATACGCAGCAGGGCCCGATTATGAACGTTGGGGGCCCCTGGGAAGATGCTATTTGGGGCCCCTTCTTAAGAACTTCTTATAAAATTAAGAACTATCCATGGACTATACTATTAAAAATACTAGGGGCATACACCAAGCATGTGAGGAAAAGTTGTTAAAAAATTGTTTGACTTAAATTTTGATCAAATAGCAATTTACACCAAACAACCCTGTATGCGAGTCCTGTATTCGCTATTACAGTGTATGGCTGATAAGATGAAGCATTCATAAACATGTTTTACATCTAGTTGAAAATGCCTTTTACCTTCTGCTGTACGTCTGATGCAACATGATAGTTTAACATTTTTCCTGAAGCAGAAAGCGAAATTAAAAACATTCACTTATCTGGCACCCTAACTATTTTAGTGTTGAGAAACATCGTTAAAGAGATTTTGCACGTTGAAGAGGACAGTTTTGGCCCCCCCCCCCCCCAGCATCAGGGGGCCCTGGGCACAGTCCCGATTTACCCATGCGATAAAAAGGCCCTGGTACGCAGTTCTTAAGATTTACAGACACATAATGACTTTATATATTTCTCTTTTACATTAATATATATTTTTTCATCTTGTCAAATTCTATGAAGAAGTCATAATTTTTTTTTTTTTTCATATTGTCAAATTCTATGAGGAAGTCATAATTTATTTATTTTTTTCATCTTGTCAAATTCTATGAAGAAGTCATAATTTATTTATTTTTTCGTCATGTTAAATTCTATGAAGAAGTCATGATGAAGTCTATGGATCAACATAATTTACTTGTAACAATGCCCACCAGTGACTTTAAAAACCACGCAAAAATCGTTCGATAACTATTCCGAAGTCAAGAACATCAGGTCAGCGGCGTATTCGAGTGGGAAGCAACGCCTCCAGAATCTAGTAGAAGAGGTCTCGACACCATTCCTCAGCCCGAGAACCGGTTCATTCGTCATCGAACATTACCTTTTATAGCAAAACCGTGCATTGCCTCTTCTTGCTCTTTCGCCCTCAACTGTCACTTATCTTAATTGTTGGACCTAATTGAGTTCTGGTGGCGAAAAAATTAAGAGCGAACGAAAACTTTCCGGCGTGGGGGTTGACATGTTATTTTCGGTTGACAGCATAACATATTTTGAGTGAATCATCGTGCGCAGAGATCAATTTTTAAAGCATGATTTAATCGAGAGGCCAGGAATTCGCGGAGGAGATTAAATTGCTCATTCATTTATTTATTTTATAAATCAATTCGGTTTGCCAGCGTCTTTCTACTTTACTATATTAATTTAATTGTACATGATTAATTACATAGAAACAGATGTTCGAATTCCTTAAGAATACATAAATTTCAAGCAAAATAAAATAATTAAAAATGAAATTTTTATTTATTGTACACTTGCACAGACCAAACCGCTGGACCTAATGGGCTGACATTTTGCATGGCGATTCTTCTTATGGTGTAGGGGTGCACTAAGAAAGATTTTTGAAAAATTCTTCTTAGATTTTTTTAAATTAAATTTTTAAGCTGTTTTAGTAACTTTTTTAAAGTTTGCATTTAAAATAATAATTTGAGGGTTATAAGATTTATATCACGAGAAAGATCCTAAATATTCCTTTAAAATGAAATCTTTTTCGAATCTTTACCTCCATTTTCTGATTTTAGGTGAATTTTTAAAGATTCATTTTTAGAATTTAATTTATTAAATGCTGATCACAGGATTTCTTTTTCTGGTTCTTTAAATTAATTTATCGTCACGTGCATACAACGAAATAGACAAAAAAAAATTTTCTTGATAATGCGGCAGACAATTGGACATTATCAAAAAAAATGCAAGAAAAGATATGTTCCTCAAACTATACTATATTCTTTAGTATGTTCTATTAGATTCAATTTGAATATTTTCTTCTACATTATTTTGTCCATAAAAATATCCGTTACGATTTTTTTTTATAAATATATATATACAGTGGAATCTCGATCGATCGTTTTCGGATCCATCGTTTTTCCGTATGTGTCGTTCATTTTATCCAGTCCTAAAGATCATATTGCTTTGTTATGTTTCCGCATCTATCGTTTTCCCGTATTTATCGTTCATTTCAATCGGTCCCTTGAAAAACGATAGATCGAGATTCCACTGTATATATATATATATATATATATATAATTTTTTTTTTTTTACATCAATTGCATACATACATTGACCGTTGTATTTAATGTGAATGTACTCCATAGTGAAATACGGGTTTTCAGCTAGTTAATTATAAATTAACTTGGAACAGCTTCGATATAGGATCCCATTGGCGATATTTTGTATTGGCGACCTTTTTTTGTCGCCTAGCCAAACATCGCATCGTTAATATCGTATGAATTACATAGAAATTTAATTTTGCAAAATATAAATGAAAAAATAATAGAATATAAATTTAAAAAATAAGAAAATAGCGTAAACTTTGTAGATCCAGAAATTATAGATACACTGAATTCTACACGGAAAGGCATGGTTAAATCAAAATAAAAAATAAATAAGAAAAAAGGCGGTACAACCTGGTTTGCGTCACGCGAGTTGCCGAAACGAATTCTGCGTATACTAAATTACCAATACACGAATTCTATACCAAAGCTGTTCCAACGGGGTACGAAGTTAAAAATGGCGTATTCCATCGGGTTACAATCTGGAAAATGGTTTATTTCAGTTTAAAACACACGCGACTGGGCAGAGTCACCGAAAAGAATTCTGGGATACCAAATGCGCCAAATGAAAAATTTAAAAAGTCGCTAATACAAAATATAGCCAATGGGGTCCTATGTCGAAGTTCTACCATTAACTTTATATATTTAATCTTATATCTTGATTGGGCAGCTTCATGGAATATTTCTGAATGTAAAGTCTTTTGAATTGTGATTTGAATCGTTTAACGTCTAATTACAAAAACGTTTGAAGCGTATCAAAGTCAGCACTACATCATTTGCAATTTTTAAAGACATCTTTAATGGCACTGAACTTTAAGTGAATAATTAACTTAATGATTCTCCAAAACAATTTTTTTTTTCAAAATAACGAAGTGAAAGCATTTTAAAATTTATTTTTCTTGTTGAGGTAAAGTTATTCGGTAAGTGGCAATTACTCTATTAACAAGTAGATGCAAACGTCATTTTTTTCCTGTTTTAAAGTTTTTTTTTTATATATCTCCGTGGAAACCACGCCAAACGACCGTGAGATCATTAAATACTGCCTCAGTATCATTCTCTGGGCGTTTATACGTCGGCAATCATTTGACAACGATTAGTGCTAACGTTACTAGAATTGACACTTCAGCATATGCAAATGTAAATACTTTCAAATGAAATGAAATAGTTTTATTTTCTTCCACAATGTTTTATTTGACTAATTAAAATTAAAATTTTTCAATTTTACTTGTGTAACTAAAATTATTCAATTAGTGGCAATCAGTTTATTAACAAATAGACGCAAACGACGGTACCTATTAGGTGAGGTAGTTATTATTTTTACCATGTTTTTATTAACTCGCTTTCTTGTTTGTTTGTGTGTGTGTGTGTGTTTGTTCTGTACAAATCTTGCAATCGATTTTTAACTAACTTCCCGACTAGCTAGACATTTGAAAGTTTTAGAATAGCTCATAACGCAATGACAATGCTTTTCTTAGATACTTTTAGCTATCTTTAAGTAGGATTGAATTCTTTTTCAGTTAATTTTTTTGTATACTGGTAAAGCCATCTATCGGCCGGGACGGCAACGAAAAGTTAAACGCAAGTTAACTTCCAATTAACTTCATTTTCTTTCAAGTGGATGGGATAATGCACCAAAAAAAATTTTAAAAAAGTATTCATTAATACATAGAATTTTCAAGTTTATAGGATTCAACAGAAAATTTAAAAACATGGTGTATAAAAAGTTCTTTTCATCTTTATTTTATTATTTTTCAGTATTTCTACTTTTAAATGTATTTGTTAAAAAAATAATTCATAAATTAAATTGTTGAATTACGGCAAGATAGAGTATTTTCATAAATATGTTTTTATGTACCAACCGAACATAATAACTTTAGCTTTGTTTACTTTATACACTGTTTGAACAATTTCATAAGGCAATCAGGTTTATAAAGGAATTAACAAAGAATAGTAAACAGAATAAATTTTTTAAAGGCATGCGTTTTTCTAATTAGATTTGACAGCTAGTGGTAATGGAATGATATGCACACACGGGAGAATTCGTTCATTTACTTAATTCTTTATTCAAACAAAAAATTTCTGTGTGCCTACCGTATTAATTAATCATCCATCAAAATCATTTATCTGTGCATATAACTTTTGAAACTAATTCTAATTATGAAATTAAATTACTGGGTACATGCCAAGACATGGCGATACAAAAATATTATTTCGAAATGTATATCGTGATGTTTTCATAATTAAATTAAAGGGACTTGCAAAAAAATGCTAAGAAATTGACTAAGTTTTCATGATTTTTAACAAATTAACCAATAAAGGAAATTTAATGAAATTTTCTGGGCTGTTAGATGCAACGTAATTTTCGTTGCAATTTTTTTTAACTAAAAATATCGTACTGATGCAAATTATTTAAATTATTTAAGATAACTTAAGTAATATATTGTTTTCATAATTACTATGGGTTACTGCACGCCTATCTGATGTTAATTTACATGTTTTTATTAACTCGCTTTCTTGTTTGTTTGTACAGTACAAATCTTGCAATCGATTTTTAACTTACTTCCCGACTAGCTAGACATTTGGAACTTTTAGAATAGCTCAGAACACGATGACAATGCATTATTTTAATACTTTTAACCATCTTTAAACAGCATTTTTGAATTCATTTTCAGTTAATTTTGTTTTGTAGACTGGTGCAGCCATCTATCGGCCGGGACGGGAAGGGAACGAAAAGTTAAACGCGAGTTAACTTCCAATTAACTTCATTTTCTTTCAAGTTGATGGGATAATTCTTCAAAAAAATTTTAAAAAGAATTTATTAATACATAGAATTGTCATGTTTATATGATTCAACAGAAAATTTAAAAACATGATATATAAAAAGTTCTTTTTACCTTGTAATTATTTTAATTTATTAACATTGAACATATTTTAATTTATATATGCCATTTGGTCTAACATATTGCACAAAAATCTTGTCATTCTTTTTATTTTTTATGTTTAATAATTAATTAATGAAAAATATCTTTTCTTACAAAAATTGTCTGATAAAATTTTATGTAAAATTTTTATTACTTGAGATAACTGTTAACATCTAGATAATTTTATGCAGAAGTTAAGTGTTAATGTATGTAGGAAATATCAAGCCATTATCTCGAATAGTTTTTCAGATAGGATGCGTGCAAAGTCAGAAAATCCTATTATGAGATAAAGACATTTAAAATTAAAAAATTTGCATAAAATCCACTGTTTGGACGTTCACAATTATTATAATATATCATGATGTAATTGTCGTGTTACGAAGAGAATGGTATCAAATTGTTCAGACTGAATCCGCGTTTCATATATGTATAAAACAGTTCCGTAACTGACTGACTGACTGATAACGCACAGACCAAACTGTTGGACCTAAAGGGCTGAAATTTTGCATGGCGATTCTTCTTATACTGTAGGGGTGCACTAAGAGAAATTTAAAAAAAATTCTTCTTAAGATTTTTTTAAATTAAATTTTTAAGCTGTTTTTGTAACTTTTATTAAGTTTACATTTAAAATGCTAATCTAAGTGTTATAAAATTTATATCACGAGAAAGATCATAAAATTTCCTTTAAAATGAAATCTTTTTCGAACCTTTACCTCCATTTTCTGGTTTTTAGTGAATTTTTAAATATTTATTTTTAGAATATAATTTATTAAATGCTGATCACGTGGTTTCGTTTCTTTTTGCGATACTTTAAACTAATTCTGCGTCACGTGCATAACAACGAAATAAATAAAAAAAAAAATTTCCCCTTGTTAATACGACAGATGATTCGACACTATCCAAAAAAATATTAAAATACAGTAACAGAAATGTTCCTCAAACTGTACTCTATTAACTGTACTATATTCTTTAGTATGTTCTATTAGATTTAATTTGAATAATTTCTTCTACATTATTTTATCTATTAAAATATCCGTTACGATTTTTTTATAAATACTCGTGTGTGTGTGTGTGTGTGTGTGTGTGTGTGTGTGTGTGTGTGTGTGAGAGAGAGAGAGAGAGAGTGAGTGAGTGAGTGAGTGAGTGAGTGATGTCCGGATGGACATCTCATGAAATAAGAGCATACATCGTGGCCGGAAAGTAATAAACTCAGCTCAGGAACAAACTAATTTATTAAACAGTAAAGCAACACATCTTAATCGCTTCGAGTCAAGCCAGCGTCTATCGCAAAAAAGCGCCAAAATAGAATTAGGTGAAAGAGGTTGCCAGAATTGGCGGAGGAAGTTAGTATGTGGGAAGGTGGAGCGTATACGTTAAGACAAGAAGGACGGGTTACCATGGCAGAGATGAAGTACAGAACGGGCGATTATAGGTAGTTAGTAATATTATCACATATATATATATATATATATATATATATATATATATATATTGTATTAATTGCATACATTGACCGTTGTATTTAATTTGAATGTACTCCTTAGCGAAGCACGGGTATTCAGCTAGTATTGTATATAAAAAAGAAGAAATAAATTTTTTGACCATTCAGATGTGTATCTAAAAACTAATTGTAAAGAATCTGTGCGCAAGTGGCGCCAGCCTTAGTGCTACTCGTGTTCTTTTTCTATGTTCATAGGGGACACATTTGTTTATGGAGTTATCATTTCTGTTTTATGTACATCCACTGTGGATGAAATATTGACCACATGACTCGGCTTGGTCGGCAATTTTACGATCATTTTCAGGAGTCGAATGGTCACCAAAATGAACACGGTGTATTATGCACGAACAGTTCGCTTGAAAGACTTGGAATTATGCGTTGGCGTACGAATGCTACGCATTGTCTTACAAAAACGTCATCGAATTCGTCAAGTAAGTTTTAACATCGATGTTTTGTAAAGGAAACAAGGTGGACTCATTAAAGTCATCAAAAGTGTTCTAATGTTACCCTTGATGTCAAACGCTCGTAATCCATGGCATCGTTTTCAGTTTTTCTATTTTAGAATTATCCTAGGTACTTTTCCGTTAACTAGCCGTGAATGATAAATTGCCAAATATGGTTCCAAAGTCATATTTTTGGGTTTATTATTGTTGTTATTATTATTATTATTATTATTAACTACAACTCTCCCGATTAATGTGCGTGAATGAACAAAATATGTAAATTAACTGGTAATTTTTCCTCAAATAAATATTTACTTAGGAGGCCAAAAGTCTTTAATTCCTATAAAATGTCTTCAAAACGATCCTCTTGTTACTATTTAGCGTATCAATAAATTTAGCTTATCATTTATCCATTTAACTATTTTCATAGAATTCCCCGGTTGGCGACTTTTCATTCTCGCCAATGGCGATGCTGGTTAGCGCAGACGCCAAATACGCCCGGTTAACAGAATAGTACCTTATCCTAAATTGCCGCCATTTATTAATCCTACGAATGCACCGAAACCAAATGAATACTGTTGCGAAAGAAACAAACCAATTTTCGGGGATGTTGACTGTACGATCATTAAGAATATTTAAAAATAGAGAAAAAATAAAAAGGACAATAAACAAAGCTTTCCAATTAGTTATATAAGATTTATTTTGTTAATGGAATATATAATAATACAACTGCGATGCAATGGGAATTAATTTTCAATAATAAGCTAGAACTCACTTACCAATATGGTGTGGTTGAGTAGTTTATGCTAATCCATTAGTTATTTGCCATAAATACGTTTTAAATAAAATGTCATAATGTTATTTTACAAATAAACCTGGATGTTCCGATTTTTAAAAAAATAATTGGAATTTCTCAAAATAAAAATGAATGAATAGATAACATAGAATAAATAGCAAAAAGCGTTCTCAAGAGAAATTCCACCAAAATCATAGAACAACTAACCAAAATCAATAAGAAGAAAAAATTACCCCAAATTAATCTGTCTTTACAATGAATATAATAAATAAGAAAAATTCCATTAGGTTTAAAGCAATAAACGTTTAAACAAATTATTCCAAAAATTCTTAAAAATCAAGAAAGAAATTTACCAATTTAAACATTAATTTTTAAGCTATTAATTCTAAAACATAATAAATATAATTTTTAAACAAGCAAGCAAAACAATTTACATTTGCTGCCATCTTTTGACAGAAAGGTGAAGCAATGCTGACTTTTTCTTTCATTGATTTTGAGCATTCACTTTTTCTTTCATTAAAAAATACCTGCAAACTACTTGAATCCCCACAAAGCTACATCTTTCTCTTTTTCAGGTAGAAAGATGTCTTTCGAACGCCGCCTTCCACTCTTGAGAACAGACTTCAGCGTGATCGACCGCGAGTTCAGCTCCATCCGCGAGAAGTTCGACCAGGAGATGAGGGTGATGGAGGAAGAGATGAACCGCTTCCGGACCCAGCTGCTGGACCGCGAGGTGCCCAGGATCCAGAGCCACTCGGCCACCACCGGCGTCGACGGCCAGACCACCCACAGGTCCGAGGTGAGGACATGGCTCGACGGACTGAGCTCGCCCCTCATCCAGGATTCAGACGACGGCAAGAGGCTGCGGCTCAGGTTCGACGTCAGCCAGTACCAGCCAGAAGAGATTGTCGTCAAGACGGTCGACAATAAACTTCAGGTGAGGAACAATAGCGCTTGGGGGTCCCACAAGGATCGCTCATAGGCCACAAATATTCATATTTACCAATCTCGCGTCATTTCCCCCATATCAAGCGCCCGATAACAGAATCCTCAGTTTATCCCCTACCGAAATGAGGGCACGTGGGGTTGAAACGAGAATTTAGACGTTCAAGACTTGAAACGAATAATCCGAAAGAAGGAAAGAAAAACGGCCCACCAATCCGATAGCAATACTTGAAGCGACTTGCCAGAACTTTCCCACACAACTTCTTAAAAACATTGGAAGGGCCTTAGCCTCGGGGGAATACGAAAATTTTGTCGTGTTAAAATGGCGTCAACGTGGCGTATATTCTTAATCGATAGTAATGATCAATCGCGGAATTTTCGAGACTAACTCCTCTTCCCGCAATGGTTCAATTATTTTGAGTCGAAGCAACTATTGTCCGGAACTGGACTTGCCATTTACTTTTAATAGCCGGGCTTCGTCTTGCTACGCTCAAGCCATCCGTGTAACATATTTATGTACTTCGGGCCCTACAAAAGGAAAAAAAGCCTACAAATGTATTAAATTCAAGTGAATAAATTCCTTTCCATTTTCATTCCCGTCGCTGCCGACAGATGGCAGCACCACTGCACCACATGATTTGGTTTCTCAGTAGTGAGTGATTTTAGAATGAAAATATCTCTAAAACTATTGAATTAACAGAATAAGTGTACGCAGAAAAAATTATCAGTTTTCGAAGCTCTTTCCAAATATGTAACATTTATGTACTTTTATGAGGAAAAAAATTGCACCGTTTCCTGTATATTTGTCGGCCATTTTTTTCGAGGATTGGCCCACCCGGATGAGTTACGGTCACGTGATCTCTCGACTTCCACTTGTCTCTTTATTAGTATAATAAGAAGGGCCCATTTCGTTTTTTATTTATTTATTTATTTAGGGCTTGACGTCACTTATCTTTAGGTATGGGAAATTTAGAATTTTCTCATAACTGCATAAAAACACCATCGCAACGGGACCATTAAAATTTATTTTTAATTAATTTTTTTAACGTTAATGATCCTTTTAGGATTTTGAAATTCCTTCCAGCAGGATTTCGTCACCGGCTAATGAATTGTCGAGCTGATACGAGAGTTTCCAGACTCGTACAGTTAAACAGATGTCGTTGAGTACCAAATAACGAAACTTTGAACGAAATAAGTATAGAAAATGCAGGCATTAACGGAAATGCGAGATTAAACGGTAACGGATAGCTTTAATAATTTTAAGGAATTGTGATTATTTCGTTGCGTAGACGTCACACGCACTCAGTTGTAACAAAATCAACCGGACACAAATCTTCCGAATGCTGGTACTAAATCGCACACAAATCATTGTGTGCGATTTAGTACCATATCGTAGTGAATAAATTTCGGTGCATTTAAAATAGCTGCATTTCAAGGATAACACGATTCATTAACGAAGAAAAAATATTTCATTTTAATTATGTTTTTTTACAAGTAAACGTCTAATTATTGTGATAAAGACATACAATAATTTCAGCATAAACATTTAACGAGTAAAAATACTGCGGCACGATAACAAAATAATTTCTTTACATTTTTTTTATTATGCTCTATTCTTAATGAAAAACTGGAAAATTGTTGAAAATGTCAATGAATCTTTTTTTAGCGTAGGATTACGGTCCTCCGGAAAGCAAAATTTCAGATGCTAAAACAGTCCGTCGTAGCGAGTTATAATTTTGGCAGTGCGCCAAACCCAGTCTGTATCGATTGGGCAAGCATTAAACAGTGAAACAGAAAAGTACCAAAATGCGTCAAAATTTTGACATATATATATATATATATATATATATATATATATACATACGTACGTACATATACAGTGGAACCTCGCATAACGAGCATAATTCGTTCTAGAGTCTTACTCGTATAATGCGAAACACTCGTTAAGCGAAACAATTTTCCTTATAAATTAATGTAAAATACGATAATGCGTCCCATGCCAAAAAATACTCAAAATTGTTTGGATGTAACGTTTATTATTTAAAGAAAATTACTTATACATAAATTCTTGAGGAGAAAAATCATCCATATGCAGTTTATTATTTACGAATTAAGACACATATCTAATTTTTTTACTAGAAAGCTATCTAGCGACATTTGTTTTTCTCGGCGCTTCAAAATTTGCCGAAAATGTGTCACCGCATGGTCATCGAATAAATTTCTAGCGCGCATAGCCACCGTCTTATCAGGGTGATGCTTTGTAACTTACGATGCATCAGTTTCCCGTGCTCTCATCATTTCTTTTATTGCGCCAGAAGATTGTTTCTTCGTCCTTCTCCACTGACAAACTCTCCTCTGCAACTGCTTGCTGTGTTAAGACACTGCAATTCTTTTAGCTGTTCGGTGGACAGCTCTTGGTTGTGCTAATCCACAAGCTCCTCAATTTCATTGTTATCCTCCAGTCCCGTGATATTTGCTTCTCGAACCATCCATGACTACCCTTAAATACTTATTTTTCGGCCGTTGATGACAGTGGCGTAGCGAGAATAACTGGCGCCCGGGGCACGATACCTTTGTGGCGCCCCCTCTGAAAAACATATAGTAATATAATATATAGACCCTATATTGGCGCCCCCTATAAACATATAATAACAATATATAGACCTTATATTGGCACTCCCCCCCGAAAAGCATATAGTAACATAATATATAGACCTTATGTTGGTGCCCTCTCCTAAAAACATATAGTAATATAATATATAGACCTTTTATTGGCGCCCCCCACAAAATAATATAGTAATATAATATATATACCTTATATTAGCGCCCTCCCCGAAAAACATATAGTAATATAATATATAGACCTTATATTGGGGCCCTCTCCTGAAAAACATATAGTAATATAATATATAGACATTATATTGGCGCCCCCCACAAAATAATATAGTAATATAATATACATACCTTATATTGGCGCCCTCCCCGAAAAACATGTAGTAATATAATATATAGACCTTATACTGGCATCCACCTCGAAAACATATAGTAATATAATATATAGATCTTACATTGGCGCCCCTCTGCGAGTGGCGCCCGGGGCATGATAGACCCCCTTGCCCCCCCCCCCCTTTGCTACGTCACTGGTTGATGATCCTGGTGACGTGAAGATCCGAGTGACATGAAGAGGGAATTTCCTTCTACGTCACTCGTTATGCGAAATGTTGCTCGTTAAGCGAGCCATTTTTTGTACGATTTATTTTGCTCGTTATGCGAGGTGCTCGTTAAGAGAGGTTCCACTGTATATAGATACATATATACATACAAAAGAGGTAAGCAACGATAAGTAATCCTGCGTTAATAATCCGCGGTAGTTTCGTTAGAAGAGACTACTTGAAATTTTTTTTAATACTTTCTTAAATAAAGCTTTTAATATTTTCAGAGCAAATCTTTATTGAAAGTTGTTAACTGCAGCTGTAAACAATTTATAGTCAGTGTCGTGCATTCAATTTCGGTGGCTCTTATATTTCAATTAAACGAGTCTCGCGTTAATTAATCAAACCACAATTAATTGTAGAGACGCTCCATAAATAAAATTATTTTTAATTAATTCGTAAACCCAAGGCTTTCGTGGTGGCGTAAATATTAATTTAAATCAATTTAAGGGATTGAAATTTTTATTTGGCGCGTCAGCAAAGCATCCAAACTGACAAACAGGACTTTTGAACGTGAACGATCGCGTTGAAAATAACATCAAAAATCTTTGCAGGGGCAGAGGAAGGGGGAAAAAAAATAATTTTGGCACGACGTCGAGCGAGGAGAGATAACTTTAGTTCAACAGAAATCCTTCAACAACGATACAGGTCTAACGGGACGTGTGTTCTAGGTTAATTTCCAGTGGATTGCATATATATATATATATATATATATATATATATATATATATATATATATATATATATATATATATATATATATATATATATATGCATATATATATATATATATATATATATATATATATATATATATATATATATATATATATATATATATATATATATATACACACATACGAGTCCGCTTAATGGAATAGCCAATTTGCCACGAAAAATTATTCTAATAAGCGGGATATTCCATTATCCGGGATCACATTGACACGCCCACAATGTTTAAAGTTACAGTTAAACCTAGAAAGCATTAAAAATTACCTAAATCATAGGCATATTTAAACTATTATAATTAACAAACAATTATTAATTAAAAGTAAGAAACAATTTAAACACATTAAAATTTAGAAAATTGATGAAAAATGAGCTAATTTTATTGTAGAATATACAAATTTCCCTTAATTTTTTGGAAATAATTACAATGTTACTTACTTATTTGTTGCTAAAGAAGTTGGATATTTTAGAATGTTTACTGTTCTGTGAATGCAGCAAGTCTGATATTTTATTTTCTAGTTTATAAAATAAATGAAAGTCTGTATTTGGCTTCGTTTCCAAGAAACGTCTTATAATATCACAAACCTTATTAACTTCAACATGTGACGGAACCTTTTTAATGGTACATTCTTCATCAAATTCATCTTCATCGACTTCGCTTTGATCAAATTGAGGGTCTGAAGTTTCACCACATTCTACCAAATCATTGTCGAAGTTTACAAAATTGGAAAAATTTTCTTCTGTCATTCCTTCTGGTGGTAAATCATTTGCGTTTGTAATTGATTCATCATTTAATTCATCATTTGTTACGTGTGTTGAAAATTTACATTTTAAGAAACAACTTTTTATTGCGTCAGAGGAAATATTATTCCATGATTTGTTCATCATATGAACAGCTGTAAGAATTGAAATGTTTCTAATAATTTTACTAGTTGAGCTATTGATAGAAAATCCACTAGTATCATCTATGCAAGCTATTATCTTTTTAACGATTTCTTTTCTATAATTCCTCTTAAAAAGTGATATAATTCCCTGGTCCATTGGCTGTAAAATAGCTGTAGTATTCGGAGGCAAAAAATGAAGTGCTACATTTTCTAGTCGTACGTCGACTTTGTGGGCTTGACAATTATCGATAAAAAGGATAACTTTTCTTTTCATCTTATTCATCTCATTGTCAAATGACACTAACCAGTTTTGAAAGAAATTAGCAGTCATCCAAGCTTTTGAATTCGCTTCGTATTTAACTGGAAGGGGTTTTACACCTCTAAAACATCGTGGGCTTTTGGATTTCCCGATTACAAAAAGAGGCATTTTATGACTGCCGTCTACAGCGTATTACTACAGCATGCTGTTATTACTACAGCATAAAACTGTCAGTCTTTCGAGATTTTTCCTCCTACAACTTTTTCGCCTTTTAAGCACAAAGTCCCATCAGGCATTGCTCTGTAATAAAGTGCTGTTTCGTCACAGTTATAGATACAAGAAGAACTGTAGTCTTGTAATAAAGCAGGTAATACTACATTTTTCCAAGAACTGGCAGCGGCTTCATCAGCATCACTTGCTTCACCGTGAATTTTTTTGAAAGAAATTTGGTTTCTTGCTTTCCATCTGCACAACCAACCATTTGTAGCTTTAAAATCAGTTATATTTAACTGTTGTGCTAAATCTTCAGCTTTCTGATTCAATAATAATCCACTAATAGGAACATTACAAGCTCGTTTTTCAGCAAACCACTGAAGAAGAGCATCTTCAACTTCAGATTCTTTTCCTGTACGTTTTCGTTTTTGATTAAGATTTTTATTGCATTTCCAGTCGTTCAAGACTTTTTCTTTATTTTTTAACAATTTCGAAACTTGAGCTCGGGATATCTCAAACTTTTTTGAGAGTTCTAATTGCGTACACTTATTTACTTTTGCGAACTCTATGACTTTTACTTTTTCTATTAAAGTAAGATCTTTTCGTCTCAAAGACATTGTAAAGCACAAGAAAGATTACTGATTTCACGAAAGCGAACTGTCGAACTAATCGCCGTAGAAAATGTACAGTTAATGTTCATGTACTGTACATGAAATGTACAGTAAATGTTCAAGGCTAGAGATCCCCCAAGTTAAATGTTGCGCTTCTCCGAAGAGATTCGTTACAGTTGGTAATCCACGTCCCCTTCAAGATAAGGACCTGTTGAAGTTTCACATTTCCTTCACACACACCCACTCATTTTCTAGCTCTCATTTGGGGGTGAAGCCTATTGTTCATTCTCTGATTAGGAAAACGTAGGCCAGCGTTTGGAGCAATAAGGGGAGGGCGGGGGTTGCGGCTAGCAAAAACAGCAACAATGGATTGCCCTTCAAAACAGAAGAAATCCCCATTTTCTGCGATTGGACACTTTCTACGAAGTGACAAAATTGCTTTGAAAGACATTCAGTTACTGCACATTCATTATTGCACTTTACAAAAAAAAATTCTGAAAAGAAGTGCGCGAAATAGAAAAAGATCGATATCGTCAAGGCTACATATTATTCCTTTAAGCGGGATAACTTCAAAACAATATATTCCATTAACCGGGAAATTTAACACAGAAACAAATTACTACGGTTTGGGACATTGAAAATTTATTACATTAAACGGGATATTCTTTTAACCGATATTCCATTAAGCGGGTTTGACTGTA